>OW679195.1:46687565-46954455 GCA_940337035.1 Agriotes lineatus | reverse complement strand
ACCTATCTACTGTGTGTTTAGTAGTTAAATAAGATTCAGTGATTGCACTTCAATGTAAAAAACACACTTTATTCTTTGGTCATTGATAGCTTAAAATGTGTACAAAAATACAATTATAATAATAACTGAAGCCTCTCATTATGTTTTTACTTCCCTGGTCTAAAAGATGAAGGAAGTACTGTAATCGCGAAAAAATCACTTTCCGAGATTTCTTCAGATCTTCCACCATTAAGGGTCCTTAGATGGCGAAAAACAGATTTTCTTAATTTCGTCTCTCTGTCTGTCTGTCTGTTGCCGGTATAACTCATAACCTATTTTTTGGAGGAAGACAATATTTTGCTGGCATGAATCCGAGAACATTTCAGAGAAATATATAAAGGATGAGCAGGTTGAAAAAATAAAATTTTCTTTTTGTTTGCTTTAACTGCGAAATAGATAAAAGTAATAATTTGGCCATAGCTCAGGCTTTATCATTGGTGAAAATGAAACTTAACAGATGCAGCTTGAATATGAAGAACACAAATGGAACAGAATTGTATGGTGGTTTTATAACACAGAGGATACTCGTACATTTCGAGCACAGTCGTGGCTTATCTATTCAAGCCCCGAGCAGAGGACTAGAAACTTGGGTAGAAATATTGGCCTGGGAGGGTAGAGTTCGAATACTTGCAAAATAATGTAATTCGAGCGGAGGAAGTTCCTTGTATATTTCTTATCAATTTTCCTACAAATTTTAATGGTGCTTTTGAGATTGGTATTTACAATATTTATTACAGTATGCATAAATTATTTTAAACAAGTGAATAAGTGTTTACTGTTCATCTTATCCAGATTATCAGCTACTGTAATAGTCCAGTCGTTGAAGGTTTTCCGCTCCGAATTCTTTGAACCTTGACCGATTGACGTGAAATTTGGTGAGTGGTTAGGGGATGGCTCAAGGAGCAAAAGTGACATAGCGCCGAGGTGCGCTTTTACCCTGAGAGTGGATGCCACCTCTTCTCTGGGGTGGAAATATGTTCACTCAAAATAACCCCGGAAATGGGTAGAGGGACAGATTCTAAGTAAAAAATGTTCTATATAATTTTTTCGATAGATCGATATTTTTGGAGCTATTCGCGATTGAAAACTTAGATTTTTCGTTATAAAAATGTATGTTTTTGGACGGTTTTTCGCGAATAAGTCGAAAACTTCGCGTTCTATCAAATAAGTTGTAATAACCAAAAATGAAGTTTAGAAAACAGGAAAGAGATTGCTTTTTTTATGAATGTTGTAGGTCCAAAATAAAAGAAGTTATGGCTCGTTGAAGAAGATTTTTTTTTACAACAACTTAGTTCGAAGTAATCAATCTTAATTAACGAAAAACCGATGCATTTTTCGGGATAAACTTATACAACATTTTTTGTAGTGATTGAAAAGACCTTTAAAATGAGCACTGTTAAAAGTCTATTGCATTATAACTAAGCGAGTTACGATGCAAAAACGGTGGGCCACTCGAATTTTTGAAAAAAAAAATGAGCGATAAAACCCCAACCATTCCACTAGAATTGATATTGGCCATTATCCCTTTACAAATTACTTTATTTTAGTATTACTTATGCAGTCCAAAAGTTTGGGCGGGTTAGCATGCGTATTTTTCGAAAATAATATGATGAAAATGGAAAACCTATTTTTCAAATTTCTTAAAAAATACCTTATTTTGAAAATAACTAAAACTAAAGAAAAAAACGTAAAAAATAATATAGTACAAAAATGTGGATTTTTTCTTAACGAACATTTTAGTTTTTTGTATATTTCTGTAGGAAAAAAAATAACGGAGATCTAAATGTCAGAAGTTTGCATTATAGTGCTCGCACCACCCCTCCCGAGCCCTTCAACCCTTTACTATTTAAATATGCAAAGTCTGAGCATGTCGAAAAACTTTTGTATTACATGAGTAATACTAAAATAAAGTAATTTGTAAAGGGATAATGGTCAATATCAATTCTGGTGGAATGGCTGGGGCTTTAGCGCTCATTTTTTTTTCAAAAATTCGAGTGGCCCACCGTTTTTGCAACGTAACTCGCTTAGTTATAATGCAATCGACTTTTAACAGTGCTTATTTTAAAGGCCTTTACAATCACTACAAAAAATGTTCTATAAGTTTTTCCCGAAAAATGCATCGGTTTTTCGTTAATTAACGTTGATTACTTCGAACAAAGTTGTTGCAAAAAAAATCTTCTTCAACGAGCCATAACATCTTTTATTTTGGATCTAGAGCATTCATAAGACAACCAATCTCTTTGCTGTTTTCTAAGCTTCATTTTTAGTTATTACAACTTATTTGATAGAACGCGAAGTTTTTGACCTATTCGCGAAAAACCGTCCAAAAACATACATTTTTATAACGAAAAATCTAAGTTTTCAATCGCGAATAGTTCAAAAAATATCGATCTATCGAAAAAACTATATAGAACATTTTTTACTTAGAATTTATCCCTCTATCCATTTCCGGGGTTATTTTGAGTGAACAATTTCCACCCCCGAGAAGGGGTGGCATCCATTCTCAGGGTAAAAGCGCACATCGGCGCTATGTGGCTTTTGCTCCTTGAGCCATCCCCTAACCACTCACCAAATTTCACGTCAATCGGTTAAGGTTCAAAGAATTCTGAGGTAATAGCATATTTTTACCTTCAACGACTGGACTATAATACAACATGTAGTATTTGTTCTTGTCACGAACAAATAACATTGGATTGAATATATTTGGATATCACGCTGAAAGTCAAAACTTATTGGCTGTGATTAAATAATAAACTTGGTTGTAAAATGGTTTTCACTGTAATGTAATTTGATAAATAAATATCAGATTACATTAATTTAAAAGTAGTAAGCGAGTTTAAAAGTATACCTGATTTACTTTGATTTATTGAATCCGCATCTGAATTCATCGTTTATTCTAACGTAAAATCAGCGAGAGAGTGATTGTGCCAATTAAGTTGTTTCCATTGGAAGAATAGAAATATTTGGAAGATCTACAAGCTTCTACAGCAGCAATTAGTAAGATAGGCCACCATGGAGGGCAGCAGTAACGTTCAGGTATCGCATAAAAACGGCAAAGGTTAGTGAAGTTTCATTTGGATTTAATTGTTGGAATTAGAAATTTGACTTGGTATATTCTTAGAGAACTGTTTAGATTTCTTCTACCGTGTGTTTAAAAAAACTCATTCGCATCATGCCAAGATCAAATTGAAGTTTGCCATAATTTGATAGATAGCATTGAAGCAAATCTCAGAGAAATCTAAATTTAAATTTTAAAAATCTGGTGTGACGCGCACACAACTTTCTTTTACAATGATGTTATAATTAGCCAAAAATTTGATTTTTTAAGCGTTTGTCAAAAATTATCAAAAATTGCAAATTATACAAAAACGGTACAAAATAAAGCGTTAGTTCAAGAGACAAATTTTCTCTAAAATTTTAAGCTGACTTCAAAAATGTAATAATATATCGAGCGTTCTATTTAAAATAGGAGTTAATAAAAAAAATAGGAAGAAAAACAAAAGAAACCCGTTTTAGAGGTATTCAACTGAAAAATCACCTATCACATCGATACACATTAAAAATTTAATAAAAATGTAAAGTTTGAAAAAAATCGTTAAAGCCGTTTTTGAAAAAATCCAAAAACACTGAAAAATCACAAGAGTAAACACCATACTTCTGGTTATGCGATTTTTTTCAAAAGCTTGCTGTCGCATCTAGATAGTACACAAAACTTATATATGAAGTTTCAACGCCATACCTCTTTTGGTTTTTGAGATATTCTGTTCACGGACACACAAACACACAGACAGACAGACCAATGAACAAAAACACGTTTTTTGTGTTCAGGGGAGTCTAAAACGTGAAGATCTGCTGAAATCTCAATTTAATATTTTTGGGGTGAATCCATTACTTCCTTTATCGTAAAAGGAAGTAAAAAAAGTAGAGACCATTATGATTCATACACTCGTTGTTGTGAAAATGGCATCTCATTTTCCTTTTGCTTGATACAAGTAAACTTAATGCAGTGTAAAGGTTTGCCTGTCACAGTGCAAATGTTTTCATAAACAAAATGCAATCTGAAATTCACCTACAAATTTAAGTTTAGACATGGCTAGATTTTTTATATTTCTTTCAATGGCCTGCCCTAAATGAGCTTTTTTGGAACACAAGGTATATGTTTTATAAGGTGCAGTAGAAGTTAATTTAATAATTATTTAAATATTGGGCAAATCAAGATCTTAAAAGGTTAGCAATGTATACTGGGCGGATAAAAAAACGGCTCTAAGTTGGGCACCGCACAGCTCCCCTGCTAAATCAGATAATGAAATGAATCTTGGGATAATTGTCGAAGAAACATTGTAAAATAGGGATGGCAAGTCTCACACAAGTTTGTTGCAAAATACCGGAACAGGAAACTTAAAAAGATTGGTTTACGAAAATATTTTTTACACAGAATCTTATGTTTGGTTTTGAACACACTAAATCTCGTAGCTGATAAATAGCCATCAAATTCATCTGATGTAACTCCATTTTATTACTGTAGCTGGAACGCACTGTAAGAACTGGTTTATTTACGGTGTCCAACACCATTTGTAGCATTGGGCGAATTGCGTGAAAAGATAGAAGAATCTTGCGACGAAATATCTTTAAAGTTAATTATAAAATCAATTTAGCGATTTAAGAAAAGGTTAAGAGCAGTGCATATGCAAAATGAGGGGTCAATTGGGCATATTAAATAAGTTGAAGTAGTTTCTATACGTTAAACTAGCTAAATAATTACACTTGTAATAGTATATTACAGCCCGAGATGGGAAGTGTTTCATTACTGTCGAGAGATTAGTTAGCTGATTGAGACGCGAAGCGTCGAAATCAGCTATTATCTCGAGACTAAGGAAACTTCCTGTCGAGGTTTGTATACTATTTTATTCGCAACCACTTTATTCTAAACAATAATTGGAAAAATTATTATATTATGATATGACAGGTTGTGACGAGCATAAATGGATCAACGAGATTCCCAGTGTCCCTACCTACTCAGCGGTCGGGAATGTAATTCCCGCACTCACTTCCCGCACTTGAGCGGGAAGTGAGTGCGGGAAGTAGCGGGCTGAAATTTACGACTTCCCCCACTCAAATGAGGGCAGGAGTGTTAACATTACATATATGGTTGCGAATAAAAGCATTTTTTCAATGTAATTTTTCAAAAGTTATGATTTTGTTATTTTTTTTAAATAAATGATTTAAATGTTGCGTACATAGTTTTTCATTCTTCCTTTACTAGCTCTGAGAATCTCAAACCCATATCGCTATTATAACATGACTTATCGGGCCTCAAACAGAGGTCGTTGTTTTAATTCACCTGGTATTTAGAAATTCTTATTTTGCAATGTAGAGAACTTTAATTTTACATAAATACATTGGCGTAACTAGCGGGGGGGCCAGGGGGCCAGGCCCACCCCAGAGTGCCGTCTGGCCCACCCCAGAAAAATAGAAGTTAAATAAATATAAAAATCTGCTTTTATTATTAACCCATTTAAACTAAGGGGTTGGTTATCGACCCCTACACGTTCTTACATTTTCTGGTTTTATTACCTTTTTTGGCTTAAAAACATTATAGTATAAATAGCATTTGTTGGACGGATGGCTCTAATGAATAATAATATGCAAGAGAAAACATTATTAGTTAGCTAATAATTACTTTGAAAAGACTGTTTTCGTTTGAATATATTTTTTAGTTAATTGTTCACCATTTTAGCTAGTTTCTCTTAAGTTTTCTATAAATAAAGAACCAATTTATGTGCACAGAAAAATATAATTGCAATTATTTCATATGCGGGTAAGTAAATGAGCTGATAACTTAAGTGCATCTCTAACTACTCCCTCGGCACATACAGCTAGCTACCTATTATAGGCTCATCCAGTTGTGACTTACGGTGACTTGCTATATGGATGTTTGCCTTGCCTAAAGAGTTGAGTTTATAGCTTTGAAGAGTACGATCCAGAATTTTATGTTTAATAGTGTTCTATGTAAGCAAAGTAAATTTTGTGGTGCTTGAATTTCCAAAGTTGCTAGCCCAAGACAGAACAAAGAGAAATCACAATAATAATTAAGAGGTTATTGATATTTTCAAGAAAGTATTTGCTTCGACGATAATGAAAAAAACTAAAAATTGTGGCTCAAAAACGTGTAAATGGAAACCAAGTGATGTTTCCCAAAAAAATCTGTTTCTCCTGGAATATTTTTTTACCGCCAACTTCATTTAGTTGCAAGAAGTAATCTATACATTTTTTATGTTGTTTATTAACCGAGAAATAATTTATTAATCTGCTACTCAGACAAATAGTATTACGAGGGTAGCACCCATAATTTCTGCAAAGCAACAGATCAAGTGCACCATGGAAATCAAACTTGACATGAAACCAATGTTTGTTGTTTTCTAGTTTAACAGTCCAAATTTAGTTTTTATTATTGCAACAGTTATTACATAGTTAATTTTGAAATAAGTGTTGTGCAGCAAAAATAAATGTAACGAGAGAAAATTTTAGAGCCATAGTTTACTATGCCTTTAAAAGTTCCATATCTCCGAAAGAAAGTTTTGGATGACTTCGTGCTGCTTTGGTGACCAAGTGCCTTCGCATCAGAGGACTGTCTATTGTTGGTTTAATGAATTTAAATTTGAACGAGTTTCAGTTAGTGACGATTTTTGCGAAGGAGAACCAATTTCTGCAGTTACCGATACGAACATAACGAACTGTGCTGTGTCTGTTGTGGGTGGATACCACACAGTTTAACAGAAACACAACAACAGCATGTGGATTGGTAAAAGAAATATGATGAAGGTAGATATAAAGCAGTTTACATCATAACTGGTGACAAAAGCTGGATATATGCATTTGAACCCGAATCTAAGCGACAGTCTGTCCAATGGATGTTTCCAACAGATCATAATCTAGTTAAAATGAGGAGATCTCGAAGAGTTGGTAAGAAAATGATTCCTTGCTTCTTCTCAAAATCACGACCTATCGCAACTGTCGTGCTTGAAAATAGACGTGCGGTTACTGCAGAATGGTACACAACAGTATGGCTGCCAGGCGTTATTCAAAAAGCTCGTTTACAGCGCCCAAGAAATGAGATCGTTGTGCACCATGACAATGCTTTGTCATACCGTATATCAAACAAAATAACTTTTAGAGACTTCCGGATTAAAATTGCGAAGTTATCCCCCATACAGTTCCGACCTATTACCTTCCGATTACTTTCTATTTCCTCCATTCAAGGATAAAATGCGTGGTGTGCGATTTTGAACTCCCGAAGATGCTGTGGAAAGCTTCAAAAACCTCTAGTGACTCAAGAAGAGTGGAATTTGTTTTGAAAATTGGTTTTACCGAATGCGAGTTTAAGGGCAAATATTTTGAGAAACAATAATAAAAACAAATTTTAACTACAAAACCTTTGTTTTATTAGATTTCAGAAATTTACGGGGCTACCCTCGTATAACAGCGTCAAAGAACATGCAAATAAATGTATGCGAAAAAGTTATGTATGTACGTAAATGCATGTCTTTATAGGTATACATAGGTATTGACGATGGTTGGATGGGGGCCTGGCCCTCCCCAGCCAAAAATCCTAGTTACGCCAATGCATAAATACCTTGTTAAACTAAAATTTTGATGCAAGACATTAAATTAACTCAGAAGTTTAGTTGATTGTATTAATGTAAGTGCCAAATCAAATTAAATATATTTTATCATAATTTAAAACTTTCTAAAGTAAATTTTGAAAGTACTTGAAAGTGAATACATATCGTATTAAGATTATAGTGCATACTCAATAAAGCATACTCATTTGACTGGGAGAAAGGCGTTTTATTGCTTCGTTCTAGAGCTAGTCGTGGTTTAGGACTCATTTTAATATTGACATCATTCAAATGTCAAATTATAAATTGAAGAAAGGTTAATTATGTGATGTTATACGTTTCATTGAGTTTATAGAGTATAGACTTCTTCTTCTGCAAGTGTCTATTCGATTCGAATATTGGCGATCATTCTGGCTATTGTAACTTTGTTTACGGCTGCTCTGAATAACTCCGTGGTTGTTTTGGAGAACCATCCTCTTAAGTTTTTGAGCCACGATATTCTTCTCCTACCAGGTCCTCTTCTGCCGCGTACTTTCCCTTGTAGGATCAATTTGAGAAGGTGGTATTTAGTTTCATTCCTCATTATGTGGCCCAAATATTCTAGCTTTCTCTTCTTTACGGTGTTTATTACCTCTTTTTCTTTATTCATTCTTTCCAGCACTGATTTATTTGTTACTCTGTCTACCCATGAGATTCTCAAGATTCTCCTATATAGCCACATCTCGTAAGCTTCAAGTCTTTTTTGGGATGCCTCGGTTAATGTCCACGACTCCACCCCGTAGAAGAGTATCGAGAAAACGTAACATCTTAGGAGTCTGATTTTGATGTCTAGAACGAGATTGTGACTTTTAAATAGCTTAGATATCTTGATGAAGGCTTGTCTTGATTTCTCTATTCTACACTTAATTTCTTGAGAATGGTCCCATTGCTCGTTAATTAATGTACCTGCTCTTTACTTATTATCATGAACTTGGTTTTATTGGTGTTCACTTCTAGCCCACACTGTTCACTAGCATCATTTACTTTATTTATAAGTTGCTGCAGGCCATTCAAATTATCGGCAAACAACATAGTGTCGTCTGCATACCGAATGTTGTTAAGACGTTCTCCGTTTAGCATGATTCCGTGGTTGGTATTTTCCAGGGCTGCCTTGAATATTTCTTCTGAGTATAGGTTGAAGATCAGTGGAGAAAGAATACATCCTTGCTTAACGTCTCGAAGGATAGTAATGGCTTCTGTCTGGTCTTCCGCGTTGATCTTTATGGTGGCTGTCTGATTCCAATATAAGTTTCTGATGACTCTAACATCCCTGTCATCCATCCCACTGTTTTTTAATACTTGTATCATCTTTAGATGCTGTATCCTATCAAACGCTTTCTGATAGTCAACAAAGCATGCAAAAACGTCACAATTCATGTCTCGGCATGAAATAAAACTTGCAGACTAAACAGAGCATCTCTTGTGCCAACTCCCTTCATAAATACAAATTGTGTATTCGTCACCCTTTCCTCGCATAGTTTGTAAATTCTTCGGTGAATGATTTTAAGAAATAACTTCAATGAGTGACCCATGAGGCTAATTAGTCTATAGTCCCCACATGTCTTGGCTCCTTGTTTCTTTGGTAGCATTATGAATTCAGAAACGAGCCATTCATTTGGTATGTCTCCGGTGTTGTATATATTGTTAAAGATGTTAGTTAGTAATTTTATAGATCTTTCATCAAGAAGCTTGAGAAACTCTGACTGCATCCCATCTGGTCCTGGGGTTTTTCCTTCTTTCATAGATCTGATAGCGGTTTTAACTTCATCAGCTAATATACTATGTCCAGTTTCCGCCTGTATAGTTGGTGTATCTCCCCTTTAATCGTGGAATAAATCCTCTATGTACTTTCTCCATGTTTCTTTAATGTCTTTTCTATCGACAATCAGTTCTCCCGCTTCATTGATTAGTTTGCCCACGGTTCTCTTCCTTTGTGTTTCCGTTACTTCCCTAACCTTCTTATGTACATTAAATTCATCAAATTTACTTTGCATTTCCTCAATTTCATGGCATTTTCCCTCAAGCTCGTTTTGCTTTGCTTCTCTGATCTTTTTCTGTATTATTCTATGTATTCTTTTGTAGTTTGTGACGTCATTCTTATGTTTTCGTCTCTCCTCCATAAGTTGCATAATTTCCTCTGTCATTCATGATTTAGTCTTACTACTATCGTTTTTGAGAAACTGTTCCTTGACATCTTCCACGGCTTTGTTAAGGGTCTGAATTTGTTGTATTGTGTTGCTGCATTCCTCTTCTATTTGTTTGCATTTGTCATTCAAAATTTGCCTTACTCGATTTTTCACGATGTTACTTTTAAGTTTTCTAGTGTTGCATTTTGCTTTTACTGGGCGTCTTACTTGTACTATAGACTAATAGTATATTATTATATGAGCGATTATGACAGCCATTATTCACGAAGATGACATTTGACATTTCGGCTTGTGGCGCAAGTCATCTGAGTGAATAATGGCCACAATCGCGAATGTAATACGATACTTTATCTACTCCTATGCAATAGGAGTTTTGTGTTCATATTTCCGAATTATGACATTTGTGGCAACTGTCAACTCCAAAAGTCATTTGATAATAAGAATGAATTTTTTGATTGGCTGCAACCTATTGAATAATGAAAATAGAATCTTATGATTGGCTGCAACCGTGAAATTATGAATTCATAATTCACTACTGCAAACCATGACTGTTATTATTATTCAAAAATGTTCTTATAATGTGAATATAATTTAATAGGAGTAGATAAATTATATAAGGTTATCTAATACCAAAGGTAAGTCAAACCTAACTAAATCGATAACTTTAAAATATAATTTTTGTAATACACACATGGGTATATTGAATTACCTACTAAGATTGTATAGCTTCTCTGCAAGTTCAAATTTAATTAATTAAAAATCTTCAGATTCGTGAGCGTTACTATTTTACAAACACATAAAACCATCTCATAAGTAGTTATAATCACTAGAACCTTTTCTAATTTGTTATTCGCTGAAGTTGATACTTAAATAATTAAAAGACAGTTTTTAACAGTTTTCCGATTGATGTGATTACAAAGATTAGAGTTCAAACTATTAACTATTAACAAAAAAATGTATGGATAGCATTCTGCTGAAATATTTAAGGCGATATCTCGAAAACGGTTTACAATATTTTCATTAAATTTTTGTGAGGTAATAGGGAGATGGTGGGACGTATAAAAACATATCTTCGACATTTACCTCTTTTTTGTGTTTTGAGGGGTGGGGGGTAACTTTGAAATTTTAAATAGGATGATGCACTTTTGTTTAGAAAATTCGAATCTACGTAAAAAACTATGTAGATGCACAAAACATTTTTTAATTTTATCTTTCGGTTACGGAATTATGGTGACTAAATTTTGATAGAAATTACAAAATAAATACATTTTACCAATAAATCAAGTTCACTTATTTCAAAATTAGAATTCGTTTCTATAGGAATGTGTTAGTTCTCCTTAAGTAAGTTGAGAATTTTGACGTTTTAACGAAAATTTCACATTTTTTTATTTTATAACCTAATAAATTATAATTCCGTAAACAAAAGCGATTCAAAAAATATTTTGTAGACATGTGTAGTTTGTTACGTAGATTCGAATTTTATAAACAAAGGTACATCGTCCTATTTAAAATTCCAAAGTTACCCCCCACACCTCAAAACACAGATAGGAGGTAAATGTCAAAAATATGTTTAAATATGTCCCCCCATCTCCCTATTACCTCACAAAAGGTTCATGAAAATGTTGTAAACGGTTTTCGAGATATCGCCATGTAGCACTTTAAAAAACTCATCCGGTATATTTATATTAACTGAAAAGTCATTGCGATGCATTGTGGTAAAATACTGAAAGTTTCGACATAAAGTATGATAAACACAAGACACATTCTGACGTAGTATTCCTAATTAGTTAACAACTACTCTACACGATCTATTAATATTTTCCAGCCAACTTAATTGCACATCCTTGTAATAACATTTTTTATTCTCAACGTTCCATAAAGAACATGCACTTCATATTAAAGCCCTAGAGTGTAATGATCTGTAAACTAATTATTATACAGTAAATTTATAATGTGGTTTTTGCTTATTACCTAATTTACCTACACGTGACATCCGTTGGCTTGATGCTAACTAAGAATAAATCCTCGAGATCCTCCTCATTAAGTTTTTGCAGGTGTTGAACTATAAATCTACCGGACCATTGGTGTCCGTTTGTGATTTTTGTAAGTTCTTTGGTGTTCACTAGACACTGTGAAAGTTCCGAGGAATGCTTTTGAGGCAATTATTTTCTCCAATAATAAAAGAAGTTTGACATATGACCAAAGTCACCAAAATAGTTCTTCGTTATGCACAATAGTTACTGGTTCCGTGAATTTAAACGTGGACGTTAGAAGATGAACCAAGACCTCAACGACCTCTAGCAACTATTGGCGCTCAATACTTTAGTGTTACCGAAAAGGTGCTTAAGGAATATCGGAGTTTCAACAAGAACTAAATATTGGATCCTCCTTAGTATAAACATTTTACACCAACAGCTGGGTATGAGGAAGCCCGCAAACATTGCACGTTTCTTAACTGAACAAAATATGTTAGAAAAATTTGATGCAGGAACTTCAAAGTGTGTGTTTAATATTACGGGCGATGAGTCTTGGATGTATAATTATGATGTCGAGACTCAACACTAATCAAAGGTTTGGGTTATTTGGGGTAGAAACTTATTGTTGCTTTCTTAAGATGAAATGGTTCAGTTGCAGCAATTCCACTTTACGATCATAAGACTGCAATTTCAGGTTGGTACACAGAAGTTTGCTTTTCTCAAGTATTTGAAAAATTGTGTCTGAAGTGACAACCAAAGTTGTTTTTGAGAGATGTCGAATAAACATTTGGGAAGTAATACTAAGGAACTGGTTGCTTCGTTAATAACACATTTGCTAACAGGAACGTGATGATTGGGGCCTCTGAATTCCATCAGGAAGATAATTTACAGTCTTTTTAATTAGCTAATTCTAATTTAAAAATTTTACTTTAGCGGGTTTAGGCAGCATAAAATATCAGTATTTCAGTGGTAAGCTCTACATCTCAACCAATCAACTGAAATTTTGACTTCTCCACCCAAAAACGAGAAGAGTCAGTAGAACAAGGAGAACTAAAAAGTGTACGTCGTCGAGGAAGTTATATTTAGGCGTTGGATTGACCAGGTAAAAAATTACACAGGTAGTGGGCTACAAGTAAATATTCGGACAGATGAGAATCGCCAGCGATGGAGGAAAGTTGTAAATGCCGTAGTAAATGAACTCATACAAGATAGGAGTCTACACCCTTCACTTTGCTAACTTCACCGAGGCTGCTGTAATAAATACGATGTATGAAATGTACGAAAACCGTAAGCCCAAATGTTTTTAATATAAAATATTCAAAAGTAGTAATAGATATGTTTTGGCATATTTAAAGAATCTTGTTTTCACAGCAACATGTAATCCTTTAGCATTAATGAGAAAAACTGAGAGAAGGGCAAGATTTGTCTTCCAAAACGTCCATGTTATAATATTTTGAATTTTGTAGTGTGGCGAAATACCCAAAGAATTAGCATGATTCTAGAATGGTCGTTCTAGGCAAGACATTGATTTGTGAACTATTAAACTTCTACTAACATACCGGCAACACCGCACAGATGTGATGCCATGCAAGTTCATGACGTTCAATGGAAGTTTCTTTAAACTTGTATGGCATTTTATTACTGCATGATAATGGAACTTGGCAATGTCTTTGGTACGGAAATGATCACTGCATAACCCGGAAGAGCGTAGCATTATGGACAACGGCCGTGAAAGCCTGAATTCAACAAAAATTACTTTGTTTTCTAGTTGTACTTTATGGTCTAGGACTTTTAAACTTTACAAAAGAAATTATTGCAGCGTTTGAATTTAAATATAATGAACGCATGTTGAAGTGCTTATTTCCAATTCAAGAAAGTAGAACCACGACTCGCTTCTACCTAGCTAATACCATGACGTGGTAAAACTTCTAAAATTTTAGTTGTAACGTACAAACAGGTACAAGAATTTACATGGATGACACTTCAGAAGAACAACTAGGTACAATGCATAGGAGAGGAGAATAGTGCTGCCCATTAAGTAAGTATTTCTTTGTTTTGTTTTGCCGCATCGAACATTTTATATTGCATCGAGAAACCCATAAAATCACGAACAATAGACACTGATTGCTATTTTCCGTTACGGCGAGGAGTAAAAGTTATCGTTTTGCATAAATTCTAATTTTATTCTTCAAGTATGTAGCTGTATTTATATTTTTGTTAAAATTAGACTAAAAAATTAAATCTAGAGCAACAGTCTGGAAGAAATGGTCCCTCAAATTTAATTACTATTGAAGCGGTATGCTACTTTGAACCCTACAGTGTGTTTCCTGTATATTTTTTTAACTATAAGCACTAATTTAAAAAGTGTCCATTGTAGATCAATAGTGAATAATTGTTAAGATCAGCCTTACTGAAGAATAATATTATATTTGTAATTTTATTCTTAGGTTTAGGAAATTAATGTATAAATGAACTATATAGTTCTAAGGTTTAAATGGTAGAGCAAGGTTTAAGGTGTAGTACCTCAGAAATATAAATACATAGTCTCGTCACAAATTCTGTCAGTACTACATCACGCATCCGTAATGAATAAAGTAAGCAAAGCAATAATTATCCTACTTCTATATGCATTCTGAATGTAGAAAGAAAACAAGATTTTTAACTGTATATATTGTGGTGGTTGCATATCAAGACGTATAGTATGCTTGTGAAAATTAATCCTTAGGTACTACATTAAGTATAAAATGATAAGAATATTCATCTTAACATAGAATTTCGGCTTAGACCGGGTAGTATTTGTGGATGAACATCCAACATAATCTGGCTTAATGTCTTAGCCGAAATTCTATGTTAAGAAGAATAATTCGAGTAACCGCGAAATCCTCAAACAGTATATAAAAATATTTAATTATAAAAATACAAAGATGAATTTAACTATAAGAAAGAACATCATAATTATTCAAAGGAGTATTTAGTAAATTAGAAATCAAATTCAGTCGAACAATTCAGATTAAGAAACGGAAGGGTTCTAACATATGATGTAAATGTTGCTTGAATTAAGATGGAAAGTTAATGTCGAATAATTATTTAAAGAAGTCATTCAATATGTCAGGTATAAATAAATGTACTACTATCTAAGAGCGTTAAACTAAAAAAATTTTGAAATATATTACTATGGAAAAATTATTATTAAAAATAATAACTATTTTTTTTATTTTAAATGTAACACACATTTTCTGAAGAGTTAAAATTTGAAAATAAATCCCGTTTATAAAATGATTCCTATTAATCTGGTTGGTGTATAAATGGGAATACATGGTGCTAAATTAACGAGACGGACAAAAAGTAAATTTTAAAATAAACTGTATAATGGATTTATGGAGAAGGAGGTGTATGGTAGGAATACAATAATAAGTTAAACTGCGACAATCTACAAAAAAGGGTTTTCTGAAATTGGGCATTGTACTGAGTTTATTGTTCGTTGATTATATCATTACATGTGAATTGGATAACGGGCGTTGCATTTATTGATAGTGGGCCACATCGAGCCTCTTGTTGGAGTAAACAGCTTGTGAATTGTAGAAAAGGCATTTCATTTACTGGTATTCTACCTCTTCGAGCTTCTTGTTGGAGTGGACGTCTTGTGAACTGAACCTCATGGAGATACTTGTAGGAGGTTGTGGACATCTTGTGAGATTTGGAAAGGAGGTATTGTAATTACTGGTGCTAGACCTTATCAAGCTTCTTGGTGGAAGTAACAAGTATCCTGTCATATTTGGATGGAGGAGGTTTGCAGTTACTGGTAGTTGAGTGCATCTATACTTGGTGTTGTGTTAAGAGGTTGTACTTGCATGGGTGTCTTAGAACTTCTGTAAGCAGACGGAATACGCTTGGATCAGTGAAGAGGCAGATTGAAGTGCTTGGAGAGGTAGCAACTGCAGGTATTTGTTGAAAGAGTTAAAAGTAAAACATTATAATAGAGTGCATAGGATAATTAAAAAGGAATTATTTAAATTTTTCATGTTTATCAAATGATAAGAATTGTAACAAATATGCTTTTAACTGATTTTCCACTTTCATGGTCTTTTGACATTGATAATTGCGGAACTGTCATATAATTTTAAGAACGTAATAATCTTTATAATGCATGGACCCGACCTGATTTAAGAGTAATTGTTCTGATGAAGCTAGAGATATTTAATAAAACCAATAATCAATAATTTAGATCAAAGGGCATATCATTTACATAAATTCATCTGAAACAAAAATTTGTTATAATCTAAAATATATATACAGGGTGTTAATTAAGTACGTAGACAAACTTTAAGGGGTGATTCCTTGATCAATTCTAAGATAAAAAGTTCATATAAACATGGGACCTAAACGGCTTCGTTTTCAAGATACAGGGTGTTGAAGTTTAAACAAAATTTTCTTTTTTTTCAAAAATCTGGAAAACGCCTAGAGGTATTCTAATGAAACTTGGTGTAGGTTAGTATTTCATAAAGTGGGACTGTTTGCTCAAAATAAATTTAATTTATTTCCACCAGTGGCGTGCATGGGGGCCACCTCACTTACCTTATTTTAGTAAAATCTGGTACGCCACTGTTTTTCAGCGAATACGATAAGTTTTTTAGCTTTATCCATTAAAACTACACAAAAGATGTATCTTTAATTTTTTTGATAGAATAAACCTTTTTCGAGAAAAACAAAAAAATCTGTAACACCAATTTTGTTCATTATAAGAAGAACTTCCACAAAAATAACAGTGAGCCTTGATAAACAATAGTAATTCGTTTGTTCGAAACTATCAACAACTTGACAGTTGTTAAAATTTGTTAAAAAGGCGGTTATTTGTAGTTGTCTAACTGGGTTAGTAAATTTATTTTCAATTTGTTTAAAATGGTCAATTTCACCAACAACGAAATGGCAGACATGCACTTTCTGTATGGAATGGCTCATGGTAACGCTCGCGCATCAAGACGTCTGTATCACGAAAGATTTCCTCAACGTCCTGTGCCTAACGAGCAAACTTTTATTAATATCCACGCACGACTTTGTGAAGCAGGCAGTTTTAAGAAGTCCACTAACCCCATAGGAAGACCTGCAAGAGTAAGAACAGTTCAGATGGAGGAAGCTGTCCTTAACGAAATTGAAAGAAATCCTGAAACAAGTACCCGGAAAATGGCACTCCTACTAAACCTTACCCATGTAACAGTATGGCAAATTTTAAGAGACCAGCAGCTTTATCCCTATCATATTCAACGCGTGCAAGCTATTTTGCCTAGAGATTTGCCTCAGCGAGTAGCTTTTTGCACTTGGTTACAAAATAAAATAGCGACGAATCCAAGATTTTTATCCCAGGTGTTGTTTACGGACGAAGCATGCTTTTCCCAAAATGCAATCATAAACTTTCATAATAATCACGTATGGGCTGAAGAAAATTCACAGGCTATAGTTGAAAAAAATTACCAGAATCAGTTTTCTTTAAATGTTTGGATTGGAATTGTAGGCGATTTTTTAATTGGACCTTATTTTCTTCCTCTTAGACTTAATGGCGACCAATATCGACGGTTTTTAGAAGACGTCCTACCTGAACTCTTAGAGGATGTCCCACTTAGGGAAAGGCGACGGCTATGGTTAATGCACGATGGTGCGCCACTGCACTTTAGCTTAGCTGCGCGTCAATATTTAGACCAAAATTATGCTGCTCGCTGGATTGGACGCTCCGGACCACAATCGTGGCCGCCTAGATCGCCCGATTTGAATCCTTTGGATTTCTTCGTTTGGGGGCACCTAAAATCGTTAGTGTACAAAACTCCAATTCAGAATGTGGAAGATTTAAGAAACCGCATACAAGAGTCATGTGCCATTATTAGGAATACTCCTAGTATTTTCGAACGAGTCCGCCAGTCGATGATAAGGCGCGCAAACGCATGCATTGAGGTCGGAGGTGGCCATTTTCAACATTTCCTCTGAGACAATGCTCTTTGATTAATTATTTCCATAGCAGTAGTGTATTCAAGTATTGTAGCTATTGTCAGATTATTTGTTATTAAATATTTTTTTAAAACTTCTTTAAACCGTATTTTGAAAACGAAGCCGTTTAGGTCTCATGAATGTCGAGCGAAATTGCTGTTACAGATTTTACCGTTTTTCTCGAAAAAGGTTTATTCTATCAAAAAAATTAAAGATACATCTTTTGTGTAGTTTTAATGGATAAAGCTAAAAAACTTATCGTATTCGCTGAAGAACAGTGGCGTACCAGATTTTCCTAAAATAAGGTAAGTGAGGTGGCCCCCATGCACGCCACTGGTGGAAATAAATTAAATTTATTTTGAGCAAGCAGTCCCACTTTATGAAATACTAACCTACACCAAGTTTCATTCGAATAACTCAAGGCGTTTTTCAGATTTTTGAAAAAAAAAGAAAATTTTGTTTAAACTTCAACACCCTGTATCTTGAAAACGAAGCCGTTTAGGTCCCATGTTTATATGAACTTTTTATCTTAGAATTGATCAAGGAATCACCCCTTAAATTTTGTCTACGTACTTAATTAACACCCTGTATATATCATATTATAGCAATATATTATTTCTCTTTGAAATACACCACCGTAAGTATTATAACCATTGGTCTATCGCTTTAAGCACTTTCTGTGTTAGAACAATACTCCGTACCGAAAAGACAGTTCCAAAGGAAAAATAAAAGCAACTTACAGTATGCGATGGAGAGTGAAATGGAGAATAAAAAAGATGCACATAAATATGTCATGTAGCCCGTTCTATTAAAAAAATAACAGTCTCTGGGTTCATGATGATACTAAATTGGTACAAAAATTGAACATGTACATTGTGGAAAATATTGAACAAAGACCAAGATCGAACTTTTGATAGTTATAACCAACAAACCAATTATAACACCACGATAACACCAATACCGAGTACCAAGACTTAGTATTAGAATTTCAAAAGTGTAGAAAAAGTCTTAACATTTTCTAGGAAAAATTTATTTAAGGAATTATATATGTATCCGGTTTTTTTATAGCGTTCTACGGCTTTCGGATCCTAGTTTCAAGCTTTTTCGGTCTTCCCAATCCCGTTGTTGGATATTCTGTTCGAATATGGTTTTTGTATTCCTCCTATCCACGTTGATTTTGGTTTTCTCATTTTTCTTCTCCGTTGGTGTTCATTTTGAAGAGCATTTCCTCTTCCATCCTTTCCACATATCGATATGTACGATATTAGCTGACACCTTTGAATTTCTTCTACTGCTGTCATATCTACCTTCATTAAAACATAGCTAGCAATCGACGCTCTGGTGGTTTGTGCATTTGCCGATACTCCAGGCGCAGTAGAATCCGTCTACCGAAAAAACCAAGTGAGCTGAAATTTTGCATGCACCTTTATTTTGAAATTACAAATGTCTTGAAAGTCCCCATCGATATCGCGCTTTTGTTTTCAGTTATTCAAGGTGACAGAAATAAGTTTTTTCGAAAATATCTCGCTTCTTATGCGTCGTAACTATTTTTATTCGCAATCACATTGTAATGTGTCAATTTCATGACATGTCAACAGCTGGGAACTAGATGATTACTTGAAACTAGCCCGGAAATTGAGTGGGTTGTTTTCATGGTACCAAAATATTTGCTACATCAAGATATCTATTATTCAGAATTCAATTGTAGTTATTTTTAAAATTAGATGATTGCGAATAAAATAATATACATACCACGGTGAAAAGTTTCATTCCCGTCTCGAGAGACTTAATCTCTCGACAGGAATGAAACACTTCCCACCCAGGTATGTAATATACTATAGTTATTACAAAAAATGAAGGCTAGGAAGTTCTCTACAAAAGAGGTTATACAGATTTTTACATAAATAACCAGCCGTTTTCACGCTATACCTTAGAGAAATACTGAGAAGCGGTGCATCCGTTTTCACGCCACCTCGGAGGTAGGGTGCAACGCGCGTTTTTTACATGGTTTCCCCAGTAGGCCTAATCCATACTTTTCTTTGTTTTAAATACGTTCTCGTCCTCTCTTTCCCCCTCCACATGTTCCTCTTTGTTTTATTTTCTCTCTTCGTTAACTTCTTCCTCATCATCTTCTTCTGCTTCTGTAATATCTTCTGTGCAGTGATCAACAAGATTAATCTCATTATATTCTCCATCATTATATTTTTATCTTTTGTCGGGTGGATGGGATAATTTGCTTGGGCATTGATGAAGAATGTACTGAGATTTATCAATATTGTTCATCTCAATACAGAATATATTACAGAAGCAGAAGAAAATGACGAGGAAGAAGTTAACGAAGAGAGAAAAAACGACGAGGAACATGTGGAGGGGAGGAACAAGAACGTACTTAAAACAAGGAAAAACATGGATTAGGCGTACTGGGAAACCATGTAAATAAACGCCCGTTGCACCCTACCTCCGAGGTGGTGTGGAAACGAATGACGCACCGCTGCTCATTATTTCTCTACGGTATAGCGTGAAAACGGTTGGTTATACGTAAAAAACCTCTATAGAGAATTTCCTATCCTTTATTTTTTGTAAGAACTAAAAGAGTCATATGACCCATAGAAAGCGAGATATTTGCAAAAAACGTATTTCGGCGACCTTTGACCTTGAATAACTGAAAACGCAAGCGCGATATCGATGGGGACTTTTTTTAGACATAATTTGTAATGTTAAAATAAAGGTTCATGCACTTGGAATTTTTTCGGCAGATGCTATTTTTCCGCCTAATGTAACTGGGCTAAAGCTCTACAATTGCAGAGAACTTTGATTTTGATTATGGCGGTATATAGGGTATAATCTTTGGAGTGTAAAAAAGCACTCTACGTGTCAGTATCACAGTTAAAACTAGCTTCTGGTGCTTAAATTCTTAAACAAACAACGTGAAACTTTTGTTAAAAATTAAGTTAGATTGGAGAAATCCTATAGGTATTATAATTGGTGGTTTTGGATTAATTTTGTACGAAAACTACGTTCCTTATGTATTTGCAGATTATTCTGAACTGCTAACTTCAGAAAAACAAATTACAGTCGTTTAGAGTATTTTCACAATATGACAACAGTGTTAGCAATCTAGACAGTGACTTGACTTTAGTCGTACTATTATTACTAAAAAAGAGATCAATTTCTCAATCCATTATCCAAGAATTTTTATTATTTTAGTTCATAAAATGGCCTTAACTGTCATGTGAATACTTGTCACATGTTTTAGTATCAAAAGCTGCAATATAAAACAAATATAAAACTGGATAAATATGCAATATACCGAAGAGTTATACCGATTTCTAAGCAAGTAATAAGCCCATCTCTTGAAACTAAACCTACTGTGGGCGCGATTGGCAGTAACATTTTGAAATAATTTTAAGTTTACTCGCATCTCAGTTGCCAATTAAAAACTCATATTCACACTGCTAAGAAAACTTTGTCCTATTCTATTTTTTTGGTAGCAATGGTACATTGGATTTATTTGACTGCATTTAAATGTTACAGTAATTCGCCCTTGCAATGTTGCCAGTTTTAAAACTCTAAAATTGGTTATAACTTTAAAAATAAAGTAGAAAACCAACAAGAGTCGTTCTTAACTTTTTCTCTTTTTTTGATTAAAAATATAGTACCTAGTACATTATTTCACATGAATAATTAGACCCTGTATATTAGATGTTTCCTTTCTTGAGAAATATTTGTTGTGCATAGTATCAAGTGTAGACATCCTATTATGCTTTTAACCTTTAGATTTCATTGTTCTACTTCTTTCTACGTTTTACAACTTGTTCTAACTTTTGTACCTAGATATTTATGTTCTTACTTGTTCATTGTCATCCAGATTGAGGCTAGTTGTTTTGCCTTCTACAAATAGATATTTAGTTTTGATCCGATTCACTAATAGTCCCCATTCTTCATATTCTCTAAATAGCCTTTTTGGCATGAATTCCAGATCGCCTTTTCCTTTCATGGTCGGGGTAATTTGCGTGAAGTGTATATGCAGTTACATCATTTAAGAAATTAAATAACATTTAAAAACAAAACTTGTATCTAAGATATTGTTTCTCCTCTTACGTTATTAGCAAGCACCAGGAAAAGGGATATCAAACTAATGTAGTATAATACAAAAATATAGATGACGAATTAGTAAAGGGACTGGAAGGAAACTTAAATAGATGGACAGATATTTTGGAAAAGTTATAAATGAGGTCCATACAGAAAAAACCGATGGAAGAGATTTACAAAGACGAATATGTTGAAGATGCAAACAATCCACAAATAATAAGCTTAGTACAAGTTAAAGCCCCTATGGGACATGAAAGAAGTAATAAGAGTGCTGATGAAAATGGTATAGGACTAGAGTTAGTTAAGCAAGAATGGGAAAAGCTGCATGTGCGGTTTTATAAATTGATTCTCAGGACATGGACAGATGAAAGAAATCCAGAGGGATGGCTAGAAGCGATTATATTCACATAGGAAGCGAGAGGTAAACTTCTGTAAAAGCTATATAGCTTTACTACATGTTTGTTACAAGATTTGAACTAGACTATATATGACACTTATAAACATAATTTGGCCTTGCACACAATATTCGTAGACTAACGAATTCGACACCAAAACTGCACCATCAACCAGATTATTTAGTCTTCCATTCGAGAAGATAATGAGAGAGCGGGGGGGGGGTCGAGATTCATACAGACGGCACAATTTTTTACCATAGGTATCAGTGTTTGGCATATGCTAATGCAATTACAGCAAGCACTACAGACGAACTGTAAGACGTTGTAAAAAGAAAAACGACTGTGATTTTAATTTTTCTTTGTAGCTGTTAATTATGGTGTTAAGACTTTGATTCTAATTCTGTTCGGAAGTGTACACCCTTCTGATGATCTTAAAAAGCGCAGGCCACTGAACTTGATGTGGGATCCATTTTTTTGGTTTTATGATCCATCCTCGCTGTAATAAAGTAATTCAGGTAGAGCGATGGTCTTCTGAAACTCGGGGATCGTTTCTTTCCTGGCTTTGTTGTAAAAAATTCTTTTAATTGTTCCACACATGCGTTGATTTCGATTAATTGTATTATCTATATTATGTGTGTTACTATATCCCATGTCTCACCCCTAGGTAATTGACGTGGCTTAGCTGTGGGATGTTGTTGTTGTTTTTTATAACAATTCTTTATCTAACTGGGTCTCTACCGCGGAACGCTAGGATCTGGGCGAGAACTACATCGTACTCTTGACTGATTTGAAAGAATAGGTGACATTATCACTGCCGATCGTCTCTTCGTCTGTTTGTATTATTGCAAGGTCATCGCATCCTTTACCATATAGATTCCGAGAGGGCTATGTGTCTTCCATTTTCGCAGAATGCCATCAATAAAAAAAACTACACCATTGTCGTACGCCTTTATTTGTAATAAACGTTTCGGTAAATTATCTTTTGTGTCCATAAAAATGGTGAAACTCCAGAAATAATAGAAAGCTAATTAGACGTAGTGTTCCTATATATCTATACACAGGCACTCTAATCAGAGGTAATAGAAGTGTGGGTGTCATACAGTGAGTTTAAAAATCGACGAATGCATTTTCAAATACAAGGATACTGCACTAACGGTCATCATCATCATTAAGCCTATATATTTGTCCACTGCTGGACGTAGGCCTCCCGTATTGTAGTCCAATTATCACGATTATCACTATACTACCAAGATTAACAACAGTCCTGTTGACAATCAAAAGCAAAATCACGATCAATATCGATAAATTCCTTGAAGAAGACTCACGCCAGTCTCCTCTTGGTATTGGCTGCACGAACTCTAGTTTGTGGACTAAAGCTAGTACATGTACTAAATTTGTTTTCATTGGTAGCATTTCCGCGAGATTTTTCTCGTTAAGCCGCACACGTTATTAAGTAACGACTCACAAACAGATAATAAATCATTCCACAACCTGGACACTTAGCAGTTAATTTATCACAACTGATCTACCCTCTCAGCATATAATCATGGTAATTGTGCCATTATTATAATTTGCAATCCCCGTAATGAAATTGCAATTAGAATCGGCGACCTTGTTACTTGCTCATCCGGAGCGGGACATATAGGGACAGAAGGGGCAAACTTAAAAACGCGCACACAATGCAGCCCATTATCATTAAGCGCAGACTGCTTTGCCCATATAACTCCGGAGTAATAACCTTATTTTCTGAATCAAATTATTTCGCGAAACCGGTTGCGACAGCGGCAAAAACGCGCGTCCGGATAAATGAGATTCGTTTGAGTCGGTTTGTAGGAATGCAGCAGCTCTAACTGCAGGCTAATTACGTGCAAGATGCTGGAAATTTCTTGATAGCCCAAAGTGCGTGAATGATAATCGTGGAGTGGGCGTCGAATCAGACCGAGAAATTACTAATGGAGGCTGTCCCGCAGGTGACACTCGGGCTGAGTCAAGATGTGAAAACGCACTATTTTAAAAATGAGGTCTATAATTAAAGCTGGTATCCAGATTAGCGACGCGAGCAGCAACTTGGGGGGTTGAGTTGAACTTGATGGGTCGAACTTGAGCCATTTAGTTAATAGCACGGGTTTCGGTTTCACTTATGACTCTTATGAGGGAGTAAATAAGAGAATGGCAATGGCAACTTGTTTGTATCTAATTATTATTGATAGCCAATTCAGCAAGTGTATACAGTAGACGATCGAAATAGTGAACTAATAAAAACCAGGGTAGTTCACTTTTTGGATTTGTTCACTATTAGAATAATTTAAAAAATGTACAAAAAAATAATTTATTACTACAAGAACAACTTAAAAATCGGTATAAGTACATATTTAACCAAATAATGCTTTAATTTGGTTTCTGAACAAAAGAGCCTAGTTTATCTTGCATATACTTTATTTTTAGACTATCATGTAAAGCTTTTTGTATTAGGTTTCTTAGTATTAACATGTCGGAATAGTTGATATAATTTTCTTCAGCCCACTGAATAATGCCGTTGAATATCGAAACTGCATTTTGTGCTAAATTTTTGGCACTGAACATATAACTCTGTCATCACTACCGCTTTCATTACTTGATGTTTCATCTAATGCTTCATCTGCATGATCTGTATTCCAGTTTTGGACGTCTGCAGCTTCACAAGTCACCTGATGTCTCGTGAGTAATAAACGTACCTCAGGACTAATTTCATTTAAAAGGTCCAACGTTTCTTGTAGTATTAAATTCTGGTCTTGGCTTACCAAAGTGTTTTTTTGTCAATTTGGATAAGGGCATGTTGAAAATAAACAAACAACTAAATTAATGTCTGGTATATTTGGGCATTTAAAATATTAATTTCATGGTCTCGCATCATCGCAGATGTTCACTATTTCGAATTACAGGTATTCACTGTTTCGAATAGACCTATATTCATAACACAAAAATTTTTGTGTTCACTATATTGGAAGTTCACATTTGTGAATATTCACTATTTCGATCGTCTACTGTATATCTATATGTTAAACACATTGCGAAGTTTCAATCAATTTTGGATATATGAAATGCACTTGTATAGAACAAAATAAAGAATATTTAATCGAATTCAATAATATCAACAACTGTTGAGTTGAACAATACGATGGGATTAAATAGGGGCCTCTTTTATAATTAGCGTAACAAAAAATTAGTTTGTACATTATTAAAGGATATGTGATTTTCAAAATGTATTTGCTTTATACATTAGCTATCGACAATAAAGAATTAAATCCTTAAGTTTTAAACATTATTTTGTATACACAATTGTTCTACCTTTCTAATGTAATTTATTAAATTTAAAATGTGTTTTTATTATACATCACTATTTTATTGCTCAACACCTACTTGTCAATACATATATTTGAAACACAAGGGTGGTTTTTGTTCCACTTCGTTTGCGAGTTCTACAAACCGATTTGCATGATCTTTTTGATATTGAAGCTTTTACTCTGTAGATTAGCTAACACTACTTACTTTTAATTTTTTAATGGTTTTTAAATGTTTAAAACCATAAACTTTAAAAATATATTGGCATACTCTCGAGAACGGCAATCCACTTGTAGCTCCCCCATAATTCACCGCATGTTAACTTTCCGAACTACTCACGCGCAGCCTAACAGCTGCTGTTAGTGTTTGGCGTTCGAAGTGTGTGGAAACGTAGACTAATTATACAAATAGTACGTTATGATAATAGCTTATTCGGAGCCGTTTCATATTGTTGGTACAAAACCTAGAAACGCTGTAATGAGATACTTGTGCAAATTGTAGCACACATTATAAATGGCTGGGACGATTATAAAGACTTCACTGTTGGCGTTTGCTCTTTAACACACCGGAAAATTCCATTTTTCTCAATATTGAATAAGCCGGTCATATGTAACTTTATTTTATAGGTCAATTATACAGCGTGGAAGTAAAGTAACGGGCAAATTCATTAACTTCATTGATATTCATTTTTATGAAAAAATCTCGAAGAGGTGTACCGATTTTGCCCATAGGGAATATTTTAAGCTGGTTTTCAGTTTCTTATGTAATTTGTTTTTAATGATATGACGCGATCAACTTTTTTTTAAATAACAACCTATATATTTTATTATTGATTTCGTTAGTACTTTTTATCCCGTTTCGAAGGGTATATAATTTTCAGTATGTTCCATTTAAAAAAAAAATGAGAAAAATAGTCTTAAAATCTAAATATTAAAAACCAATTAAATGAGCAAAATAAATCTAGTTACCGGTGGATAAAACAAAAAAGATTAGTTATATGTCAGAATTAAACAATTTGTAAATGCCATAACAAAATAAGGGTCCTTTGTTTTTTTTAAATTAGAATTTACCGTTAGCAAACTATTTTATTAATAAAAATGGTACAATTAAGCGAGACACAGAGAATTGAATTTTTTATTATTTTTTATTGTATGTTTCAATTGTTTTTTTTAAATTTCAATAAAAATGAATGTACCGCCAATAACTTTCCGTCAAACGTAGGTAACTAGATTTATTTTGCTCATTTCACGGGTTTTTAATATTTAAACTTTAAGACCATTTTTCTCAATTTTTTTCAGATGTAACATATTGAAAATTTTATATCACTGAAAACAACATAAAAAGTACTACCAAAATCAATAATAAAAAATACAGGTTGTAATTTAAAAATAGTCGATAACGTCATAACTTTTAAAACAAATGACGTAGCACCATAAAGGTGGTTGTAGTATATGTTCTATAATTAAAATCGCTATACCCCTTTAAGATTTTTTTCATAAAAAATAATATTAACAAAGTTGATGAATTTATCCGTTACTTTAGTTCCACACTGTATACTAATTGTAAGTTTAAAGTACTATCTACATCTAATATATAAACTCATAACTGACACTCTGACAGATAATGAAAATATCTGGTGTGATACACGCACACAACTTCCTTGTACAGTGATCTTATAATTAACCAAAATTTTGATTTTTAAATTTTAAGCATTTGTCAAAAATTTAAAAACAATTACAAATTCTACAGAAACCGTACAAAATAGAAAGTTAGTTAAAAAGACAATTTTTTTCTAAAATTTTAAGCCGAATTCAAAAATGTAATAATACTTATACCGGGTGTTCTGTTTAAAATAAGAGTTAATAAAAAAATTTCAAAAAACAAACAAAAGAGACCCGTTTTACAGGTACTCCACTGGAAAATCGCCTATCTCACATTAACACATTTTAAAAATGTAATAAAAATCTAAAGTTTGAAAAAATCGTTAAGTTGTTTTGGAAAAAATCTAAAAAAAAAAATGAAAAATTATAAGAGTAAACACCACCATACTTCCGGTTATGCGATTTCTTTAAAAGCTAGATAGTACACAAAACTTATAGGTATATAAAGTTTCAAAGTCATACTTCTTTTCGTTTTTGTTCACACACACACACCACGCACATGTTTTTCTTTTTGGGTTCAGGAGACTCTAAAACTTGAAGATCTGCCAAAAACTCAATTTCGAATTTTTGGGGTGAATCCAATACTTCCTTTATTGTAAATGGAAGTAAAAATGTCAATAAAATGTTCAGATCTCGCCCACTAAGATATGGCTTTCAGAAAAATATATTGTATAATCCTATAACGTAAGAAGTGCGGTAAGTAACTTTCTAACATAAATGCGCTAAATAAAAGGAACACAAAAAATAGTTCAAAATTTGAAGAATATTCTCGTTCTTTGATCGTGCGAAAATTATATGATACTCAATCGGTAAGTGCTTGTAACAGGCCTCGAAAATTACAAAATAGTCGACCCTTCGAATTTCGTTTCTCTAACCGCTCTCGACCTATTAAAATGCACTTACCGATCTTGTGCCGTAATATATTATGAGACTGACAAACACAACTAATTACATCACAATGTGACAAAAAAAATACCAGAGGTTTTTTTGTTACGTAATACTTTCACTGCAAGTTCCATACAGGCAAAAGTTGCAATTCTAGTTCAATAATCCCAGATGCACAATAGTTGTAATATAGCTTCTTGTGGTTAATAAAATGTCAGTTCTTTTTACAAGTTCAACATCGTTTAATATTAAAGTGTAGTATTTAAATCTAAAATGCGAAGTAAATTAAATGAAAATCCAGACGTTCAGATCGTTCAGATTCATTACCAAAATTTGCTTTCGTATATTATTTCATATTCGAAGACGATAAAATGCCAGATATTTAAAACTTTGAATCACATACCACTCTTAATCGCAATCGTTACTGGGGTTGAATCGTCATATATTGTAATGGTTTACTGCCCACAGCAATTCTGATTGCCTAATTACACGAAAATGAATAGATTCAAAATGAGCACAGAATTAAATATTTTAGTTATTGCAAGATAGTCAGTATTTTACACTAATAAATGCACTTGATATGAGCAGCAGCAATTATACTTTGAGTACGAAAGGTTGGCATGAGATAAGATAGAATTCGAAAGGTTACGTTGGGAGTTTCAGTCATAATAATAGATGTTCGGAATGGCAAATACAGTTTGAATTATGTAGCTGACAGATTTGAGTTTAGTAACGTCAAACAATGATATAAATTTTAAAATAATACAAGATTTTTGTGAAGTACAGAAATTGTATGAGCGTTATGAATACTAAAGGTTTACAAGCCAACAAACGGCTAGGTAACGGAAAGGTCATGCAGAACAGTACGAGGAGGTAAAGATTGCAAAGAGCAATATGGCAACCTAAATAAACTCATGTGAATCAGTGCAATTAAAACTAAGCGATTAAAAGTAGAGCAAAGTGCTACTTGAGCAATTTCAAAAAAAAAAATTTTAGTTCCCAAAACAGTATATCAAAACTATAGTCCATAAGTAAAAATGTAAATCAGACCTTATTTCTTATAAACAAATGTAAATCGTTATTGCTAGGAAACGAGACAGTAATTTGTCAAAAAAACATCAAATAGATTTTGTTACATTTAGGCTGTGTGCCAGTGGAGCTCCCAGTTATTTGTAAAATTGTTAATAAAAAGAGTTATTTGGTAAGCCCAAATGGTGTTATTAATATTCACCAGTGTGCAGGGCATCTTTGTGGCTAAATTTTCAAGTGATAACAGTTCCCAATAAAGTGCAATCAGCCCAGCAAGATGTCACCAGGGGCATCCTACAGTGCGATCGACTTCAGGGCATTGGCAGGTAGGACCTTTTGTGCTACGTTTGCAGAAGACCTTCAGGAGGGCCTGTGTGGAGAAATTTGGAGGAGGAAGTCGTCACCAACCGTGTAATAGCCGTGGCGTCTCTTCATTGTGCGAGGGGTTGAACATGATTCCAGCTGCGTAGATCCAACCAGATTCGAATAATCGAGGAAGCCTCCCTTAACCCTCGAGCGGGCGCGCCTTGATTCATTACATGACCGGGCGCTTGGCGCACAACGTGCGCCAGCTGTTTCTAAGGGCTTTTACAATTGAAAAAAATTTTTTTACTTTCCGTTTTATTTTTCTTGAGCGTTCCAAGTAATGTAATTTTGTAGTCCCTCAATAACGTTTGTGCTAAAGTATAACAGGTTTGTCAGTTTGCTTTCTATCATCCTTTGTGTCATGGTCATCAAATCGATGGCATCGCAGCAGAAGAAAAAGCGTTTATAACTCATCACTTGTCTTTTTATTGCAAATCCACCATCTGTTTCCCAGAGTTCCTCAACACTTGAATGATTGCCTTTCTTCACACCAATAAAATATGATAGGCCAAAAACTGCCAAAATTTCGCTCTTCTTGGTGTGTCTCTTTCTCTCAAATAGTTCACAGAATTTCTTTTCACATATAATCTCATAAGAGCATTAATTCTTTCCGGAAATTTTTTGAGTGCGTTGCAACAACGTCGTATTAATTTGCCCGAGCGGGACGCGAGGGCAAATTAGGACGTTGTTGGAATGCACCATAAATAATTTCCGGATATGAATTAATGCTCGAATGCAGATTCGGTAAGAAAATCGTAACGACACAAACCCTAAAAAGAAGTAATGTCTACCTACAAAAAATTTCCAAGAAATTTTTTAGTTGTCTTGGTTACGGCTCGTGAACTAATTTTTCTATTGGTCATTAATGAGTGTCGTACGATTTTCAACGTAATTTACTTATTAGTGCATTCTACAATTTCTTCTATCATGCTGGAATCAATAAATGCATCCCATGCAGAAATTTCACTTATAAGTCCTCTAGCTCTGTTTGTAGGACCGGGAACGATGTTTAGTATATTTTTACATTTCACTTTCGATTTTTTGGTGGTATTTGATTTATCCCATGTCGTTCTTTGGTCTTTTCCGATAAACTTTTTCGCTGTCGATTTCCATTTCGGAATCAGTTTCATGATCACGTTTAGTTACAACTTCCTCATTTTCAGAGACTTCCTCTTCATCGTCAAAAGGTTGTTCAACGTCTGACTCATCTTCATTTAAAATTTTGTATAATTAGTCATCGGTGAGATATTTTCTAGCCCTGTAAGGCAAAATATATGTAAACTTAACCTAAAAATATGATTTCACACAAAGACTGTAAAAATATTTAGTAGCGAATTTTTTAAATCTCTGAAAATATTTACTTACATGACCAGGCGCGCGGTGCACAATGTGCGCCAACTGTGCAATTTGACAAAGGCCGCAAAATTTTCCAGAAACGTTGAGGATTAAAAGTCGGACGAACGAATAGTTCGAAGCACAAAAGCATACCGGAGGAATACCTAGAGGGGCAGTGTGCAATTATGCATATTTACAATACCATTGGCTGATAGGTGGGGCTGGCGCACTCTGTGCGCCAACGCGCCCGCTCGAGGGTTAAATTTGTGGTTAGAAGCGGATTTTGCAAGTTTTTTGGAAATAAAATAAACGCAAGTTTTTGCGTCCCTACGTCACAGGAACAAACAAGGTTAACGAAGCGACGTCACATAATTCGCTGTATTTACCTGATGTGGTCTTGCCCTTTTCGGTGTTTTTAATTCAGTTTACGCATCATTTTGTGTACACTACATTTTGAGGTTATAGACCTATCAAATACGTAGTCAAGCATCTGCCATACTGGTTAACTTATCATACAGCAAAGCATTTGTAATACAAAGTTAATGAACCTACTCCCTTAGACGAGAGTCTTTATTTTATCCTTTACCGGAGCTGTGCCATTAATTATTGGAAATGGGCAAAATTCAAGGAGCAATAAACCATTTATTTATGAAATAATTATTACATTCTTTTAATTTGTCCTGAGTTTGATATAAAATTCAATTCTTAAAACCATTTAACTTATAAATGGTAATGAGTTGCCATCATTATTTATATTTTTACATAAAGCCTTATATTGAATAAAGGGGTGTCATTACAATATTTAGGCATATACGGTATTTCGTATTGAATAGCCCAGATATTTTTTCAACGACAAAAACAACCAAAGCTGAAAGGAAAATATGATTTTTTACTAGTTTTTGAAGTAACTGAATTTATAAACGTTAAGTTCGGTTTTTGAAAAGGTATTTCAGTTTATAACTTTTAAGGAAAATAATTTTATATTGCTCTTATAATTCCAGAGTGGCTAAATTGCAAATCTCTTAACTTTGAAGCACAGTTACTAGAAAGCATCGAAACGATTTTGCAAGCTTGTTTGGCGCTTTGAAACATTAGCTGCAAGCTGCAAGTAAATTTACACATCATTTACGCATTTTTTGAATACATATGCTGCAGTAATATTTCCGCTGCCTTCCACCTACTGACGCTGTCAACACAATACGTTAAATCAGTTCACTAGTAAATTACCTGCTGCACGTATATGTGATATATTGCCCTGTACGATCATTTACATTGCAGCACACCGGCTGGCAAAAATTACCAGTAGCGTAACAAGCTTTAAAGGTATTATTGTTCGCATTTTCCCCAAACGGGCTAATGTTTTTTCATTATTTCTTGGAACAAGACAGATTTTTGGTGTATTATTTTCAATCAAAGCATAATAGAAAGAATAAGTAGAGTCCAAATAAAAAAATTGCAAAACAATTTTAGTGCAGCACACATTAAAGCTTCACCGGCGTATAAGAAACACCTGTGTTACTTTAGTAATTAATTAGTTCATAACGAATGCTACTTAAGTAACAGCTGAGCAAATTCGGCATTTTAGTCTAGCATGTACATATTCAGCATCAACGAATGCCCTACGTACCTATCTAAGCTAATGTCAACTTTTCGTTTTAAGTTGTTGCCAGAGGCGTATAACTGGGGATTTGAATAATCCAACAACTAGCGACTGCCGGGTAGATTTTCAGTAGGATTTTGTTTTCCAAAGTTCATTCTAGACCAAAATATACCGGGTGTCCGTTCTCAAAGTCGAACGTTTTTGCCGATTCCTGCTCGCCAATTAAACTTACAGGGAAGATAATGGTATCAATGGAAAGATACAACTATTACGCATCAGTTGATACCAATAATAATATTCAAGATGGGATTTTTATTTTAAAATACTAATTTAAAGCTTGGGAATTTCTAAATATGCCAAGCCTTGCCTTTCAAGTTCGATAGCATTTGTCAAAAAGATTGATAATTAATTGGCGTAAATCAGGTATTTTCTGTCAACGTCTGTTAAAATTATCTACAGAAAAATGAACTATTTCAATGAAGAACGAGTGAATGCACTAATGTTAATTGCCTATGTTCGACTTTGAGAATGGACACCCGGTATATGTAATACAACGGTTATGAAGCCTATATATTGCAATAAATGAGCGTAGTAGTATTTTTTATATTAAATTAATATTTTATAGCTACTCAAAAATTGATTGAATAAATGTTAGGTACAAATTTAATCGAATAGTGAAGTATTGTGCCCATATATATACAATTGAAGCAGCTAAGCAGTGCAGACGTGCGAGTGTGTTTCTCTGTGGTTAGATTAAACAAATAATCAGTATGTCTTTGTGCGTTAAATGTTCAGAAAATCTGCTACCCGAATCAGATTATGCAAATTGCAAGGAATGTGAAGGAAATTACCATTACCTATGTGCTGGTGTTCGTGAAGTAAGTTATCGCAACGCTAAAACCACATGGCGTTGCCAGTCATGTAAAAATAAAAATGTTGGTGACATCCAAAAGTCCGTACCAGCTCCTGGTATTGATCTCGCACTTTTGGCGGCCATAACGTCAGCAGTTAAACAAGCGGTAAAAGAAGAGAACAAGATACTATCAGATAAGTTGAGTAATTTCCAAAAATCCCTTGACTACTATAATGACCAGTTTGATGACCTCAAAAATCCATTGCTGAAAAAGATAAGCAGTTTGAGGAGTGTCTCAGCAAAATGGATAGGCTAAACAGCGAGAATGTCACTTTAAAAAAAGAAAATGAAAATCTGAAGGTTAAAGTTGAAAAACTGGAGCAGTATAGCCGAATAAACTGTATTGAAATCCAAGGTGTCCCCGAACCAAAAAACGAAAACGTAATATCAACAGTAATCTCAGTTGGACGAGCTCTGAATTTCAACATTGAATCGACTATGATAGATGCCTGTCATAGATTAAAAGCCGACACAAGAAATCCGCAAGAACCACGTGGCATTATTGCCAAATTTATAAGTAGGCAACACAAAAATGAAATGATAAAAGCACGAAAAATCAAAGGTACGTTTTCTACTAAAGATATGGACCCCACATGTTCCCCAGGTAAACCAATTTATGTTAACGAATCTTTATCGCCAGTGTTATTTGCTAAGTGCCGCGAATACAAGAAATCGCACGGTATAAAATTTTTGTGGATTAAGAACGGTAAACTTCTGATGAGAAAAACTGAAAATAGTCGAGTATATGCTATTAATTCCAGCGCTGATTTTACAGATGTCCATTAATAATAAAACAAATAATTTAAATATTTATTATCAAACCGTTAGAGGTTTGGTTACGAAATGTAACGTATTCCAGCTTAATTTGGTGTCGACTTTTTCAGAATACGATGTGATTGCTTTGACTGAAACAGGACTCAGCTCAAATATTAATAATAGCGAATTATTTACTGATGATTTTATTATATTTAGAAAAGATAGAAACTTTGAAAGAAATAAAACAAAAGGGGGTGGGGTCTTGTTAGCAGTTAAACGCAAGTACAAATGTGTCAGGGTTTCAAGTTTTGAAACTGTTAATGGTGAAGATGTCTGGATAAAAATGTGGGAGGGTGATATATCGTTTTATTTATGTTGTGTTTATTTTTCTCCTAGCGATAGCGACGATTGTTACAGGGTATTTTTTGATTTATTTGATTCAAATTTCTTATTTTCAGAAAAAAATATTTATATTTTTGGAGCTTTCAATTTGTACAGCGTTACTCCTAAATTATTGGTGGAACAGGAGCAATTCATGGATCTTCATAATCTGATCCAATTAAATGGAATACTAAACGTAAATAACAGAATACTCGATCTGGTTGTGGCTAGACGGACGGTGCTGGTAGAGAGGTATATTTTATCACTTGTTAGTGAGGATTCTCACCATCCTGCCTTGTTGTGTAAAATTGCATATGTAAAAATGAATCGGAATCTTCAGCCCGTAAGTTTCTCTAATGCTCAATATAACTTCAATTTTAAAAGAGCAAATTTTCTTCAATTGCATAATGAAATACGTAACATAGACTGGAATTTTGGTGGAACTGCTGATGTTGAAGGTATAGTTAAAATTTTTTATAATAAACTTTACGCTGTCTTAGATAGATGTGTGCCTAGATCTTCATTTAAGAAAAACAATTGTCCTCCTTGGGTTACTGTTGAAATTAAAAAACTTTTAAGACGAAAGGATAAATACAGAAAACAGCTCAAAAGGCAGGAAAATATGTTTACCCGCCAAAACTTCAATTATTTAAGAAGCAAAATAAAAGTTAAAGTCGGAGATGCTTATCGCGATTATGTAAATAACATAGAAAATAATTTGCAGGGAGACCCCAGATTATTCTGGTCCTTCTTGAAATTTTTTTTTTTTTTTTTTTTTTATTACAAAGATTTTACAATCTGTCATTTAATGACAATAAGTAAATTGTATGACTTATCCTAACATGCATGTCATGAAGGAAATAGTTCAATAACAAATTCCTTATTTAATATGGTTATTTTGGTCTAGGATTGGTTAACACGTCACTAACTCAACTCACGCACAATCACTCAAATCGATTTGGAAGATCTGCTGGCCTGAATCTTTTAAGTCTGGGCTCTTCTTCTTCGTTATCTAGGAGGCCTTCAACTAGATTGTTGGGGTGGACACTTATTCGATCATGATATCTCACGCTGGAACGCTGTATTTCTTCATTAATCGTTGGTATGCCTAGGTCTCGGCGTATGATTTCATTTGGGACGTACCAAGGAGCATTCACCATGGTTCGTAGCGTCTTATTTTGAAAGCGTCTCAAAATTTCAATGTTTGAATTACTTGCTGTCCCCCACAGCTGGATGCCGTAGGTCCATATTGGTTTGAGCATGGCTGTGTAAAGCAGTATTTTATTATCCAGGGACAGTTGGGAGTTACGTCCTAAAAGCCAATACATTTTCCGATACTTTTCGCCTAGTTGTTTACGTTTCGTCCAGATGTGTTTTTTCCATGTTAATCTTCTGTCAAGGTGAATTCCCAAGTATTTGGCACTGTCTGCTTGTGGGACTATCTGATTGTTGAGTAATATCGTTGGACAAGTTTCTCGTCTCGTTGTGAAAGTTACGTGTACGCATTTTGATTCATTAATCTTGATACGCCACTTTTTTGACCATTGTTGTATAGCATCTAGATGGGTTTGCAAGTTGTTTGATGCGATAAGGGGATCAGAGTGTGATGCTAGTACAGCGGTGTCGTCTGCAAATGTTGCTGTCAAAGTTGTTGAAGAGGTTGGAAGGTCAGCTGTAAATATAATATACATTATCGGTCCCAGCACACTTCCCTGGGGAACTCCAGAGCTGATGGGAAATAGAGTTGTTTGTTGTTCTCCAAACTTGACTAGAAAGTGCCTGTCTTCAAGGTACGATTTGATAAGTTGGTAGTAGTCTGGATCAAATTTTCTCTTGATTTTAAATAGTAGGCCGTCGTGCCAAACCTTATCAAACGCCTGGGCCACGTCAATGAATACAGCAGAGCAGTATCGTTTTTCCTCAAAGTCCTTGACAATTTTATGTACAACTCGATGAACTTGTTCAGTGGTAGCATGCTGCTGCCGAAAACCGAATTGATGGTCTGGAATTAGACCGTTTTTTAATAGGATGGGAGTAATTCTGTTTAACAACAATTTCTCGAAAACCTTGGACAAGATTGGTAACAAGCTAATCGGCCGGTATGATGCTAGTTCTTGTTTGGGTTTTCCAGGTTTCGGAATTACGATAATCGTGGCTACTTTCCATTGCGGTGGGATGTATCGCAATCTTAGTACTGCATTAAATAAGTACGTTATAAATCTGTAGCCTTTATCTGGAAGCTCGTTCAGAATTTTCCCGGTGATCAGGTCATATCCTGGTGCTTTGCGTGAGTTCAAGTTCTTGAGAATTTGGAATTCTGTCTCTTTTAAAGTTATTTGCTTTATTGGTAAGCTCATCTGGAACGGTGCTTCAAGTAGCTGTTTAATTTCATTTTCCTCTTCTGCAGTGATTTCAGATGGATATGGTTGGAATACCTCTGTTAAGTGGTTTGCAAATGCTAGGGCCTTTTCTTGATCAGATTTAGCCCAGTTTCCATTAACTGTACGAAGAGGTGGTATATGTTGTTGTGGTATTTTTAACTTCTTGGTCGCTTTCCAAAGCGAATACTCAGTGGCTTCCGTTGGCGACAAGGATTTCAAGTAATTTTGTATGGATTGGTTTTTGATGTCTAAAAGGAGCCTTTTGAGTTCAGCAGTTGCTTGATTTAATCTTTGCTTATCTGCTGGGTGTCTTGTTGTTTGCCACCGTTTACGAAGTCTGCGCTTTTCGGCAATTTTTTGTTTTATTAGTATAGGGCATTCAGAGTTGGCGACACGCTGCGTCTTTTACGGGGTTGCTTTCCAGGAAGCTTGCTGTATCACATCATTGAAGTGTTCCACTGCAGCGAATAAATCTTCTTCTGATTTTAAGGAAATGTCCAGTGCCAGTGATTCTTCCGTTAGATCCCTGAATATTTCCCAGTTTGTGTGTTTATTACATAGGGTAGGTGTTTTAGTAGTCAGTAATACTTGTGTTCCAAGGGTTACTATAATCGGTGAGTGATCAGTTGACAAGTCTAAGCATGACTCAATTTTTAGGTAATTACGATTGATCCCTTTTATTATGCAGAAGTCAAGTAAGTCAGGAAGCTTTGTTTGATCTGTGGGCCAATAAGTAGGCTCGCCAGTGGATAGATACTGGGCACCAATGTTGTTCATTGCTCTTAGTAGTTCTCTTCCTTTCGTCAATGTGATTCTAGCTCCCCATTGCTCGTTTTTAGCATTAAAGTCTCCTGCTGATATAAATCTGTTCCCTAGCGTATTTAAGTAATGTTCGTATTGTTGCTACTTATTATTATGTCGTGGGGGACAATAAACTGCCGAGATTGTTATTGGTCCTGTCCAGTCTTCGATCACAATTGTTGTTGCTTGGAGATGAACTTGCTTATACTCAGGAAGTTCATAAAGCTTGATTGAGTTTTTAATAATCACTGCTGTGCCAGCATGAGCACCGCCGTCTGGATGTTGAGTTGCATACACTGTGTAACCTGGGATCCTTATGTAGCTTCTGCTTGTGTAATGTGACTCAGATATAAGTATAACGTCTATGTATTGATTTGTAAGGAAAGATATTAATTCTTCTCTGTGGTTTGTTAGCCCGTTTGCGTTCCATTCAGCCAATCTAATATGATGGGCCATTATGGGTTTTTGCGACAAGAGTTGTTAATAGGTTTAACATCGTTCCTATTTGTTCCATAAGTCCCTTCATCATCTTTTTTAGTTCTTGTATGTCTTCGGATGAGTTACGTGGTAGTAATTGTTGTGGTTGGAATGTGGTGTTGGAAAATATAGGGAGGTTTCCTCTCACAGCCTGGGCGTGCGTAAGATCTGGTCGAGTTCGTGTTGCAATCTTCTGAGTTATGTTTTCCGGTTGTTTTTTTCGTAGTTGCGGAAACATTCTTTGTTGAAGTTCTTTGTGGACAGTGCATCCCCTAAAGTTGGTAGGGTGACTCCCATTGCAATTTACACATTTTACTTCGTTATCTCTTTCTTTGCGTATACACTCAGAAGTTGCGTGGCTTCCTGTACATTTGACGCATCTTGGGCTGTGATAGCAAAAGTTCTTTGTGTGGCCAAAACGCTGGCACTTGGCACATTGGGGTATTTGTCGTTTAGCATGAGGAGGTTCAACGACTACTACTGTATGAGCAAGTCTATTAATTTTGTATATTTCCTTGTTGTTTTCAGCTGGGCTTAATTCAACAAAGAATAATGGTAACTCTATTTTTGTAACCCTGTGTTTTACATTCCAGATGTTGGTAACTTTGTGTCCATGTGATGTTAGTTCTTCCTTTACTTCCTCCAGATTTGTGGTAGGATGTAGATTTTTAATTACTATCCTAAATGTACGTTCTTGTTTTTTCTTGTAAGTATGGAAATCCGTATTCTTGTCTTGTAGGGCTTTAACAATAATAGTATATTTTTCAGAAGTTTTTGGTACAACTTTAACTTCGTCATTATGTAGTGTTTTGATTTCGTATTCGTTTTTTGCTATTGTTTCTAGTAATTCGATTAAGGGTTTAATGGTCTTGACACCCGACACAAATATAGGTGGAGGTTTGTAATCCGGTTTTGTAGGATTCGATTCTTTATTTTGATCTTTATTTTGATCTGTGCTTTTCTCATTATTGTCAGTGCTTAACGGACTAAAACGATTGGTAGGATTTAACCAGTAGTCCGTGATTTTGGATTGTTTATTCTGTTGAAGGGGTTTTTCATTGTTTCCTGTGCGGGCTCGTTTCTTACTTTCGACTGTTTTCCATTGAGTTTCTTGTGTTGTGTGTGGATCTTGGAATTGCTGATAAAAGCTTTGAAACGGTGTATTTAAATTTGGGTTATTCAAAGGTTGATATGCATTATTTATAGAGAATTGTGATTGTGGGTTATTTACAGTCTGCTGGTGCTGATATTGATAACTTGGTTGAGTAAATTGCGATTGGTAATTTTGGTCCACTTGCATAGGACAATACTGTTGAGAATTATTAAATGTCGTGTCCGGAGAATAATAATAGGCCATAGTGGCCCTAAAGATTATTAATTTATCGACTTACTGTGTCAGATTGTAGCGAAAAGCAACTAATGTAGATTAAAACAGTTTCTTGACCCGAAGGTCGCACATTTAACGTATACACTTGATATCTCGTGTGAGCGGTGCACATGTACACAACCTTGTTCCACGAAATTCAAATGGGAACTCTTCTTGAAATCGGTCAAAATATCTAATGCGTTAGATAATATTATGACTTACGATAATAGGTCGCTTGAAACTACTAATGATATAGTTAATGCTTTTGCTAGTCATTTCAGCTCAGTTTTTCTAAACACTCCATCCAATTATAACATAGATTTTGATCTTGAACCGAAAAGAGTCGTGCGTGATCGCCCAGACAGTGCGGATCGCTAATAAATTTTGCTTGTCTTAAACCTAAAATCTGCATAAACAGTGCTACTAACTGTTACTTAAAACTCATCTTAACCTCGGTTGTGCTATCAGTGACCGCCGTAAAGGAGGTAAGATAACTCGCAGGCCTACGGCCTTGCTCGGATCATGACCTCTTTACCGCAAAGTATTCAAATAAATAGCACGGACAATATTCTCAGCCAGCCGAAACTTATTTATAGAGCGAAAAATGTACCACCTAATCTAAATATGGACATTGAATCTAACATCGAAACTCCCGTAACCTCCGGAAAACGAAATCACACGTCACCAGGCAGTGACGAACCTAACAAACGTTATCTCTTTGAACCAGACACTTTAATCACTAAAAACAAATACCATCTACTTAATAATACAAATAAACCAACAATACAAGATGAAAATAACTCCAGTGAATCTGATAATGTCCCCAAAAAGCCTAAGGTGCCCCCAATCTTCTTGCACGGACCAGTTAAATATCAAGAAGTCACTAAAGACCTTGAAAAACTGACTCAAGGAAAATTTACCACTTCATGCGCCGGCAGTGCAATTAAAATCAACCTTCAGGACATCGAACACTACAGAACATTAACTGCATATTACGATGAACATCACATCAATTACCATACATTCCGTAACCCCCACGAAGCGAATCTTGCAGTTGTAATCCGAAACTTGCCAATATCCATCGAAAACGCAGAAATTCAACAAGAGCTATCTAAATCATTTCACATAATAAGCGTCACCCGACTTTACAATAGAGAAAAATTACCAATGCCAATATGCGCGGTAGTATTAAAGCCAACCGAAAACTCCAAAGACATTTTTAATCTCACACACTTATTTCACTGCATAGTTGCAGTAGAACCTAGACGAAAATCTTCCGAGATTCCGCAATGCCATCGCTGCCAGAATTACGGGCACACAAAGAACTACTGCAGGCTACCACCCAGATGTGTCAAATGCCTAAATGCTCATTTAACCTCTGAATGTAATAAACCTAAGTCAACCAAACCCCAGTGCGTTCACTGTGGGCTATTACACCCGGCTAATTATAAAGGCTGCCAACATTATTTGGATCTAAAAAACAATAGGCAATTATACTCACAAAATCACAAAAGAGATATGAATATCCCCAAGCCAGCTCAAACACATTCAATAACACCAATAGATCACTCTCAACCAAGAACTTACGCAAACGTAACTAAAAATCGCATCCCACAACAGAAAATCGAACCCACAAACATGACAGATATTATCACAAATATAATATCACAAATAATAACCACAATTACAGAACAAATAAAAAATCAACTATCACACTTAATCACAGATCTGCTCCAGAATGGACAAAGTTAATAAGAAAATTTTTAATCACTTAACACTCCTTAACTGGAACGCCGACGGCATCAAAGCCCAACGCTTGATCTTCATTGACTTTCTTGCTCGATTTAACATCGACATTGCTTTCATTAGTGAAACACACCTGATAAAAAATGAAAAATTCACAATCCCAGGATATCACACATACATATTTGATAGAATAACCCCAACAGCATCCGGTGGTGCAGCGATTATAATTAAAAACAACATACACCATTACCAAATATCTAAACATAACTTAACCAACCTAGAAGCAATAGCAGTGGAAATACTCGTTAAACCCAACAGTACAATAAGACTTGTTGCCGCTTATCAACCTCCAAATAAACGAGTTATACCCTCAGATATTATCTCTTACTTTGATACTAACCACCCCACCATTCTCCTTGGCGACCTGAACAGCAAAAGCACACTCTGGGGATGCCGTGCAAATAATCCTAACGGGAAGAAGCTATATGAAACTACCACTCGCCACAACATACACATCACTGCACCATCAGAATATACCCATTACCCGCATAGGCCTGACCATCAACCAGACATCCTAGATATAAGGCTTCAGAAAAATTTTACCCAGCCATTTAATCATCAGGTACTCTCTGAGCTCGACTCCGGTCACCAACCAATAGTCATAACAGTGGAAAAACAACCAGAAACTGCTGCACCGCCTGCAAGACTAATCAACGGGTCAACAGACTGGGATAAATTTAAAGAACAGCTGGACATCAATATTAAGCCGCAGAATTTACCCTACACCACACAAACAGTAGATAATGCCATTAAACATCTAACGGACACCCTAGTGCACGCCGCTCAATCATCGACGCAACCAACCCTGAAAACAGCAAGACAGCCGAATTTAACACCCCCAAAGTACATACAAGAGCTTATCAAGGCAAAAAACACTTACAGAAGATTATGGCAACGCACCCGTAACAAGAGCTATAAAACAGAGTTAAATAAACTAGCGCATCAAGTGAAATGGGATCTCGAAAAGTATCGAATCTCCCAATACAACCAATATATATCATGTGTAGATAGCAAAGACACCTCCTTATGGAAAGTAACAAAGCAAATTACCCGTAAACCAAATATCACTCCTCCTATCAAATTTAATAACATAGAGTACTGCACAGACAAAGAAAAATGTGAGCTCATGGCTAAACACTTGCAGAACACATTTACAACTAACGTTGCACCAGACAATATTCAATACACAAAAAACATTGAAACTCAGGTAGCCGCATATATTCCACTAATAAACCCCAATGAAATTCTTACAACGACTCCACTGGAAATACAAAAAGTTGTCAAAAGCTTGCCTAACAAAAAAGCTCCGGGGCACGACCAAATCCCAAACAGCATGCTAAAAAATCTGACACCAAAAGCTTTTGCGTACCTTGCCGCTATCTTTAACATCTGTATCAGCATTAGTTACTTCCCAACCTACTGGAAAACTGCGGAAGTGATGATATTCCTGAAGCCTGGCAAGAAAAAGAACGACCCTAACAGCTACAGGCCAATCAGTCTGCTATGTACCATCTCCAAAGTCTTTGAAAAAATCATACTGGCGAGACTAAATGATCACATAAAAAGCCATGACATCCTACCGCACTTCCAGTTTGGATTCAGGCCATTATACTCGACAACACACCAACTGCTCAGAATATCTGAAGTTATTATAAAGGGCTTTGAAGATAAACTACACACCACTGTGGCCTTCCTGGATATCGCACAGGCTTTTGATAGAGTGTGGCTGAAAGGCATAATACATAAAATGAGAATACTGGAATTCCCAGAATATCTAACCAACCTTATACACTCTTTTCTCACACATCGGGCCTTTAAAGTAAAAATTAACTACACATCCTCGGAACCAAAACCAATTGCAGCCGGGGTGCCTCAGGGATCAGTACTGGGACCAGTCCTATTTAATATATTCTTGTACGACATTCCCTCAACAGACACTAGTACCACCGCAATGTACGCGGATGATACAGCTATCCTCACCCAACACTCAGATATCGAAATGGCCGCCGCAATGCTGCAAACTTCCATCGACGGCCTCATGGCATGGTTTAAACGTTGGAACATTAAAATAAACTCAACCAAATGTGAAGCAAAAATATTTACACTGCGCAGGCCAGCGGATCCAAATCTTATCATCATAAATAATCAACAAATACCATGGAACCCCGCGGACGGAGCCGTCAAATATCTCGGGCTACACCTAGATAGACGATTAACATGGAGCCTACACGTCAATAAAAAACTACAGGAAGGTTACGCAAGAATCGCAATGTTATACCCCATACTAAACAGGAAAACACACTTAAAAATCGAATGCTGTAAAATGTTATACCAAAGTATCATACGACCTGTAATAATGTATGCATGTGTCGTTTGGGGTACCACATCCAAGACAAACCTCAAAAAAATTCAAACGCTCCAAAACAAGGTATTGAGGATAGCTACAAATGCCGACTGGTACCTCCGAAATGCCCAACTTCATCGTGAACTAGAAATACCAAGCATAGAAGAATATATAAAAACAACAGCCCAGAACTTTTTCAGTCATCTCCACAACTGTCCAGCCACCGATCACTATAACCTAGGAAAGAAATCATCAGCGACGCGATTAAAACCCAGACTACCCCAAGACATCCTACTCTAGGACAGCGATTAACAATTAGTGATTAACTAAAGTGCTCTCTTCCCATAGTGTATCACATACGTTTAAACCAATGTTATCAGTGCTGTGTTCTAATGTTCGTAAGACAAAATATTCTTAACTACCAATACTGTGAACAGCCCCTGTGAGCTTAGCCAGTAACTTACTAATAAAAAAAAAAAAAAAAAAAAGATCTTGAACCATCTTTGCAACGCGAAATATTAAATATTCGATTTATTACTGAGAGTGATGTTAAGGAAGGTTTAAAGGCACTAGCTCCAAAACATTCAGTGGGTCCTGATGGAATACCTGCTTATATTTATAAAGCATGCTCCGAATACTTTGTTTATCCACTTATGGTCATATTCAACTGTATTCTGCGGACATCTCAGTTCCCGAGTTGCTGGAAAATTACTAAAGTTTGTCCAGTGCCAAAGGATGGCAGTAAATATGATTGCAAAAACTATAGACCAATAGCTTTACTTTCAGTACCTTGTAAAATATTTGAAAGCATTCTGCATAAGTATATTTTTTCTCATGTTAGGCCATATATATCTCCATATCAACACGGATTTCTGCCAAAACGTTCCACAATGACTAATCTTTTAAGTTTTACTCAAACAGTGATTGAATCAATGAGTAAAGGTGACCAAGTAGATACCATTTATACTGACTTTGCAAAAGCGTTTGATACAGTCCATCACGATACCCTTCTCTGTAAACTGCGTTTATTTGCTATTTCAAGAAATCTCTTAAAATTATTCACGTCATATCTACGAGAGCGTAAGCAATATGTAGTTTTTCGTGGTTGTTCATCTATAGAATACCATGCTTCATCCGGGGTTCCACAAGGATCGAATTTGGGACCGCTACTATTTTTAATCTTAATTAATGACTTGCCGGAATGCATAAAAAACTCAGAATACCAAATTTTTGCGGATGATTTCAAATTATATAAGTCAATAACAGAAGCTGATGATTGTTTAAAACTACAAGAGGATCTAAATCGTGTTGCGACATGGAGCAAACAAAATCACCTACGTCTAAATATTAAAAAATGTAGTTGCATGTCATATACGCGTAAGCCACAATTCATTGTTTATAGTTACACGACCGCGTGGCGCAGTGGTAGAGCATCAGGCTTGCACTAAGCAAGTCCTTGGTTCGAATCCATGGATAGGCGGAAGTTTTCCGCAGTCCATTGGATCGGTATCGGGCCCGGTTACCATTCGCCGTTGGGATAGAATTAACGGCGCTCTTCCCGGAAGACTGGTCTATGGGAAAGAGTAACCTGACCACACACAACACATGCTACATACAATATACACATGATATGGTATCATATATATCATACAGTTGGCGGCCGAACATCTCGGGTCGCAGACCCGGGACTCCCGGCCAAAACAAGCCATACGCTAAATAAATAAATTGTTTATAGTTATGCAATTGAAGGGGAGAACTTAGAAAGGGTGACTGCTACAAAGGATTTGGGAATTTGGTTTGATGCAAAATTGACATTTAATCACCATATATTCCAATGTGTTAAAAAGGCTTACCAAATGCTCGGATTTATACTGCGTAATTCAGCAGGATTCAACCAGATATCATCGTTTATTTACTTGTACAATGTGTATGTTAGATGTCACTTAGAATACGGTTCCATTATATGGTCTCCCTACTACAATTATCTTAAAAACGAGATAGAAAAAGTGCAAAAAAAAATTGCTAAGATATCTATATTACAAAGAGCATAGAATATACCCGACTACCAGGCCGTACCTTCTATTACTTAGTGATTTCAACTTTCGAACATTAGAAACTAGAAGATGTGTAAGCGATTCTATATGTTTGTATAAAATTGTAAGTTCTCTAATAGATTCACCACAACTGTTGCAGCTCCTTAAATTTAATATACCTTCTTATCAGCATAGGTCAGTTCTAACATTTTTTATTCCTGTTATACGAACCAATTATTTGATCAATTCACCTGTATATAGGATGATGCATTTTATAAAATCTTGTGAATACGTGGATAATATTTTTATGTCTATAAATCAATTTAAGACACAGATTGTGAAGATTCTTGATGAAACTCAGAGGAGTATACAAGATCAAAATGTATATGGTTAAGTTATATTATGTTAATGAGATGATTGCTTGCTTATTTTCTAATTGTATAATTTATCATTTTTAATTTATTGTCATTGTCTGCATATGTACTATTGTTGATTGTTGCTTGTTATTGGGCTTCGGCCTGTTAGCGACATATTAAATAAATAAAATTAGTTTCTTCGTTAAATCTTTATTTTAACTGCCCAGCTCGGCAGAACATGAATAGGGTTGCCATATTTCCAAAAACAAAAAGCGGGACACCAAAAGAAATTGTTAAAAGAAGAAACGAACAAATTCTTTTTATTGAAAAAGAACATTTTTACGAACAATACAAAATTTGTACATACATATTATTTGTAAATTCCTGTTAACTACTTACTACTATTTGAATCTTCATTCCCATCATATTTAGTTGCTTTGGTAATATAACTAAGTAAGCAATTATTTTCTTCCTTCAACAAAAAATCGTGAAATTCGTTACAGGACATATTAAAGTTATATAAAACCATTAGTATAGATTTTACAGAAGATACTTTTAGTCTGTTTCTCTCTGCAGTCCATTGTGCAGTCATAAGCGAAAATATTCTTTCAACTTTTGCATTATGACTCGGTATGCTAAAATAAAATTGACATAACTTTAAAAACTCCGAGTACTGTTCTTCGCTTTTACAAAACTTTAAAAAACTTAACCATTTTTCACTAGCATTCGACGAAATATTGGAATTACATTCTTTTTCCATAAAAGTTTGAAGGCATTTGAACTGGTCAAAAAGCACAGAATCATTAATCGTAATTGCTTTATTCTGCTGCAGATACTGCAAACATACTTCAATTTGTTCCCACTTGGGAGTTTCCTTTAGAGTCATCCATGAAAAGGGCAAGATTTCATTAAAGTTATCTATCCACTTATTCAAATATGTTTCTGCAGAATTATAAAAGTTGTTTACTTCATTTTTGAAATTAAGTATTTGGTGTGCATCTAATTCTGCGTCTTTAATCAGTGTCTTTACTTTCAAAGACATAAAAGTGGACACCTTCCTGTGTCCTAAAGCTTCTTTCAGTTCAACTAAAATATCATACACTTCTACTACTGATATTTTATCCTGCTCAATTTTTGCAATATTGCTGTGAAATAAATGCATCTGAGAATGAATAAACCACATATATATTTCTCCCAGTGGATTCTGAAAAAACGTTTTCAAAAATTTTGGTGAGTTTTCTATTGATAAAAAGTAAGACTTTAGTGCTTCATATAACTGGAGTATTCTTTCCACTGCTGGAAATAAACTCAGCCATCTAGTTTGCGAGTGATTTAATATGTTCTGATATGTGACATTAACGAATTCACAAAATTCTTGCAATTTATGCACTCTCACAGTGTAGATGGAAAAATAATTATAAATCTTTAGCACAATCACTTCAACATCTATAATTAATGTATCTCTTGCTGCTTGAATAGTGTTATGTACGATGTGAGCAGGACAGCCAATTCCTATCAAATTTATGCCTAAATGATCTTTGAGTCGAGTGAAAATGTTGTTTCCTTCTTTTCTGGCAACACCACCAAAGTTAGTATTCGTATTATCACCTCCAAAGGCTATAACCTTTTTTGAGATACTAAAAACTTCCAGTGCACGTAGAATATATTCAGTTATGGTAGCAGAGGTTTCATTCGGTTGCTCTTGGAATTCAATTCGCTTAGATTGAATACCATCATCTTTGTCGAAGAACTGAATAAGTAAAGGAAATATTTTATGATAGCCTTTATTGCTGGCATCTGTACTGATACTAAGAAAATTAATGTTCTCGCATGTTTTTTAAATTAATTCGGTGGAATAAGGCGCAAGTGCGTTATTAATTATTGCTTCTGTTTTGGTTTTGGCACTTGAAAATTTATTGGCAAGTTTAGAATCAGCAAACGTTTTAGAAATTAATTTATTAGTGCAAGAAGTTGAATTATATGAAATGTGGTGTTTAACCGTATGATATGCAAAAGCTCCTTCAATAGCAGCTGCAGTTTTAGCATCCTTGGTATTATTACCAATAAAATAGGTGGGCAATTTTGTAGATGGAGAACTGCTACTCAATACATTTTTTTGTTTGTTTGTTGCAAAATGCTTTGTAATATCGCTTTTCCCACCATGTGATATTGAAAAGTTTGAACTAAAACAAAAAATGTTGCGCTTAAACTATCAATTTAGGATTTATTTATAGTAGGTGTGCAAGAATACTTTTACTCTTTGGTCATAACGTCGCTAAATTTTACTTTCCTCTTGTGCATTGTAGCAAATTTTGAGCAATAAACACTGTGCACAACCGAGACCGTCAATGCACGTTCCACAACACAAGCCTACAAAGTTATTAATTTGATTATTTCTACACTTTACAGTAGTTGAATACTCCTACTGCATTAAATATCTACACGTCAAATATTCTACTGATAAACTACTCAACGGCACGTTCGGAAGTTTAGATTTCAAGTGCGTTCCAAAATGTGATTTCATTTAATTGACTATTACAAACGTAGAGCGTAAATTTGGTGATTGAATTTATAGCAAAAATCGGGACAAATCGGGATAAATCGTGGCATCATTATTTAGCGGGACTCTCTGTTTAAAATCGGGACAATCCCGCTAAATCGGGACGTATGGCAACCCTAAACATGAATAACTTAAATCAGAGTTGGGTTTTAACACTTGGGTAAAATAATAATTTGATTAAATTGCCATGGATCCAATGCAAAACTTGCTTGAATGATACTACAGAATTAACTCCAGTTAAGCTGTATTTATACTTTGAAATCACCTCACTTGCAATTAGCGGTGAGTAAAACAACTAATTGCATCTTATTTAATAAGGAAAGTCTTGTCTTTTTGTATTTATTAATTTGCATTTTCAGACAAGAATGCTCATCTCAGCTACTTGTGTATTTGTTAATCACATCAACGCTGGAGATATCCCCTTTCTTAGGGCGAGGTTACTTCCAATTGTACTGTTAGATAGATAAAAACTAAGTACCGCAACGAATTCCAAATTTAGGATTACCTACCGACTGTAGTTGGCTGCACTCCTCTTTTTATGGATTCGTAAAGTTACTTCCACTAATTCACGAACCACCGAACGTAGTACTCAGTCTACTTCTGTCAGCCACACCATACATTCGCAGACCATCTCCACCAATGGTCCCCGCTTGCACTCAATCATTACTACTTTAATTGCTTATGTTTCATGTATTAGTTTGTTTCATGTATTAGTTTATATCTCCTGGCAATTTCGTTTACAACCCTTAATTTAATTAGAAAACCATTTAACTTGATTAATGGGATTTATTAAGTTGAGCCCCAATATATAAATTTTTAATTGTTGGAGCTCTTGTTTTTCTTGTTTTCGTTTGTTATTTTAACTCTATCTTATTACTCAGTAACTGACATATAATTTGTTTTACATTCACTTCATACTAGATTCCATTGACATTTTGTAGATGACAATAATTTGACACATGCTCAACGAATTTTCAGTTAACAGTTTTAATCTTTCTTTCAGGTACCTTCTGCCTTATTTCGTCTTTACAATTATACATTCCTTAAGTGATTCATCTGCACATGTTCCTTAGCTTATTTACATCCATTTAATTCTCACCATGCCTTTATGTAACTAATCTTACTTTTTTTTAAACAAATTGTAATTTTAACATGTATTTACATTATTCAGCATTACTTTTGAAGTAATTTTACAGTACATTTCAGCTTAATTATATTGCTCTAGCATAATCATCCCTATTAAATGTGACACCGCCTTGTACTGATCTAAAAGGAATTATTAACAATTATTACTAGTTACTATTCTTTCAAACAAAAACCTGCTTAACTTTTATATTATCATATTTTGTATCATTTTATTAGACAACATTTTTTGTCAGTATCTTAACAATTAAACCATAACCATTCCTGTCAATTTTATTTAATTATTTAACTGGTTGAAGACTTAATAAAGTATTTGTTTATATATACAAAAGTAGACTGGTAACTAAATCATAGCTGTATCTGTACGGTAATATTCCTTTACCGTACATATTATCATACTGAAACAACTGTATCTATACGGTAATATTCCTTTACCGTACATGATAACTGTTACAATATTCTGCTAAACTATTGAACATACCACCAATGTTATGAATCATCACAGCTTTAGATGTCTTAAAATCCTCGCTCTACGAACTCAAATGTCAAAACAACATTTGTGACAGTTACACTCATAACACTCCGAGATACGTTAACAGTTATTTTATTTTATTTTATTTTATTTTATTTCGCACTCAGCCAACAGCCGTTAGGACAATTATAAACATAAACTAAGCAAAATGAATATCCTACGGGTATAATACCATATCATATTTCCACCGCCATATTGTAATTAATAAAATTAAAAATAATACATGATTATTAACTAATTTTAATTTTGAAATATTTTTCAGTCAGTAAGTTTGTAAAAGGGCAAATCATTGGGATGTGAATACGTCCCCTTATTTTATTATCTTCCTCGTTTATAATCTCAGAAGTGTTACTATTACTCAACATTTGATTGATTTTATGCGGCCCTTCATATGCCCATAAAAGTTTAGCACATATTTTTTCTTTACAATTTGCTACCGTAAGTTTCTGTACAATCACCAAAATTACCTATTTTGAATTGTTTATTTTATTTTTTACTTCCCTCGTCTGAAAGACGAAGGAAGTATTGTAATAAAAAAAAAATCATCTTCCGAGATTTCTTCACATCTTCACGTTTCAAGGTCCCTAGATGACGAAAAAGAGGTTTTTTTCAATTGCATCTGTCTGTCTGTCTGTTGGTGGTATAACTCAAAAACAATTTTTGTCGGACAAAGATTATATTTTGCATACACATTATATATATATATACCAGACAAATTTAGACAGGGTGACCACCTTAAAAAAATACAATTTTGTTTATTTTTGCGTTAATTTTGGTCAGGCTTTACACCTTGCCGAAAAATAGGAGCAACAGATGCAGGAAAATGTCACAAAAGAGTCGAAACGTTTCAACAATAAGAGCGTTCTCTTCGCAGTCGAAAAGTCGATGTGGCTACAATCTGCTTCGCAGATGCGGCGGAATTCAGACCCCCCCAGCGGGCTACATTTTTTTATTTGAAAATGTATTTAATGCATTAGAAACGTGAAGATATTTTTACTCCTAATTTAATTTGATTTTTAAATTATTTAGTGTCACAATGTCCACGAGGGAAGTTCTGGGTAAAGCCTTTTACAGTTTTTAAATTTCGTTTCTTCTCATATTGATCATGCCTTCTCTTTAGCCGCTGCTTTGGTTTTTCTAATAGCTGAATTATTTCAATATCCTTTGTTACGGTCTTAAACTGACTTTACGACACCGCACCGGCTCATACAATAACGAAACGGCCGGCGCGGGCCGTAACTGACGAAATCGGGAGGAAATATCTCCTAGGCCGCTACCCAGCCGCAACAAGTTAGGCCGAGCTAGACTTTCAGTGGAGATGGGCGGGTCCTTTAACGAGATTATCTGAGGATAACGGCCAGAGGGTCGGTAACTAACGGTAAAATAATGAGGGCGCCACCAAGCCTGTCTTAACCCGACTAACCGGGCCTGGGCGGTTAGACGGGGGCGAAGTATTCAAGATACTCCGTCGATAAGAATTCTCATGAGCTGCAAGCTCAAATAACAATTTCGTGATCGCAAATACTGGAATGGTAATATTGGGACTCTTTGGGCCGAGACTGCGCAACCACTGGACCTACCTGCACGCTCTGATCTCTCACGTCTCGCCGTACACCAATCTTTACACTGTAAAAGGCGCTATCTGAAACAAAGCATGCACAGGTCGAATAGGAATAATACGTCCCTTAATTAAATATGCGTCTATTGGTCGATAACTACATCTGGGCAGCAAATCGTGCCGCCAAGCTTATGTTATTTCTTACGTTAAGCACCAGCTGATGGACGCGCTATGCTAGTAGACAACACACTATGGGTGGCCGGCCGCAGTGGGCTCGAACACTTTACATATTAGAGTACAGTTTAGAAATACGCACTCCGGAAAAGGGCGCGTTAGTTCGCGATAACAGACGCCGACTTGCAAAGGCAACGGGAGCAGTGTAGCTAGCAGCAAAGCACGACGCCGCACAAATGCACGACGATTTAATTGAAGGCCTAACTCGTTAGGCAGCGGGGCAGCGTGACTGCAATATTTGACCAGGAAGAGGGGCTAACATAGCCTCACTAAAGCATGCGAATTTGGAATAGTTGCCAGCCCCTGCTACGTCGCCCACGCAGTCGTTGGCTGCGGTTAACACCTGATAAGCAAAGCACAAAGCCCTCGCCAACATAAACAAAGAGCTCGAACAGATTAGGGCGCGCCAGGCTCAGCACGGCGAGGCGTTGATTCCATTTATGTATTAATCGGTACAATATAGCGAAGCTCGCGCACCTAACGTTACTGAATTAAAAGTTAGCACAAACGTAACACCAAAACATAGGCGCAGAGTTCTTTAGCTATTTAGGCGATGAAACGCGAAACTCGCGCACATGAACTTACTAGTAGGCTACCAAAGTAGCGTCTTGAAGCATGGTGGCCTCAAACCGGCATTAAAAGCCGCGACAAGCAAGCAAGGGGCATGCATCCGCCCACACAAAGTTGAGCACAAAAGCACCACCGCTCGCACAAGCGACAGTTAATATGTTTAAATGGTTGTAATTACAAATACCTTAGTCCGTAGACGGTCTATGAGAGTTGCGTGCAGTCAGTCGGTAGAAGGCGGCAGTCTGTGGCAGCTCAATCGTCAAAACACGGCATCTGGGGTAAACGGGCTGGAATCCGCCAAGATGGCGGCGTTAGGACGCTCTCCTGAGAGCACACTTACGGCGGCAAAGAGGCCTACTTCGTCCTGCCTAGAAAGATCCTCGAAAACAGCGAGTTGCAAAGGGAAAGCCCCCTTTCTCACAAACGCAGAACTGGCCCCGTGAAGCCCTTCACACACCCACGCTTTGACGTAAAGACTTGCCACTCGCACAATCACACGCGACCTCTTAAAGGCGAAACAGTTTATGGCATATTCGCTGAAACAGCACGGGAAATAGGAAGGCTTTCACAGCAACGGTACTAACAAACAACGGCAATTTACACAACATTCGCTGAAACAGCACGAGACGGGAAAAACAGGCTGGCGTCCCCGCAAATGGCGGGAACGCCGCGAAACGGCACACTCTGCGACTTTTTCGATCAACGGCCTGACTTGAACCGCCCAAGCAAGCAGTGTTACGACCCCTGCAGTGGCGTGAGCCAAAACGGCGTTACCACGTGACTCTCGACAGCCAATGGCGATGCGCCCAATAAAACAAATAAGTTCCGGTAACAAAGACAGCCAATGGCGATGCGTCCAATAAAACAAATAAGTGCCGGTGACAAAGATAGCACGAAGCCTCGCAGTCGCCTCAACGGCGTGATTTCTAGAAGGTTCGGAATTCTTGCGAGCGATAACACCCGGCTGCCAAAGTACCAGCAAAGGGGTGCTCCAACTGACGAGAAATACTGCGTTTGGGGCCAAATATGTGCAAAATCATTATTATGGAATTAGGCGATGGAGCCAAATAAGTAACTAAAAGGGTTTAGCATACGGGCACGCTGCCCTAAAGCCTAGGTGGCTAATTAAAATACCAAAATGACCTGACACTCCCCTTACTTGAAAGAGAGTTTCCCGAAGTCTCTTAAAATCAACGGGGCATTTTGGCTGCGGCGCCATGAGAACTCAAACGGCAACGCAACAACGAAAAACAAACAAAACAAAAAAACATTCGATACGATAGAGTGCACCCCCAAAGGGATTACGCACACTGGCCACCAGATAGGGTGCAAAGGTGGGAAGGGAGAAGAGGAAGAAGAAAGACTCTCTCCAAAGTCTAACTGATATTATTTGTTTAGATAGTGTTATCGGATTAATCTCTTTAGTTAAATTAGGAACATAATTTATAATATGTTCAACCTTAGGGGCAAAAAATTGTACTAATCGATTATGGTGCTCATTTGTTAATATTTACAAATACTTTTTACTTCCTTAATATACGTTTTGCTGCATTGCTTTGTGGATGCATTTGATTTCTGAAATATGTTGTATTACTGCTAGTATTCTTTTAGCGTGACCTCTCTGTTGTTGAGATAATTTTCTAGATTTAATCACATATTCTGTATTGCTGCCTTTATCAGAATACAATGTAATAATTTTTTAAAGTATATGTACCATTATCACAATATATTTATAGCCATATTGTCCTGAAACTAAATTTCCCAAATAATCTATAGTTACTAACTCTAAGGTTCGCTTACACTAATACTCTTTTGAATAATCCAATTCTTATAATTGTCTCTTTTGAAGACATATTCGACAATTATTTATTAATGACTTTGCTATCATTCTTTGAATAAAAACATCCACAAAACATTAATCAAGCTTTTTCTTGTCCCGCAATGTCCAAACGTAGAATGATAACACAAATGATAACATAATTTCCACGATAACATCAACCGCATCGTCTTTACATGATGCTAACAATTCTTCTCCATCCTCAACCAACATATTTTTCTATATCTTGCAACCTTTGTACGACTTTGTATCCCCTATTTATTACATTTCAATTAACTGTTAATCGTTTTTCAAAATTTTCTGGATCGTTTCTACTGAAAAAATAGCTACTACATTTCTTTTTCTGGCCTATTTTTAATCTCAAATTCATAGTGTTGTAGGTACAATGCCCATCTATATAATCTATCATTGTAAAACTTCTTATTTTCCAGAAAAATTATTACTGTGTTATCTGTATCAATATGAAATTTATTTACAATTTAAAATTATTGGTTGTGAAAATTATTGCTAACATTTCTTTCTTGGCAGTTGTATACCTGGTCTCATAACTTTTATAAATTCTAGAAATAAAACATACTGGCACTTCTTGTAATTGAATTAATTCCGCGGCTATAGCTAAATATTATGCATCGATACGATGTACACAGTTTTCTTTAAAATTTGTATAGATTAATAATAATCCTTCATGAAACTTCAGTTTTATATTATTGAAAGTGTTCTCTATTTTTTTATTCAAAACCCAGTTTTCATCTTTTCACAACAGTTGTACTAAATGTAAAGCCAGTTCCGAATAATTTGTGGCAAACTTTTTATAGTAATTTAGTGCACCTCTTAATACAAATACAACAAATTTTTAACGCGAGGTAAATTCTTAATCTCCTCAGGACGTTTTTCACTTAATAGACACGCTATTACTTCTTACTTCACATTCAAGATAATTTGCATGCTCTTTCATAAATTCACATTTGATTAATTTAATTTTAATTTATTTTTACTTAATTTTTTCATTGCCATTTTGAAATTTATCATTTATTGTTCTTTATCACAATAATGTGCCATCGATGTAGTGCGCACAGAATTCTTCAAATTAGTTTAGTATCTTCTGAATTGCCTATCCCAATCCAACACAGGATGTGGACAAACCAAATGGTACACTTTAAATTTAATCTATGCTAAAACCTGTACATTTTCTTGAGTATTCATGTAGTGGAATAAGCCAAAATGAATTGTTTAAATCCAATTTTGTTTAAACTTTTTTATCCCAAATTCTACTTAGTAAAACGTCAATGGGTCAACGGATTGTGGATACTCATGCTGTGGTTTAGTTATTTGATTAATGTTCGCACATTGAGACATAAACGAAGTGACGTATCACATTTTTTCACCACTACCATATGACTTACAAAACTTGTCTTAGATTGTTCAATTACTACATCTTTTAACTTGCTTGTTTCTAGTTTTACCTGCTCTCTAAGTACAAAAAGAATGACATTCCTTTAAAACCTATAATTTTATCTATTACAAGCTTATCAATAGTAATATAACAAGGGCGAGACATACTTACCGATAATTTTGCACACGCCAAGGGTCGAGTGCTGGTTGCAATGAAAACTGTCCCGAGGGCAGTTTTCTAACGGCAACCAGTACGATGACGGCACGGGCCAAGTGTGTTGCCCGCGTTCATATTTTGAAGATTATTATACAAAACCCGTATACTCAGTATGATTTAAAATAGATCCAATAATGCAAAAAAAAATCAAATTACTTGTTTCTTGCATTTCTATTTCTTATTATGACACCATCCAGGGGGTCGATAATCATTCCTAGGGAGCTTATCGCTTGGTAAGCAGCCTACGGGCGCTTATCAGGTAATCAGTTCGAGATTGGTCGATTTTCAAAAAATGCATGGTTTTCATTGGCTGATATCAGTCATGTGACAGTTGTGTGTAATAATCTACATATTTTATTGCTTGTCATGTTCTCTCATTAATAACATCAACATTCTTGTTAATTATTTCATCATGCCTTTAAATTGTAAATAATTTTCTCCTATTTGCTAATCATTCAGCAATTCACTAATTGCTGTACAATTATGAAGTATTATACCATGCTGTATATGAATGCAGCCCTCCTTTTTAATATCGTCAATGGCTCTTTTGGCACGACAACGATTCAATTTATTTAAATTATCTTTTCAGCCATTATTTGGGTCTATTCAAGGTTTAATTAAGTTATTTACATGAATGGACTTTTGCTTTCCATCTATTGTAATTTCTATTTGCTAAATTATATCAATTCCTACAAAATCTACATTTAAGGCAGTTACCATAAAAACCTAATATTACATTCTTCTTATATATCTTCAATTTAGTATTTAACATTTTACTGTAGTAGACATTTTATGCTTACTTGCTGACAATAAATTGATTTTGTTAGCTTTAACTATGCTCCTTTGTAAAACGTCTAAATGTTTATTGACTACTTCCTCTTTTGCTAAAGAAGCCACTACTGTTTAAAGCAAAATATTCGTAATTATTAAAATGTAACTTTATAAAAGGTAAAGATGAATCTGAGAGTTGCTATACCCATTTTTATTTTCTTCTTGTGTTATTTCAGCTTTATTTCTATAGTATATTATTATATCTTTTATTTCGGGGTTGTAAATTTAATATTGATAAGCATTGGTTAATTATTTGGCCCTGTAATAAATCAAGCTAGCACCAACAACCATATAGCATTGTAGCAGAAATGAGCTTTATAAGATGAATTAAAGGAGTAACCCGGAGATATAGGCTTAAGAAACCGAGAAATTTAATAGTTAAAGATATACAGGATGTCCCAAAAAGAATGGGACAGCGATTAGTCATAGATTTCTTATGTCATAATAAATCGATTAAACCTAATATACCTCAGTACAAAGTCTTTTCAGTAAGAAGTTATAAGGCCTTGAAGTTCAATTTTTTTATTTCTTATTTTTTTGTTAATTTCCACAAATGTAGAGATATCGATTTGAGTTTTGGTATACGTACTTAGTATTATGTACTGCATTAATAGAAAAAAAAAACATAAACTAGACTTGACTGTAAGGGGCACTTTACCTATCTTTGAAAACTTTTTGTTACTGTAACTTCGTTATCTGTAACACTTTTTGAAATTTTAGGTTACTATATGAAAGAGAATTAAAATACACAAAACTAATGTACTCTTAATTTATAAGCCTAAGAGCAACCGTTTACCTTAAAATGCCGATCAAAGATTTTTGGTTGTCATTAAGACGTGCAATTATCAAGTTTAGAAACACCAAATATAACTGGCTACAATTAATTGTTGAGGGAAAGATTGAAGGGAAGCGTGGCATAGGACGCAAAAGATTTTCGTGGCTCAGGAATTTACGCGACTGGTTCAATATCAGACATGCTGGCACTCTTATACACTTGGCACAAGATAGAGAGGAGTTCCAAATGATGGTCGCCAACCTCCAGTGAAAGGAGAAGGCACCCTAAGAAGAAGAATTATCAAGTAGTCATGATCACAAAAACAATGGGTAATGATTGTAATCTAGTAAACAACAACAACAAATCAATTCATGACGCTGGTGACATCAGTTTTTTGTCTTTTGTGCTTAGGAAAATGCTGCGCCGTAACGAACCTTTCAGCGTTGGAGAATTCGTTATTCGGCTTAAGAACTAGGACTACATTAGTTTTGTGTATTTTAATTCTCTTTCAGATAATAACATAAAATTTCAAAAAATGTTATAGATAACGAAGTTACAGTTAAACAAAGTTTTCAAAGATAGGTAAAGTGCCCCTTACAGTCAAGTATAGTTGATGAATTTTTTTCTATTAATGCAGTACATAATACTAAGTACATATACCAAAACTCAAATCAATATCTCTACATTTGTGGAAATTAACAAAAAAAAAATTAACTTCAAGGCCTTATAACTTCTTACTGAAGGGACTTTGTACTAAGGTATATTAGGTTTAATCGATTTATTATAACGTAAGGAATCTATGACTATTCGGTGTCCCATTCTTTTTGGGACACCCTGTATAATGCAAGAGACAGAGTCGAAGTACATGACTAGAATGATCGAATTTCTATACTGTTATATTACTATCATCTAATAGCAAGATGAGAAGTGAGACGACCTAGGAAGACATGGGGTGGAACAGATCGAAGACCTAATCCTTGAAAGGCGAGAGAGAAGAAGAAATTATTTATAAATATAAACTAAAAACAACTATCAATTTGCATATTTTCTTCATTAACCTACCCTCAACAGTTTTTATGAGATTTAATTCAAAGGTAGTCTGTGAATCGGAAGCTCTAATGATTTCAATTGCAATTACACTGCAGCATTCCTTTAAATGAAGTAAAAGTAGGTGTCATAGTTTGATGTTACTAATAGGCAATATAATAAAACTAAGTCAGAAAAAAGTTTCCAATTTTGAACTACACGCTCCACAATCTTTATTACATCCGCATTGGCCAGTTAAAGCACCAGTTGCCCCACGCTAATACAACATTTAAAAAAATGTGAATCCGCTAATCCAATGTAGTCGCCGCATACTAATTTTAAATGAGAGTCACACTCGAAAGTACCCACTTTGTGATTAAATCCGCGACCTAAATACAAAGGTTTAAATTCGAAACTAGAGAAGCACACTGGAGTCATACTTTGAATTTATCACCGCGCTCTTCTCGACTCCAGCGCTTCCAAAGGGGTTTATTTTTATGCAGCTTACATGTTACTAGTATTTAAATTTATTAAAAGTGGAGTCGTTTACATAATGAGAAAAGTTTCTGGCTCATAAATTGGAAATGCTGGTGTGTAGGTCTTTCTATGGAGATTAAGTTGTGTAACTGCAGCACAAAGCTTCAGGATCTATTCCAATATTAAATATAACGTATTATTAAAGCATTTTTGTGAATACTCCTGCAACAACTCTAATTGTCTATAATCATTGCATGATACGTGACCTTTTTGCGTTTGCAACCCAAAATTATTTAAGCAAATTATATGTTGAAGTCTGTGTAGCTATGGTCCCATAGAACGCGTGAAACGACCAAAAATTTTGCTCTGGAGAGTCAGAAACTGTAGAAAAATGCGGCGGTTTTAATAACAACAATTAAATTAGTTTGCTGTAATCTTCTTTATGTTAGCGTACTAAATGCTTTCAAACACAGGCGTTTTAAGTAATTATCCGAAATTGCAGCAAGAAGGCAACATGTTATTTTCACAGCAATTTACGCTTGGAGTACGTTCTTTTTTGCAGTCGTAATGTGAATGCAGTTTTACATTTTATTAATTAAGTCGTTGTAGCCGACTGTATTTGCACAGCCAGGTGCCAGGCGGCTAAGATATATGAATCTAAGTGTGTAGAAATGTTATGTTCATCATTGCAACTTTAAGGAAAAAGCACAGTGTTGCCTCTGTGCTTTTTACACATTTTAATAATCTCGCATTATAAAAGTTCGTGGTAAATACATTCCGCGTGATTCCATAGCTAAAAATTCGACAAGCTCTGAACTTTATTAATATTAAGTATCTCACTGATTGTCGCAGAATGAAAAGGATTAATTCGTGACACATTAAAAAGAAAATACTCTCTTAAATTAAGCGGATATAGCTATAACTTGATACAATCGACACACGTAGCTAATAAAGTGTACGTATACATGTACGAATAAGGATCTACTATTGAAAAAAATATGTTGATTCAAAGAACATTTAACTCCTGAATTACATGTTAAAGCATATGTCACCCAATGCACGTGCCATGGTTTATAACGAGCGATGCTCTTCACAGAATTCTTATAATGCACATTAGCTGACGGTTTCTTTAGATAGTTCCATGCTACTAGCAACATTCCTTATTACACGGAATGATTAATTATGTAAAGCAAATCTACGTTGCTTCTGTAGCATTTCTTATAATGCTTTATCTATAGAGGCTTTGGTATTGAATTTTGACTAAAATGCCATGTAATTTTTGTGATGGCTTCAATCTGCTACTTTTAATTATTTTCAATAATACACATGTATATTTTTGGTGATTTCTAGTCTTTAACCGTTTTGAAATATTACGTTCACGCCCTTCTACTATTTTCTGTTATGTTCTACACTTTTTTATTTAAAATCATTACCCCTGGTTGCTTCCGTTTACCCCAAAGCTCGTTGTGGCTCTCCACCATTCTATTATTTCTAATAGACTTCCAATCCAGTACACAAGAACACACTTGACCACTGGCTTTACGTTATAAATTGTATTCTATTATTTTTAATGGATAATACACTGTCAATCACGCTTAATAACATTGGCTCTTATATTCAAAATAATAATAATTGTGATACTTAATCATGTTTGATCGCAGAGAAAGCTATTTTACTACTGCTACGAAGATCGTGCGGCAAATATTGAGAAACTATGACAAAAGATAATAGCTTATTTTTAGCAACTGCAGCAACCACTCTATAAATATGTGCGATAATCTGCAAGATCGTTATGAAGCAATGGTGCGAATACTGTACATCAGATGAGATAATTGACAGAATACAACTTTGTGGAAGAAGTTTGATTTTAAGGTTATATATTCAAATGAGATACCATTAACTTAATTGTTGGTAAAGATATTATTTTGCATTTACCGATATTGATCAAAATTAATAGAGATGAATTCGGAGGCTTTCACGACCATTGTCATTAAGTAACAAACGACTTCCAGGATTGGACCGTGTTATTATTGAGGTTGAAGAACTTAACGTTTCGCCCACTCTCGTAAGGGGCTTCATCAGGAAAAGCAAAGCGGCAAGGTCACTCAACGTATAAACCACGCCAGAGGCGAAACTCTTCTAACGATCGGAAGGAGAAAGCGAGAATTTATAGGCAAGTGCCGTCGTGGTTGAGTGACTGTGAGCGGGGCTTACAAATTATAACTTTCCACATAGAAGAAAGGGGAAGCCTTCGTCCCATTTGAGATTATTAGAGTGTTTGTAAATATCAATGACTTCGCGGATGTTTCTGCTAAAGAAGAATGGGGTTTGCAGATAATAGAAGTTTCATCAAAAATGATCTTATATGGTCCGTATCGCGTTGGTGTTCGGTGATGGCTGCTGATGATACGAGATCCGACTTGAGACAGCGCTGGTGTTCAGAAATGCGAGTTTTACTGAACGTCCTGTCTCACCAATGCATACACGATTAACAACAGTGAGGGACTAAATACCTTTAGATGACATAGTGTTTAATTTATCTCTAGGTAAAGGAAGCACTTGTGAGATTTTGCTCGGGGGTTTGAATACTGTTTTAATTGTTTGTTTTCGAAGAAACTTTTCTACGTGATCGGTGATTTGGAGGATATAGGGCAGAAAGACGATTGCTACGGGAGGTTTTTGGAGGTTTGGGTGGCCGTGGATGAAGATGGCTATTGATGGCAGACTGTATATCCCTAGCATTGTAACAGTTGTTCCTAGGAACTTTTTGAATATGGTTTAATTCAGCGTGAACATTATTAGGTTGGGAAATGGAAACAGCCCGGTGTATCAGTGAATTGATATGAGAAAGTTTTTGTGTAAGTTGATGGTCGGAATCGGCATGTAGTTAGACATCAGTGTGAGTGGGTTTGCGATATACAACATGAGAGAGTTTGCGACTGGGTACATCTGTACATCTAAGAAAGGAAGGCAGCCGTTACTTTCTATCTCAATGGTAAAGTTAATATCTAGATGTTGACTATTGAGATGGTTTAAGAAAAAGGGTAAAGTGTCTTTACCATGTTGCCAAATAATAAAGGACGATACAATGTATCGAAATCAAACCTTGGGTTTGAATTCTGAAGGTTCCGGAGCTATGATTTCGAAAACCTTCATAAAGATATTACCAATAACAGGTGAAAGAGAAGAACCCATGGCCTCAACAGGAATTTATTTAAATAACTGGCGTTGAAATAGGAAATAAGCGGAAGAGAGGGATTTTTCTATAAGGGTAGGTAGACTTGTAAACGCCTCCTCACGCTCTGATAATAAGTATTGGATTGTGACTATGGAATCGGGAATAGGAACTTTAGTAAAAAGGGAAGTTACATCAAAACTCACTTCTTAGATTCAACACTTATATTAGATATAAGTTCAAAAAAATGGGCTGAACTACTAAGTTTCTGAGGATATTGGTTAGGTATTTTGTTAATGAGTAAGTAGGGGAATCTATGGTACTTACAATGAGCCATGTCTTGTTTATGAATTTTGGAAGACCATGCAGAAGAGAAGGCTTTAAAGCGCGAGGAATCAACCTCCATTGAATGTCAGTGCAAACATTTGAAGATTTTATGGGAGAAATGACTTCCCGTTCGATTTTGGAAGTTGGATCGCGATAAAGTTGGACATAAAAAGAATCTTGGAGTAAAGACTTTACCTTAGTGGTGTACTCTGTTCGATTCATAACTACCCGTTGGTACCATAACTTTGCAAACAAATTTATAGAAATAAAGTGATCAGGAATAAATAATTTTATTTATGTTCGAATCTAGATTAATCAAAGGAAGCACAATTCTTTCCCTTAAACCAAAACTCAATTTCCTAATTTCTTCCTTGACATACCTATTTTTAATTTTCATCCTAACGACTACCGTTCCCCCCGGAATTGCTACGCATTACTTTAGGGGGCCTTGGCGTCACTTAAACCTAAACTTTAACTAATTAAAAATCCAGACCGTGATAAACAATTTGAATAGCAACGTAGCAACGCTCTTAATTTGTTTTAGGGGTTGTTACTGCTTCACAGAACTTTTTTCTTGGAGCAGAATTATGATTTCGTCAACACTAGTATTTTTCTATAATAAAAGCGAAATCTAGGATTCGAAGTGTGCCATTGGAATTATTTTATATAAATTATCCTTATTATCTAGAGGTTGTTTTTCGCCAGCCCCATAGACGAGCACAGGTATTGGTCATACAGTTATCTTTTTAGAGTATTGGGTGTTCCTGATGTAAAGGTGTTGTTTAGCTTGCCGAATGCTACCCAAGATAATCTTCACTTATGTTGTTTTACTGATGTACATCGTTAAACCGACCAATTTAGAATGGTTGTCCAATTCTGTAATCATTTTTTTGCAGTTCCACAGGGTCACATTGTTTATCAGAAGAATATCATCGGCGAACCGTAGATATATTTTCCGTTGATTTTTATACCCTTGTTTGTCCAATCGAGTTGTCTAAAGATGTTCTCAAGAGATATAAATAGTTTGGGAGAGATCCTGTCACCTTGCTGTACTACTCTCTTTATAGGAATTGAGGATGTTTTCTCCCATAGGACGACATGCGTTGATGCCTGTGAATAGATGTTTTCTATTAGTTTTATGTATCTACTGTCTATGCGGCATTTCGCGATAGAGTTCAGCACTGCCCACATTTCTATGGTGTCGAAATCGATAAAACGATATGAAGGTTTAAATTATGTATTGTTTGAGGCTTTCGCGGTTACTCGAATTATTCTCCTTAGCATAGAATTTCGGCTTAGACCGCGTAGTATTTTTATATGAACACCCAGCATTTTCTGGCTTAATGTGCCTTGCACCTTGTGAAGTCGAGCAAAAACCCGCGCGATGGCCATGCTCTTTGGTGGCTCGTGTTGTTTGAGTATCTTGAGAACGAGGATACTTAGGCAGATTTGGCCGTTTTGCTGTTTGTGCATCCATATTCACTAACGTTTCGCAAGACCTTGCATCTTGCATCATCATCACCACTGTGCGACTTTCACTCTGATGATGCAAGCTGCAAGGTCTTGCGAAACGTTAGTGAATATGGATGCACAAACATCAAAACGGCCAAATCTGCCTAAGTATCCTCGTTCTCAAGATACTCAAACAACACGAGCCACCAAAGAGCATGGCCATCGCGCGGGTTTTTGCTCGACTTCACAAGGTGCAAGGCACATTAAGCCAGAAAATGCTGGGTGTTCATATAAAAATACTACGCGGTCTAAGCCGAAATTCTATGCTAAGGAGAATAAGGTTTAAATTGTCTTCATTGCATTTTTCTATGAGACTCTTGACTGTATGTAGGTGATCAATTGTACTGTAACCCGAGCGGAATCTGGCTTGTTTATGAGGTTGCTGATAGTTTATTTTGATGTTAATCTATTGGTGAGTATATTCGTAAGAGTTTGTATATTTGAGACAGCAGAACAATAAGCCTTTTTTTTAATATGTGTGTTTTAGCAGCTCAGCATTATAATACTATACATGCAAGGTATGGCATTTCAAGTAATTAAATAACATTTATATGACATTAAGAGGCTACTACTCTAAAGCTTAATTATTAATATTTTCAAGACATACTTTTGTAACAGGTTATAGGCCTATAGTTGTTGAGTTTTGTTATATCTTCCTTTTTCTGTAGAAGGATAACTTCCGCTTCTATCCAGGATTCTGGTATTTGCCCCATTTCTAGGCAGATGTTGAAAAGTTATTTTAGTTCTTCAATTAATTTTGGCCCTCCTTGTTTTAACATTTCGGGGATTATACCATCTGACCCTGCAGCTTTATTATTTTTAACATTCCTGAGCGCACAACAAATTTCATCGCTGGTTATCTCGGGGTTGTCCTCGGAGCCCACATTCTGTATTTTCTCCTTTCGTTCTTGACTTTGATGTGCGTTTGGGTGTAATGTGTTTGCGTAAAGGTCCGTATAATATTTTTCTACTTCTGCTAATATCTCTGTTCTGTGTGTTAGTTTTTGCCGTTTTTATCTTTAAGTGAGATCATTTCTTTTTTCCCAAACTTTAATCTTTTTTAAATATCTTTGGCCCCTTGTTCCTTTCAATTGTTTCCATTATAACTTTAGTGGTGTACTGTCTGATGTCTTTGCGTAATTCCTTTCTTACCAATTTATTAAGTTCCGATCATTCTATAAGATTTTTATCCTTGTCTACTTTTAGCTTTCTTCTTTTTTCAAACAACAATTTAGTATTGTCACTGATCTTTGTTATAATTTTGTTCAGTTCAGGTACTTCGTTGGCGGCTTCTTTAAGAATCCTCGTTAGTTCGTTTACTTTACAAGTAATGTTATCTCCGGTGTGTTTCTCGTCTAATTTTTTATTGAGTTTTCTTTGTTTTGAATTATTATGATTGCGTCAATTTTCTTATGGGTTCTTGTTGTTTATGTTTATTAGTATTTTGCTTCTTACTGATACATCTTGCACTATCTGGGGGTGATGTGAAAGTATATAATCAATCTCATTTTTCTATCTGAAATCAGGGCTTCCCCACGTCCATTTTCGGCTTCATCGTTTTTTTTTTTTAAGAAAGTATTCATTGCATATATCTCATTAATTTTTAGGAAATTTACTAGCATATCGTCTCTTTGGTTTCTTACTCCAAATCCATATTCTCCAACTATGGTCTCTCGTTCGTCTTGGCGCTTACTTTGGCGTTAAAGTCGCCTATTAACATTGTGTAGCTGGAAGGGTTTTCAAGTAGGGTTTCTAGTAGCTGTTTTTAGAATTCTTCGATTTCGTTTTCTTTGTGGTCTGACGTGGGAGCGTATACTTACACTATCTTCATGGTCTCCTTTTTGATAGTTTTAGTGTGATATATGTGATTCTGTCTGAAACATCTACAAATGGTTTCACCTTTTCTAACAACTTTTTGTTTACAAGAAATCCGACGCCATTGATCTTGAGCCTTTTATCGCCTTCGTAGTACAAAACATGTCCTGACTTTAATGTAATCATGTTTTCTTAGGGCTTTCTAACATTACTCAGTGCAACTATGTCCCATTTGATTTTTTTTTTCAATTCTTCTAATTCAATTAGTCTGGCATCGGCTGAGAGAGTTCTGATATTATAAGTTGCTATTAGAATTGTCCTTTTCGTTGCATGTTTCTTGATGTTAGGACAGCCTTGTCCTACACAGCGATTCTTAGCACCCCCTGCCTTCTTATTTTTCCAATCGCTGCCATGATCGGGTTGCTTTGCACTATGGGTCTTGTACTTGCTTTCATCATTTCACGAAACGGGACATTTTTAGCCACAATACACCGTCTTGGCCAGACCTCCAAGTGTATAAGGGTGGAGTACAGGAGGGATATAAAATAGGACATGGGAAGGATCGAGGATAGGGCTTGATTCCTCGACAGATATCAAGAGCTCGCGTGGACAGGGTCGTTAGGTCCCTCAAGTAAGTGTCACCCCCACTGCATCGTGAGGAACTGCCCACCCGCTACCCTACTAGATCTGGACGCAGGAATGCAGGGAGACCAACAACGAGACGGAGAGACCACATAAAGAAAAGGACAGGAACTCAGGGGATGAGAGAAGCTCACAATAGATGGAAATGGTATGAAATGGGAAAAGCCTACATTCAGCAGTGGATTGAAATAGGCAGATCGTGATCGTGATCTAGAGCTATTATCGTTACAGTAACGTAACATTTGTTCAAACCTGTTTTGAGTCATGCACTGGCTTACTATGGCAACAGCTAGTTCAGGACTCGAATAATCTTTACAAGTTAGTAACTAATAGCAAGCCATCGGAAATTTAATGCATAGAAAGACAAACAATTCAATTTAAATTATTTTGATTATTCTGTATACTTATCTTACTCCCATAATTTGTATTCTTAGCCCTTTTACTCAGTTATCCATTCTTCTTCCTTTTAGTATAGACTGAGAGCTTATTACTATCAGGCTGAGTGCGGTTTTATAAGCCGTCTTCGCCCGCAGGCTGGGCACCTGACTATCCTAACACATTGATAGGATGAATGTCTTTCTAAAGGGATGACCATCAAGGGGGTTGGTATGATAGTTACTCAGTTGTTTTATTCTGAAGAAAAAAGCCAATGTTAATATGGATGGATACTATCGAAAGTATGGCGAAGAAAAAGGAAAAAAGTTAGAAGAGCTAAAATATAGACACGGAATTGGAAAGAACTCCAGAAGTGGATATATGACCCGACATCTTCACGCATGGTATAGAGAAAAAAGAAAAGAAGGATTAGGTTGATCACACACAAAAAAATTAAAAATGGTCGAGAAACCAATTAACATCTCCATCACTTTATCAATACATGACCCATACCTAGTAAGTGATGATGTTTTCTTGTGTAATTTGATCATATGTCAAAATAAGTAAGAATCATTACAAACACTATGTCGTAGAGGAAATATAAACAGGACAGGAGTAACAACCTCTCCGCTCATCCACCGTTACAGTCGTAAACGGGCCAAATTTCTCAGATTAAATCAGCAAAACGAGTCCAGCCCAGTTAGTTACGCGCAAAATTCCCGAAATCGCTTTTAAATCGAAATGTTATAGCCCCACCGGTGACTACGTCTTCTGCTCCAGTTCCACAGCCTGCAGGCAGCTGCGAATGTTTGAATCTCGTTTGTTAGTCATCGGGTTGGCAGGACAGGACGACCTTCTTGCAGCCTTTTAGCATAACCGACGCTGCTTTATGAGAAGAGTCGATACCGAGATCAGTTGTCTAGATGCATCCCGAAGCAGACATGCACATCTCAACGGCGGGCTGCAGCAGAATGCAACCGGTTGCGCTGCGGTCGATCGGGTTCACCTGTCCACGTTGCATGTCGCCACTTAATCTCTACAAATATATACAAGGTTTAGGCAATTGGACGACTGTCGAACGACTGGAGCTCGATATTTTAGCGCAAACGAACTTATTATCGGCGTTTATTGTCTGACCCGGACAAATGAGCTCGATTTTTCATTGGATGAAAGCGAGGGTCAGCCTGATATTATGGAGCAACAAATGAGCAGGCTCTTCGTGTTCTTCAACAGATTGCTTTGAAACATTCATTTATAATAGCATATATTTTTAAGATCAATTAATAGCTTACTTATATTCTGTTACTTCCATAAAGCATAGAAGGTTTTTACAAAGCGGCGTCATTGAACCTTATTTTCAGCTAGAGAATCGTGACTCACGTGATTCAAAAAAATATTCAACAAAGAGAGCAAAGAAAGGAAAGAAAAACTGTATGTTTAATATTGATTAAGAATGTAGGTCATTTTAATTAATACAACTTTACGTCAGCATAAGGCTGCCAACTATTGAAAGCCTCAATGCGGGACACGGTTACTCTGAGCGAAGGGGGGGGGGGGCACAATATATAGAGATATATAATAATAGTTATGTATGCTACTAGTGAATAGAGGCATTTTATTCATAAGGGGAAAACTTTAGCTCACGAGGCAAAGCCAAGTGAGATAATTTCCCCGAATTGATAAAATCTATTCACGTGTGGCATATAATTTTTTTTGTAAATACCTAAATTTAGTTATATAAAGTTTGGAATTGGATAAATAATTTCAAATAAATACCATGTTGCTTGTTTTTGTACTAGTTACCACGTACGTAAGCACGTATTTATTTTGCTAGTTGCTATGGATTATGGACTATTTTATTCACTAGTGAATAAAGTAGTATTTTATCCACAATCATCGTTAAAATGTTACTTTATTATAGAGATTTCCGTAGATAAAATACAGCTTTATCAGTAGGTATTAGAAACAAAAAATTACTGTCCTCTACTATTACTTTGAATAGTATATTACGTACAATGAATTACACTTTTCAGATCGAGAATGCAGTTTGGGAAATCGAGGCCCGTGGGCCGAAATTTCGTAAGCATTCGAGACTAAAAATGCGCGACTAGCGGGACGCATTTGGTGTTTTGCGGGACGTTTTCAATGCAGTATTTGAATGCGGGACTAGTACTGCTATTGCGGGACGGTTGGCAGCCTTACGTCAGCATAATCACACATCACTAAACATTTATACAGGATGTTTACTATAACGCGCAATGTGTAAATGCGTGTATTTTATAATGCAATATGGAAACTGAGTACGTAAAAGCATAATATATTCTACGGAGGAAGGAATTCTGTTGATCAAATGGTATAAAGACTTCAGTTTCCAGCAAGCATGTGGGTTATTACATGCCCTGTTGGCATTTCTGATGCTTGTTTTACAATAAAATGGCGCGGATATGTACGCCGCATTTTAGAATAAACGCATTTACACATGGCGTGGCGTACCCTTAGAAACCAATAGTAACAATCAAGTCCTCATGGAAACAGGAATACCACATTGCGTATTAAAATAAATTCAATGTAGATCCCTCACGCACATGTTAGAGTTTGTAATAGTATATTACAGCCCGAGATGGGAAGTGTTTCATTACTTTCGAGAGATTAGTTAGCTGATTGAGACGCGAAGCGTCGAAATCAGCTATTATCTCGAGACTAAGGAAACTTCCTGTCGAGGTTTGTATACTATTTTATTCGCAACCACTTTATTCTAAACAATAATTGGAAAAATTATTATATTATGATACGACAGGTTGTGACGCGCATGAATTGATCAACGAGATTCCAGTGTCCCTAGCTACTCAGCGGTAGGGAATGTACTTCCCGCACTCACTTCCCGCATTTGAGCGAGAAGTAGCGGGCTGAAATGTACGACTTCCCCACTCAAATGAGGTCAGGAATGTTAACATTACATATATGGTTGCGAATAAACGTTTTTAGCGCCTCTGATGTTTTTAACGAGCGGCTGTTTTGAAATTGATAAAGAACAAAATACACACAATTGTTGCTATACTTAATGTTACTGTCAAATTAAAAAATCTGTACTGATGAAATAATTCTTCAAATAATTTAAAATAATAGAAGCAATTATAAATAATGGAAAAAACACGTATATTGAGAATCTATATAAATAAAAATCAATTGCGGCATGTATGGTACATCATCATTTGAGAACGGCTGGACCGATTTGGGTCATTTTTTTTTGTTGTGTTCGTAATTGTCAGGACAAGGTTTATATAAAAGAAAATTTTGGGAAAATCTACCGGTAAAGTAGGAAATTCGGAAAATCAAAACGATGTTTTTGTATTGTATTTTTGTATGGGATTTCGTATGTTTTCTTTTCTAAATGGCTTTTCGAAAAGAAAAATATGAAAATGTGAGTGAAAAACTCAGAAAATTCGGAAAACTTGGAAAATTAGAAAAAATCTATGTTCTTTTCGAATTGCTGTGTTTTTCCCATGGGCAGTTGTACGTGGCGTGATCGAGAGTAGGCAAACCATCGACGCTTTTCGTTTTCTCTCCGGACGGAAAGACAAAAAATGTAGTTTATCACCAAGCGTTGTGATGAATGCATTGAAAACATCAACAAATGATTTTCAAACATTGATTTCCAATTTATTTCATTTCAATAAATTCATGATCGTACTGAAATTGTTTTGTTTCAATTCACACAAATTCACGCTTTCTTAAGTATAGAGCTGACACCGCTAACCTCAAAATAGTGAATTTCGCTATTTTCCGTATATACAGATATACATGTATATACATGAATACAGATACATATACCGGGTGACAATGAGAGCAGGACCATGCTTATATCTCCTTTATTTATGAATCGTTTTACATAAAATTTGATATGTGGATACTATAGTCATAATTTCTGATTGAGAGATAGATATAGTTGAAATGGTCAACTTCCGATTTCACCAGAAATGCCACTAACTTTAATTTTTTAAATGGGTCACCCTATATATTTTAGGTTTTTTGGAATGCACAGCTCAAATTACATACGATGCTAAATTATAATTTTTTTAAACAAAAAAATATTTTTAAAAATTTTATTTTTCTTATAGAAGGCTGTGATTGGAGAAAATGTGTTCTAAATGATTCTAGTAACCCATAATAATACATATTTTATTAATTTGATCAATAAAAAATCGTCCATGAAGGAATAAAATTTGCTAAACGTGTTTTTTGAGAAAAAGTCAGTTTTTATAAATGGCACCTACCAAGGGCCATCGTGTCATTAGATAGAAAATTTAATTACTTATCTAACGATATGAATCATGCACCACTTTATCGTTATATAAAACAGAAAAAAGTTTAATTAAACATTTTTAAAATATTATTGGAAAATAGCTAAGCAAAATTGGCAACACTGCCGTATCTAATTTGAGTCGTAGATTCCGAAAAACATAAACTATACAGAACAATCCATTTAAAAAATCAAAGTTAATGACATTTCCGGCGAAATCGGAAGTCGACCATTTTGATTATATCTGTCTCTCAATTCAAAATTATGTTTATTATCCTTGTACGAGGGTTGCGCTGAAATTGTTAGTTATTAAAGGACCGCTGCATTTTTTAACAAAAAATCTTTATTGTTTTTCAAAATATTCCCCATTCAGACTAATACACTTGTGCATTCTTTAAAACCACTTTTTAAAACATTCGGAAAATAGATTTTCTGAAAGGTCCTCGAAAATTCCTTAAAATTCTGTAACTGCTGCATCTGCGTTGGAAAATCTTTTACCTCGCATCATTTTTACTTCCTTTTACAATAAAGGAAGTATTGGATTCACCCCAAAAATTCTAAATTGAGTTTTCAACAGATCTTCACGTTTTAGAGTCCCCTGAACCCAAAAAACATATTTTTTTTCATTGGTATGTCTGTCTGTGTGTGTGTCTATCTGTGAACAGAATATCTCAAAAACGAAAAGAGTTATGGCGTTGAAACTTCATTGATAAGTTTTGTGTACTATGTAGATGAGACAGCAAGCTTTTGAAGAAAATCGCATAACCGGAAGTAGGTGTTTACTCTTGTGATTTTTCAGTTTTTTTCGATTTTTTCAAAAACGGCTCTAACGATTTTTTTTAAACTTTACATTTTTATTACATTTTTAATGTGTATTGATGTGAGATAGGTGATTTTCCAGTTGAATACTTCTAAAGTGGGTTTCTTTTGTTTTTTTTATTTTTTTTTATTAACTCCTATTTTAAATAAAACACCCGGTATATTATTACATTTTCGAATTCACCTTAAAATTCTAGAGAAAATTTGTCTCTTCAACTAACGCTCTATTTTGTACCGTTTTTGTAGAATTTGTAATTTTTGAATATTTTTGACAAATTTTTAAAAATTTAAAATGAAATTTTTGACTAATTATAAGATCACTGTAAAAGGAAGTTGTGTGAGTGTACCACACCAGATTTTTTTAACAGTTGGAAACAAAAAAAAGTCGCACTGCGCCAGATCTGGGCTATGCGGAGGATGAGTTACCAATTGAACTCCCGAATCTTAAAAAAAAATCCAATGTTCTGGGAGCAGTGTGGAGGATGCGTTGTCATGATGGACTTAGATGTTACGCAAACCGGTCCTTTGGCGACCTGTGTGTAATTTTCCTGACATCTGTGGTAAAGCCACGTCGCAATACCATTCAAAATTAACAGTTCTGCGATCTTCAAGTGGAATAACAGCAACAGGACCACTTCGGCGGAAAAAACAGCAATCATTTTCTTATTGACGCTCCTGCCACGTATTACTTTTGTGGGCAAGTCTTCATCTTTTAATACTCAAACACTAGACTGCAGTTTAGTTTCAGGGTCGTAACTGTATACCTAAGATTCGTCACCTGTTACAATGTATGCCACTTGCTTGGAAGCTCCTTCGTAAAATTTTTGCAACATAAATTTACACCAGTCGACTCGATCCTGTTTTTGACTTTCTGAGAGCAAATCCACGGCTTGCTAGCTTTCTTACCCCAAGATGTTTATGCAAAACGGTATTCACCGCCGAGGATCCAATAGTAATATTTCGTTGGACTGAATCAAGCTTGCCACACGATCAACATTTTCTGAACAGGCAGCTTCTGCAGGTCTTCCAGGTATTGCTAGCAGCTCTCGCCCTCATCGAAATTCGCGGAACCCATGATTAACAATGGATAATGAAGGGGCAGCATCGTCAAAAGCTGCTATCAAATTTTCATGGCTTTGCTGGTATCCTAACTGGCTTTTATAGTCATAGAAAATCATAGCTCTAAAATTAGTTCTCGGAATGCTCATTTTAACTGATTTAAAAATGCACAACTACTTAACTTACAAAATTAACTACGTTTCACAAAAAAAATCATAACGTTGTACAATTGTGGGTAACGAATGTCAACTAATACGACATTCAATTGTTGCAATTGTTTCTAGCCAATTGAGCTTCCACGACCTGCTACTAACTATTAACAGAGTATCCCTCGTAACAAGTTTCATTCAAATCCGTTGATAAGTAAAAGAGATAAGGACATGGCCCTGATCTCATTGTCACCCGGTATATCTGCAGCTACAGATATAGATCTATTTAAATCGAGAGACAATACAACAAAAAATGCTTAATTAGTTTGTACACGTGTTCTATTATATATTTCCAAGTTCAATACATCTACATCTACACCTTTTACTAAATAATACTAAATACGAATGCTTAATCTACACGAGATTTTGCAAATTCCTGGTTTTCAAAACATACACGCATGGGTTCGGGTAATATTATGCCCGAGCAACGCCGGGTACGTCACAGCTAGTTGTATTAATATATATTATCTATAAACAATTCGCGACAAAACTTTTACTGTTGGAGCAGTGACAGCGACAAACGATTTCTGTGTAATGTCAGACAGTCATGGCTATGTTGATAAATATTAGCGACAGGTAAAGTGTTTGATTTTTAAAGTAATATAGTGTTTGTTGACTTCCGAAAATCGCTATGATGCATGGCTCTATTGACGGTTGGCGATACAATTATTGAATTACAGAAGAAAGAAGAGGATCGTTGTTAACAAATGAAATGCTGGATATTATACAGCATTACACGGTAAAATAAGCCGGGCTCCATAGCTCAGTGGTTAAGCATTCTGGCTACCGATCTAAGGTTTGAGAACTCGATCCCCGACCCCGGTGAGGTTTTTATAGTAATTTTGGATACAAGTGCGTAAAGCTAGTATTTAGTCACGACTGGGGTAGAGTTAAAACGAAAGGGAGTGAGCGTTTTAAGCCTCGCGAGTGACTAAAGATGCTTTACACATATGTATCGTACAACATTTTATCTAGGATAGAATCTAGAAAACACGGTAAATATAAAAGATACTTTAAATGTAAATTAGGATTACTAGCAACCGGTCGTAATATAGCGTGGTTAAAAATTTTAAATCATGTTGCTATTGACGACGTAACCAATGAAATAATTTTTTTTGACAACCGTCAAAAAAGGGGACATTTGCGCATCGCTATCAATACGCAAAGTTTACCATTTTTTAACGTGTTAAAAAATGAGATATTTATTTACGTTACCATTGACGACGAGAAAAAATATATTTCACGCACTAGAGCGCCAAAAATTTTCGTGCACTGCGTCGCGAAATAATATTGATCTTCTTGTTTGACGGTTGTAGAAAAAATATTATTTGTATTACGTGCGCGAAGTGTTTTTCTGGTTCGAATTACTCACGTACAAAAACACTCATTTCGGGCACTTAATACAAAAATTACTATTTAAACACGTCGCTACTGACGATGTGAACTAATGAAAACATGTTATTAAACAGTCGTTTTACAAACTTAAAACTGCCAACTAAAAGTCAATTTTACATACTGTCGTAGATAAAAATAAATTCGGATAAAAACCTCTACAGAATGCCATCATTCGGAAGTGATATAAAGCCACGGGTCCCATGTTACTACGATGTAAAAGATCCCTTGCTAGGGTTAGAACTCCTTAGTCTCGGCAAAATTCTAAGTAGGACTAAGGTACCTGGTACTCTGCATGCCTAAACCTTATCCACGGGGTTGACAAAAAGGGCCTATGAAGGCCTACTTGCTTGACATCTGTCTCCCCACAACTAATACTAATACACTAACACGGTAAAATAAACATGCGTGATTGACTTATCCAAACTGTCGAAACATCACTAAAACCAGTGCCTCGCCAGTTTATCAATAGTGAATAAAAATCATAATATATATTTCTAAAGCAGCAATGTGATTATTTTTCAAAAAATATATTTTAATATTTAATTATATTCCGTTCCTTTACATATTTGACAAATTTATTATATTTTATAATTTTTTCCTGTACTATATAAATCTCCACATTGTATACATATTTTTATAAATGGATGTTACATGTGTTTTAGTACTCGTATTAACGTGTGTTTTGTAATTTTTCGGGACAGAATAAACCAAGCCTTGCCGGGATCGGTAGCTCAGTGGTAAGCATCCTGACTACTGATCTAAGTGTCGCGAGGTCCATTCTCGGTCCCGGTGAGGTTTTCAAAAATAAAAAATGCAGATGAAAGCCTCTACAGAATGCCATCATTCGCAAGTGATGTATTATCCATTCACAGAACTCATGAACTGTCAATGTATTTCTTTTTAAAATATGGGCTGAGTGTATTGGGAAATTACAGTTTTTTTGGGAATGTATATCGGATCTAGTGATTTCTAGTAATATTTAAAGTTAAGGTTATGTTACATGTGTCAAAAGTCACAACTATTTTCTTCTAGTTTTTCCTTGTAACAATCAACTATAGCCTTTTTTCCCTTTTGAATAATAAAACCCTCTTTCGTTTCTGTTCCATTGCAATTGAAGCGTATGCACAAAAATTAAAGAATTTGGGAGGTTATTTTTTTATAAGAAAGTGTGACATAAGTCAAGTTTTCAAATTTCAAACATTTCAGTGCTGCCAAAATCAGCAAGCAGAAGTTCCAAAACAGAATTTAAACAATGTATCAACTTGACAGTGTTTTGACAGTTCACGAGTTTTGTGAATGGATAGTAAAGCCGTACGTCTCATGTTACTACTATGTGTAGCATGTAAAAGATTCCTTGCTAGGGTTGGAACTCCTTAGTCTCGGCAAAATTCTAAGTAGGACTTTGACCGTATGACCAAAGCAGTCGGTGTCTAAGATACCTGGTACTGTGCATGTCTATACCTTGTCCATTAACAAACAAACAAACCAAGCCTTTTCAATATTATAAAAAAAACATTAATCTCATGACAGCGCTAGATCCAAGTTTCTATTTAGATCAGCACATCCTACTCAACAAAATTGTGCATTTGCAATAAACTTTAAAGTTCCTTCTGATAAACGTATAAAACTTGTTATACACCAAATCCCTTGACTGCCAAGTTTGTTACACCAATTATACCGGGTGTCCACTCTCAAAGTCGAACGTAGGCAATCAACATTGTGCATTTGATTCTTAGGTATTTTTCCATTATTTCTATACTGTATCGGTGATATTATTATTATCAGTATCGTTTGATTTGCAACAATTTTATATTTCTATTGAAGAGAGAAAGTAATTGTTGGAGAATCTGCATCACCTAATCAGCAGCGTAACTCTGCCAACCATCATCAGATTCCACGGCGCATTCATGAAGAAAATGTTTTTACCGTTTTGTTACATTCATCAGCCCAGTGGTCAACCGGAATACCACTATTACATTTAACATTATTTAATTTCTAACATTTGACATTATCTTCTAACCTGTACTTCATACGAATATAAAGGATTGGGCAGAATAATGTTACCATTTTTAAAATCAATAAAATTAGATCGCTTGCTTTGGCAATTTTTGTGGTCAAGCAATGTGCAAGGTTGAGGTGAATCACTGCAGTACAATGTGTGTTTTGGTTGGACTTTGAGGACATCAGTGGCACCACCCCCACTGGCAATTCGCAGATGGGTCAGAAAATAGCAAGATGGATTTGTCCACAACAAAAGAGGAATGGGTAGTTGATCTGTTAGAAATGAAAAAAACTATTGAACGAGTAAGAATTGTATTTAAGCGTTTCAGCGATATTTCCTGGGAATCAAGTAAACCAGACTTATCAGCCCCACATTGTTTCTACTTATGAATCTAGTTGTAATAGAAACTTCTTTTCCACACGTTTTAACAATATAGACTGCTTAAAAAACCGCATTTATGCCAAAATTTAAGCTATCCCAGACGAATTCTGTGTAGTCATTTTAAATTTCACTAAACGACTTCGGACTTGAAGAAAATAGTAGTCATTTGAAAGGTTTAATAAGAGGTCATAAAATCCAAATTTTTATAGAACAATTTGTTATAAGAATAAGTAATGTGTTTTGTTAAAAAAATATGGCGTTTTGAAAATGGTAACTTTCCAAATAATACCAATAATACAAAAAAAATATGAATCAAACATTACAACACAACATATTACGTGTCCCGATTTCTAAGGCACCCGCTGTACAACTGATATCAATGTAATTATACATCTATAATGTGTGAGTTGTGGATAAAATAAATAAATTAAACACTTTACTCTTTAATATGCAGGTATTTCATTACACTAAAATATTCGATGGAAAACCTATTATTGAAAATAGTTCATGCCAATTTTGTTTCCTTGGGTAAGTAATGTACTATAATACTAAGAACAAATACGTATTTTTTTAAAGGTAAAATCAACATAAAAGGAACCCTGTCCAACCAGTTTGTCACCAAACAAAATTTTCAATTTTGCACTTTATTGTAGTGCTGACGCGACAGAACTGCGACCGCGGTTTTTTCATTGTAGTACGTGGACGGAATCCTTATTTTATTTTTGGACGCAATAAATTTCCGAGATAACATCGTTAAGAAGTCGTCTCCCCGGTTCATGCGCCAATGACAAGAACCGGACGGAATTTCCTTTTACTCATTTCTGCGAGGGATGTTTTATTGGGTCTAGAAAATTTGATTAATAGATGCTTAGGTCCCCGATAAATCCTAGTTATTGACTGGGTACTAAAATTTATGAGAAAACAATTGATTATGTGGTATACTGTTTTCAGTCGCTACTTTTAAATGTGAGGCTCTGAAAATTGCTGTTCAGCACAAAAGAAGATTCAGTTCCAGAAATTCTTTCTTTTAAAAGTTTTATTTCCAGAAGCTGATAGGAAGCCTTCTATTCAATTGATAACAACAGTTATTTCAGATCCATGAAAACTATTTCACCACAGTCAGTGTCTAAGTGAGGTTTTCCCAACCTAATTTAAATGCGAAACTGCTCGTTCGGAATGCAGACGGAGTTGTAAATTATGATACAAATGCAGAACTGATGGAATATTCATGTTTGGATAAAACGCGAGATACAATTGTAAGTGTAATTGCAGCTTATCCGATCTCGCTTTTTTGCTTTTGGCGGCTGAACAAGGATTGCCTGGTCCAACACTGTTTATGTTAATGCGCTGTCCTGCGGACTGATTACTGCCATTATCAAATCAGAATCAATCAGTTTCCTGTTAAAGTCTAATTCCGCGGAAATATTACCATACTTGTAAATGAATGCGCCGATGATGAATGTACTTATTGCTGCTCAAAATGAGGATTCCTCGGCGCTCGAACCAATGTATTTGCAACAAACTGCTACCTACGAATTTATTCCAGCAATTGGTATCCTTCATTTAATCAAAAATATAGAAGACATTATGACGTACCTACATAAAAATATTAATAGGGAAACATTAATTGCAACCCAAGTACTGCAGGGAAAGCAACTATCCAAGCATACAACTTGAACACTGATAGAACAGTAGCGTACATGCCCTTTATTTCTGGTGGGTAATAATAAAATTAGTGCTACACGGGGAATGTCTGTACACAAAAAAATATATACAGGGTGTCCCAGATAAGAGCAACTACATGGGGATTTCGGAAACGGCAAGAGATACAGGGTGGCTTAAATGAGAGAAAAGTTGCGCTATTCTGAGCCCAGTCAGATGCTGTATCGAAATTAAAAATATCTACAGGGGTTTTTAAAATATCGAGCAAAAACAAAAAATTGTGGTTTTCGAAAAATTGCAATATCGTCGCCATCTTGTAAACAAATTTAATAAAATTTGGTAATTTTGTATTAGCGACTACGGCCAATCGAATGACGTTTACGAATTTTTTCTAGGCCTTCTAGATTTTTTGCAACCATAGCCAACTTTGTTATTTCTTATGGCCGCCATATTGGATTTATACGTCATTAAATAGCGCATAAAAATACCTTTTCAACCATGTATAACAGACCTATCTTTAGATGACGGAAAGTTAAATTTATTAAAAAAACAGTTTTTCACTTAGTTGGCTGTGAAACAAATGCCGCAGTTGTGTTTTCTTAAAAATGTCTTTAAAAAATAATCTTTTATTTATGATACTAAAGTTAACAACTAATACATTATTTATGATTAAACTCACAACCAAAAAAAAACCGATGACAGAGCGTTGAATTAAAATAAATTAAATTAAATGTTCGAAAATTCCACCGTTGTTATTAATGCACGTCATGCATCGATGAATTAGAGACATACATGCATCTTTAACCATTTGTCCAGGCATTTCTTCAATGGTTTGAACAACGGCTGCCTCAAGTTCTTCTACTGTATTATAAGGAGTACAATAAACTTTATCCTTTAAATATCCCCAAAGGCAAAAATCAAGTGGCGTAAGGTCCGGCGAGCGAGCAGGCCAGGCAACCGGACCTCGATTTCCTATCCAGTTATTTCCATGTTGCTGATTCAAATAGTCAGTTATGATTCTTGCATTATGTGGAGGTGCTCCGTCTTGCTGGAACCACATGTTTGCTACATCTTGAAGAGGCAAATTTTCTAAAGTTTGGTCGACGTAATTTTGTAATATTTCAAGATATCGAGGTGCAATCAAATTATTATGAAAAATGTTAAATAGTACGTGTCCGTTTATGACTCCTAGCCATACATTAAAACCCCACTTAACTTGATGACGCACCTCACGATGTAAGAACGGATTTTGATCGGCCCAGTACACGTTGTTGTGTCTGTTAAATACCCCGCAGTTTGTAAATCTGCTTTCATCAGACCACAGAACCTTAAGCGGAAATTGAGGATTTTCTTGGCATTTTTCTAAGAACCAATTGCAAAACGATATTCTCCTTTCTAAGTCACCATCTCGGAGTCCTTGACTAATATGTTCTACATATGGACGATACTTGTATTTTTTGAGAATTCTCTGAGCAGTTGATTTAGGCACTTCAACATTATTTTCGATTTGACGAAGGGAGGTACGAGGATTGTCGATAACACTTTGCAAAACAAGATTTTCCATATTTACATTTCCCACTCTATTTCGATTGTGTTTTTTAAAGGAACCATAAGTAAGTAAATTATTTCTAAGCATTCTGAAGATCGACAAACCTGGTTGCCGTCTTTCTGGATATCGCTGAAAGTACATATCTTGAGCTCGTTCAGCGTTCCTCCGGCACAAAATGAAACAATCATACATATCCACTTTTTCCCGATTTGAATACCTTTCCATATTAAATATAAAAATTAAACTCTTAACAGATAGAACCAAATAAATAACAAAGTTTTGACAGATAGTTACATAGCTAAAACAACAAACACAATTGCGGCATTTGTTTCACAGCCAACTAAGTGAAAAACTGTTTTTTTAATAAATTTAACTTTCCGTCATCTAAAGATAGGTCTGTTATACATGGTTGAAAAGGTATTTTTATGCGCTATTTAATGACGTATAAATCCAATATGGCGGCCATAAGAAATAACAAAGTTGGCTATGGTTGCAAAAAATCTAGAAGGCCTAGAAAAAATTCGTAAACGTCATTCGATTGGCCGTAGTCGCTAATACAAAATTACCAAATTTTATTAAATTTGTTTACAAGATGGCGACGATATTGCAATTTTTCGAAAACCACAATTTTTTGTTTTTGCTCGATATTTTAAAAACCCCTGTAGATATTTTTAATTTCGATACAGCATCTGACTGGGCTCAGAATAGCGCAACTTTTCTCTCATTTAAGCCACCCTGTATCTCTTGCCGTTTCCGAAATCCCCATGTAGTTGCTCTTATCTGGGACACCCTCTATACAAAAATTATAGTATTTAACATTACTAGCTTGGTAAGAAGGTTTTTACTGGCGAATTCAAGGATATGACTGGCGAGCCAAAGGCGAGCCAGTCACCTTCTTGAGCCAGTAAAACCTGTTACCTTGCGTGTATTGTTGAATATTTTATTTGTTCCTCACTTGTAAATAACTAGAAATTTACCATTTATTCAAAATGTCAAACTGACAAGCAACTAAATTCATCGATATGACACATACTAAGGAAGACAACTCTGGCTTTGCACGCTATCATTTATCTATGAGCACGCTTGTAAAGTTTTACTGGCTAGCCAGTAAAAAAAAAAATAATTTAGCAGGGGGTCGGTAGCTCAGTGGTAAGCATCCTGACTACTGATCTAAGGGTCACGAGTTCGATTCCCGGTCCTGGTGAGGTTTTAAAAATAAAAAAATGCAGATGAAAGCCTCTATAGAATGCCATCATTCGGAAGTGATGTAAAGCCGTGGGTCTCATGTTACTACGATGTGTAGCATGTAAAAGATCCCTTGCTAGGGTTGGAACTCCTTAAACCCTAACCAACGCGAATGGCACCATGCGCTTAGGGTATTACACACTTAACTGTGTGTTTCAGCGTTAAAAAGTAGTTGTTTTTAATGTTTTTGCTCCCGGAGATCCTCGCCAAAGTATTAATTTTAAAACCTTGAAGGGCGTTCAGTTCTTGAGTTGAATGCGATCAAAACGCTAACAGAAAATATTTTTTTTTAGTATGTTTCTTAGCCGGTTCAGCAGTTAATTGCTATTCACAGCTGAGTTCACTTTGAGATTTTAACTGTTTTAATCACACTAAGAAGGACTGTTTAGGAAATAACATATAAAGTGAAACTAAACTATTTGCAACTAAATGCACAACGTGTATATATCGCAGCGACGTCAGGTTTTCTCGATTTCTCTGCACCATCGGCTAGGATTTTCGCCAGCATAAACGGTAGGCAATACGCTTAGAATTTCATAGTAACAGCACTAATGATATTTTCTGTTTTGAGAAATCCTGACTAAATATGCTAACTGTACAGGCAGAAGATACCTGGTGATGCGTAGCATGGCAGTTCGGTCAGAGTAGCTATGCAGGATGGTGGACTTGGAGATGCTGCTTGGATGCTCTCCAAGCACGTACAATTTTAGGTGTAGTAGGCTTTTCTCCAGCAATCGCACTGGGAAAAGACCGTGTGGTCGAAGCTTCGGAAGTAGCCACATGAATTGAGGGGCTCAGAACTGTGTAGGGATTGGTCCTCCAGGTGCAAGCGATATCAAAGCCGAAGGGGGAGCACATGCAGAATATGGCACTAAGCTACAAGAGGGTAAGAGTAAAACGGCCTAAAATGTCACAATATTGAAATTGGTCTTCAAACCGAACGACAAAAATATACCAAAGTTGAAGAGTAGCCTTAAGTAAGTGATCTTGCAGAAATAAATTGTTATCCCAACTAGGTTTAGTCCAGTAATCTCATACATGATTTCTTGCGTGTGAACGAAGATTTACATAATAATTCTGAAATCATAGATCCGCATGGAGCAAAATTTCAGCAATTATCAGGCACATCACCCAGAAACAATCACACCAAAAATCAGAGGTATCAAAATGGCCGCCGGAAATCGTACTCACAATCTATTTTGAAAATTTACTAGAATCCCCTAAAACTCAAGGTTTTTCCAAAACACTCCACTTAGGAAGTGCAAGTCACTCGAAACATTTTTTGAACGGCATCTAATTGATTTTAAACCTGTAACAGTAGGTAACTGAAGTATAAAACCTAACTAACAGAAATTTAAAGTAAACTTTGTTTCTGCATCAACTAAGTTCAATGAAATATCTATATTTTTAATCACAATATTTCTTCAGTACATAATTACTCATATTTTTCTAAGATCTGAGTGAGGGATACATCTCTCTGTAAATACAGTCCTGACAGAAACTATAGTGCACCTACACTAAGTGAGGGGCTGCAATTAATTTTGCTTATTGAAATAAGATGCTACCAGTTAAACATTTATATCAAAGCAGTGAAAAGAAAACTACGCCCAGGCGAAATCTCACCGATGCACAAGGCTTGGATCTGGAAAAATATCAGTCACGAAATTCCTGTGAGCTGACCGTTTACGAATACCAGCTAAGAGAAAAGCTCTTTATTAAAAATATTTCGGGTTAGAGTTTTTTTATATATCGAGCTGGTATTTGACAAGACCTCATTTGATTCAATCAATCAACAGTGAAAGACGGTGGAATACTCCCCGTGCTCGACAACTGAATAACCTACCTGCTTAACAATAGACGTAACAACCTCTCTCAATGATATAACCACAACACTGTGTGTCACCTTGCTCAGAAGGAGGAGTGCTGTCTCCTCTACTATGGTACATGGTGGTTTATTTGGTAATTGGAAGAGAACCACCGTACAACACCGTAGAAATATAGTGCGAAGCAGAAGCAATATCGATCAAGAAAAGACCTCACTTTTAGCAATAACACCAAGAATAGAGGAACATCGCAAAAAACTCTTGTATCAAAGAGTACAGAAGGTCAAATATTTGGGCCTCATGTTGGACACCAAACAAGCATTTAAATACCATCAAGATTACGTGGCAAAAACATGAGAATAAATTTCAGTGTGATATATTGGCGCTATACAAGGGTCATTGCACCCTCAACACTTATGCTACCTTGACATAGTGTCATAGGACCAACATTGCTGAACAACATTCAGCCAATAGACCACTGGGTAGGTTTTGCGTAGATGCCTCTACAAATGCGAGGAAGTAGAAAACGTGAGATCAACTATTTTGGATAAGAAGAACTAACACCCGAAGTGCTGAGAAACAGCCCTATGGAAATAATACATGCTTCTCAGAAGATTCCAAGATTGCGCTACGAGACTCATCAACAATTGCGAGCACAATAGATCATCTAAGCTACGCTTCGCGGAACACAGGACCAAAACATCACAAATAATAATAATAACAGTAAATTAGAGTTTCAAAGTCATAATGAAAAGTTTACTGATACATTTTACTTTTTAATTTTTTTAGCCTGCTGAATTCAGATTGTGTAATCTTACTTTTATGTTTTTTACTTTGTCAACGTATTATTCAGTAGAAGCTCCATGCCTAAAAAGGTATAATAGGCAAATCGGTCAACTGCTTAACCGTGACGTTACAGTTACAGGAGAGACTTAAAGTAAAGTCCACGCAACGCCATTAATTCACTCATGCAAACGCTGAAAGTGTGTACTGTTTTGTATCGTCAAGTCTAATCGAGTGCCTATTTTAAATATACTGAAGGATGCATCTGTTTTAACTTAGTATCAAACGTAAACTATCAAACTGGCAAATCTTTGAATAAATTAGAAAAAATAGATGAATATAAGACATACTATTTTTTAGATTTTCGTGAAGTGATCTAACAGACATTGGCAAGCTGACAAATAGCGCAATATACGGGAAAATTGCTAAAAATGCTAAATAAGTTTTGAAACTTCTCCTGGTTTTCGTGATCTCTTCCTTGGGTTTCCGTAATCTCTTCAATTTTTTTAAATATTTTTTGTAGAAATAGTATCTGTTTCTTTTTATAAACTACCGTATTTTACATATGTATATGCTTTGGTTCATTCTTGAGAATTAACAATTATCTACTAGACGTTTTCATAGTTACTCTCTATCCATTCCTGTAGATTTTTCCGTTTTTGTTTTTAAATTAGTATTCAGTTTGTTAATTATCAGTAAATATATATTATTAGCGTAATGTTTCCTTCCCTTTTTGCTTCACCGTCTAAAAGACGAAGGAAGTATTGTAATTGTACAAAAAACACTTTTCGAGATTAGTCAGATCTTCAAGTTTCAGGTTTCTTAGCACCCTGGATAGCGAAAAGCAGTTTTCTCAATTCCGTCTGTATGTGCGTCCGTCTGTCTGTCCGTGTGCGCATCCGTCTGTCTGTATGCGTCTTGACGGTATATCTCATAAACTATTTGTTGGACACAGTACAAATTTAGCATGCGGATTATATATCTACCTGGCTCAAAACATAATACACTTTCGGTCAAATATATAGAGTACGCACCTTAAAAAATTAAGTGTTGCCAATTGTTGCCTTAACTCGGGTGTAGATAAAACTAAGACAGTTTTTACCCTTGACTAAAATGGGAACGAAAAAATACAGGGTGAACATTGTCAAGTCAGCATGCCCTTTATAGGGTAGCCATAAGCGAAAGTAATAAGTGCTCCGTCGTAACGGAGTGGTGTAAGCATATATCTAATACTTACTATATTGCTAGCGGCTATGAGTGGGAAACTGGCCGATGAAGTGAAACACACAACCAACTCCTTTATGTATACGGTGAGCTGTGCCCAAGCGCGGCGGCGTCGTCCGCCCAATGGGGAAGTGGTCAAGTTTAAAATTCGCTTCTAAAGGCGGAGTTCGAATTCTCACGCATGCGCACGAGACGCGTTATACTATAAGTGAGACTATGTCGGCGCCGTAATGTTTTCTGAAGTTTCCAGGCCCTACCAGCAATATATGTGTATTATATATATGGGTGTAAGCGTCTGACTTAAAATAGCAAACGGCTTCCGCTTGGCTAGCGCGCAAGTTCGAATCACATCGGCTCCATCTATGTTTAATTGCAAATTTATGTATTGCACATTACTAAACGTGTCGATTTAATGTTTCAGTATTATTAACAATGCTACGTTGTTTTGCACCTACTGTGTGTTTACAATTGTATGTGATTGCAGTAGCCATGAAATTAGATCCAAATGACCTCTGTGCAGTTAGAACCACAAGTTCAAAAAATGTTATTTTTCTCAAGAGTTCCCGTTGCACCACAAAGAATTCTAGAGTTGCTTGCTATTTTAAAAAATAGTTCTATGTATTTAAGAGAAAAAAATGTGAATCGAAAATTTGGGGTGCTATCTTCACTTTTCCTCGGACAATTACCACTATAACTCTTTTTCAGTCATACTTATCGAAAATGTCATAACACTTTTTCATAGAACTCGCCGGGGTGCTACTACAACTCTAACAAAAAAACAAGCATTCAAATTTTTTTTCTATAAACCGTAAAAAATTTTATTTTTACTTTTTTCAAGTTCCGGTAGTTCTAATGAAAATTCTAGTAGTACCCCGGCGAGTCCTATCGTTAACTTTAATAACATTTTTTGATAGGACCCGATGTAAAAACGTTACGCCCATCTTTGTGTTAGTATTAGTTAAAAAACGAAGTCCTGCAGGCAATTTTTTAAAAGTGCCGGTAGTTCTAATGGGAGTTCTAGTAGCATCGCGGTGAGTTCTATCGTTAACTTTGATAACATTTTTTGATAGAGCCCTAAGTAAAAAAGTTACGCCCAGGTTTGTGTTAGGACTTTTACAAAATGACGAAGTCCTGAAAGTAATTTTTTTAAAATCCGGTAGTTCTAATGGGAGTTCTAATAGCACCGCGGCGAGTTCTATCGTGAACTTTAATAACATTTTTTGATAGTTAGGATCCGAGGAAAAAAGTTACGCCCATGTCTATGTTAGTATTTTTACAAAACGACGAAGTCCTGAAAGCAATTTTTTAAAAGTTCCGGCAGTTCTAATGGCAGTTCTAGTAGCACCGCGGCGAGTTCTAGCTTGAAGTTTAATAAAACATTTTTTGATAGTTAGGATCCGAAGTAAAAAAGTTACGCTCATCTTTGTGTTAGTATTTTTACAAAACGACGAAGTCCTGCAGGCAATTTTTTAAAAGTTCCGGTAGTTCTAATGGTAGTTCTAGTAGCATCGCGGTGAGTTCTATCGTTAACTTTAATAACATTTTTTGATAGGGCCCCAAGTAAAAAAGTTACGCCCAGGTCTGTGTTGAGGACTTTTACAAAATGACAAAGTCCTGAAAGTAATATTCTTAAAATCCGGTAGTTCTAATGGGAGTTCTAGTAGCACCTTCGCCAGTTCTATCGATAACTGTAATAACAGTTTTTGATATGACTCGAAGTTAAAAAGTCGACGAAAATAGGCTCACGAGTGAGTTGGGTTGTATGTTGAAACTGAATAATGAGGGTAAATTGTCACATAAAATTATTACGTACTTAAAATTTGTTGGCAACAGTTAACTATGTTCAATAAAATCTATTACGGAAATTATAGTAAACACATATTTATTAAACCTTATTAGCCAATACACACTTTATTAATAAATATATTTTTGCACATTGTGTTCGTTAACTGGAAGACAGTACATGGTGAAAGTTGGATATATCGGGGCCACCCAGGTTGATGATTCTCGGGGGGCGGCTAACACAATGGCGATGGTCTCGACTCTATAGGCCTTTTGAGTGGTTAACTTGGCACCTTTCCTTGCTTACTTATAAACAGTTATACATCAGATTGCGTTTTGATGTAATGAAGAATGGTTACAACAGACACACAATCAACGGCTACAACTAATCTAAACAAGTTATAACGGCACACAGCATCTTTGAATCGAAATTCCCAAGAAATCACCTTTTTGAGTGACCCCGTTATGTCGAACTTCTCCACCCCCCCCCCTCTACAGTACTCTACTCTTCCGATGAACGGTCAAACGACAAAATAAACTTAATAAAATGTTTCTACCACGCCATCGACAATATAGAAAAAAACTAATTATTATATAGAGTATCACTAACGTATTTATGAAAATATATATGTTACCTGTTAACACTTTCTGTATTATACACAGAAATCCCCCAAATTTTCACACAAACTTTAAAAGCTTTATAAAAACGACACTTTTCCAACGAAGATCATAAAGTTTTCGAACTGAGCTCACTGTAAAATGAGACTGAACTTGAAACCATTTTTCGGCTTCGCTCGAATGTTTTCTCCATATACCAATTACTTCAGGACTAGCCTGTATATTGTTTTCGAATAATAATCAAATTGTATTTCAATTTATTAGTTTACTCACTTCGAACCGATTCTGGAAAGCCTCACAAACATTCGCTGGCTTATCTCAAAGGCCCAGCTTGCAGCTGTTCTCATTTCGATTGTCCGAATGCGGAGGCATTATATTTTCGTTCCTCAAACAAGCCACTTGCTTCCGAGGATTTTCTTCGTGCTAATTACGCCACGACGATTGTGTTTGAAAATTGAAAATTGAATTCAGGTACGATGGGTTTTTCAATTCTGTTATCCTCATATTAATTGCATTGCTTTAGCTTTTACCAGGAATTATTTTCGCCTGTAACTCACAAGTTTTCACCAGGAATTATTTTTTATCCGGAAATCTTCTCCTGGAAATTTTACCTGTAAGTTACTATTTTCGCCTGATAATTTTACACTTGGAGGCCAGCTTCCCGTTACAATTTTAAACGGCCGTCAGCTTCCTTCAGCGTCGATGCTGTAATCTGGTCTGCTTTTGGTCAAGCCGCCGCATCGCGTTAAGAATAATTCTGCCAACTAACCTGTGTAGCAACCCCTCGACTGCACTGCCACTTAAGAAGTACAGGACGCCAGAGGTTAGTGTTTTCGGTTGTTAATACAGCTACGTTAATTTATTGTGAACATTTGCCGTGCTCTTCAACCATACCCGGGGTGGTTATACCAGTACTTCAATTTGTTTCCCATTGAGTAGAACATTCACTGTTATTTAATTAAAGATAGCTTTTAATTTTTATGTGCATTTTATGCCTTTTTTGTGAAAGGAGCACCTACGTTTTTTTTTGCTTACAACAGCCTAGACAGAAAGGTTTTTTATAAATGACAGTGATATGCATATCACTCGATTTACCTTGCTATTTCAATTAATTTAACGACCTACAAAGGGGTTATTTGTATTAACGCGTGTGGCAACCTTTAGTTTGTTTGCTTGTATTATTGCAGATTTTGAATAAACTCCGTATTGCTTAAATCACAGTTATTGACTGCAAGATTATTTAATACTAGCAGTCCAGTGAGACAAATGTCTCATTTAATAAAACAAAAAAGACCGTTTTGCAAATAGAAAGCGTATTAAATATAAACTGTACGCAGACCTGGAAGGTGTCAAAGTGGTTGCCTAACCGATCGACGTTTTAAGGTGCAGAGGGTCGCAGCTCCGTTTGGCTGCTGAAACATTTTTATTTAATACGCGTTCTATTTGAAAAACGGCCTTTTTTGTGATTTCTCGAAAACCGGTGTCACGTGACTGAAATTCGTTTCCTGACCTGACATGACCATTCCAAACATATAACTTTAATAACTTTTTTCTGTATCTCTTACGGTTTGGCTGATGAAACAGCATCCCGGACAGACAAAACGGCGTCCCAGACAGACACGTCTATTAGATAAAGGATTTAATAAACTCTGATTACTTGTAGTTTATTTATTTTTAATCGAAACCATCTGGTTTCTGGCGCCCAACAATATTTTTTTTGAAGACTTTACAGGGTTGTATAGCTGGTGATTTGAACCCACGATCATATCGCAGATCGAGTTAGCTCGGCCATCGCGGTAAGTGTACGAAATTTTTCAGAGCTTCCGTGTTGTACGCGCAGCAAGAAGGTTGATCTGCGGTTTTGGCTACCATTGTTAATGATTTAATTAATTAACCGCAGGTCAGCTTCTTTGTTGTGTCAAACTGGACATTGAACAAATATAAGAATATAGTTAAAAGAGCCGGTCATCACTGTGGAAAATAACTTGACATGTATTTAGCGAACCTATGAACTAGGAACAAAGGTAAGAACCTTTAAAATGCGATAAAATTATTATCCCACTGAAGTTCCTTATTCTCCTTCAAAAATAACGCAAAATGCGGTACTGTAGAGGCACAAATAGCTTGCAGCAAAATTTCTTCCAGTACGTCGTCGTTTTTAATACAAAAATGAGGGTAACTTTTTTATTTCGAGTCCTATCAAAACATTTTGTTAAAATTATCGATAGAACTCGTCGGAATGCTACTAGAACTCCCATTAGAACTACCGGAACTTTAAAAAATGAAAAAGATATTTTTTCCGGTTTATTAAAAAAAAATTTTTTGAATTTTTTTTTTGTTAGAGTTTTAGTATCACCCCGGCGAGTTCTATCGAAAAGTGTAATGACATTTTTCAATCAGTATGACTGAAAAAGAGTTATAGTGGTATTTTCCCGAGGAAAAAGTGAAGTTGGCACCCCAAATTTTCGTTTCACATTTTTTTCTCTTAAATGCATAGAACTATTTTTAAAAATACTAAGGAAGCCTAGAACTCTTTGCGGTGCAACGGGAACTCTTGAAAGAAATAAAATTTTTTGAACTGGTGGTGCTAACTTCACAGAGGTTTACAAATGTTAACGAGTACTATAAAAATGTAACGTTAAGGGTACAACAAAAATAAGCATCACATGTAGTGCTATTTACGTAGGTATGGTTCCTGTATTCTGCCTTTAACTTCAGAAAACTTTACAAGAAAAAGGTAAAAGAGGTTGATGTATTGATAGTGTTTAGTACAATTTAAAACAGATTAAACTTTCAGAAAAATATTTTATTGTAAATTACAGACTACAATAAATGTTGAAAATGCTGTCGGTTTTTTACAAAACAAAATTGAACTTTTTTATTTTCAAACAAATTTTGCAACATACCTTGATTAATATTGTTAGAACACTTTATAATTTCTTCCCAAGTTCATCTCAATTTTGAAATGTTCTTCTAAATACACAGTCTTTGAGGTAGTCAAAAAAGAAAAAATCACAAGGAGCGAGATTCGGTCTGGGAACGGATGATATTAGTGAATCGATGAATAATTCTCTTTCCAGAAATCTGTCTCAAAAAGCTAGATTTATTTGGGTTGTGTGATCCTTGTTGGAACCAAACATATTTCCTTTCAATTTCATCTAGTTGCTCAACAAAATTTTCTAGAATTTGTTCTCACCACCACTGTCCATTAATGATGTTGTTAAAGAATATTGGTCCAATTAACCTTCTTCTGAAAACTGCTATACAAATATCCAATTTTTGGGGATGTAGTGGAAATTCCAAATATTCACGAGTATCGTCGGTGATCCATATGCAAAAAATGTGAGAATTTACATAACCTGACATGTAAAAAGTTAAATATAAAGGATTACTGCCAAAAGTCTGTTGAAACCAGTGGCAGTAATTAACACGTGCTTCAAAATCTTGTGGTTGTAGCTGCTGATAAACGACAACTTTATAAGCATGTTTTTTCAAATGCTTTTTGACAATTTTATGGCAAGTGCTGAAAGTTACCACAGATTGAAGTTCTAACCTCCGCAGAGAAATAGTTGGGTTCCCGATTCTTTCCCGAAGATTTTTTATAATTTCCTGAAAACTTGTGGCCTACCTGAGAGTCCCAGTCTGCTGAAAGCGTTCAACAGTTCATATAATTGTGTGACGTAGACAATGGTCGTTATAATGATTGGTTTGTTTGTTTGTTTGTTAATGGAGAAGGTCTAGGCATGCAGAATACCAGGTACCTTAGACACTGACTGCTTTGGTCATACGGTCAAAGTCCGTGGGTCCCATGTTATTACGATGTGTAGCATGTAAAAGATCCCTTGATATAGTTGGAACTCCTTAGTCTCGGCAAAATTCTAAGTCATAATCGTAATCCAGAAATCTAATAAGAAATTGTTCCATCATTATCAACAACACCGTTTATAAGATAAGCTTCTATAATGAATGTATTCTGCTCCATCTGCTTCCATTTTTTTTAAACTGAATTATGCTTGAGGTATTTTGACGTTTATTGCTAGTCCAGTTCAAAATTTTGAAGAGAGAGAAGCTCTTTACAGATTTTTATATTGCGGATTGCAGGTAAAACCGTAATTGCTTGTAATGGTCTATTTTACTTTCTTTAGATTCGTATGATGTTAGTGTGAACCGGAAACCTATATTTTGTTCAGGTTTTTCACCATCTTATATGCAAATATCTGTCTGTTATTTGTATTTGTTGTTTTCGTTAAATTTATTTCTTCTTGCCATATATGCATTTTTGATAAAGTGTTTGTTCAACAGTAATATCCCAAGTGCATTAAAATAGCCGATTAAATGTTGACGTTTTCTGTCAGAATGTTTTGCTAAGGAATTTGTCAAGTAAATTTGCCGCTCAACAAGAATCCCGAGTGCGCAGCACGAGGGATTTTGAAGCGGAAAATGTACGAGATATATTTCTTCAGAGCAAAATATTCTGATAGAAAATCGTCAAAATTTATTCAGGCTAGTTTACATGCACGCGGGATGTTCGGCGTGATTATTTCCTGAATAAATTCAGTTGGTGAAGCATCTTTAATAATCATGTTAAAATTATGCCCAAGCGATTAAATTTTGACATAAATTTAACCGCGGTTAAATTTTGACGTATGAATTTTAGTCATTATTAAACTGACAGAAACCATGGTGATTACGCATTATTATGGATATGAAGGAAATAATCTATTTTATTTCTATTTGTAGATTGTAGGGATTTTCTCTCGCTGTTGTTGTTTTAAGCAGAGTTTTTGCATTTGTGTGCATTACTTCTTTTTCCCGTCTGAACAATTTTACTTTTACGGTATTTTGCCTTTCACGGTATGTATTATATTTTTTGTATAATAATCAGTTGTTTAGCGCTTACAACAGAAGTTACATGTAAGGCACAAATCAGTTGTTTTAAGAATATCTCGATTCTTAGACAAAAAGTTACTAATCTTAATTTTTCATTGTACCCACATGAAACGGTTTCATAATTTTTTGTCTGTATATTACAGCCTATAAATTTATGTGTGCATCTTGTATGAATTGGAAGTTTTTCGCTAAGAATCAGTATTGCCAATTAATTGGTGACGTACTTCATCTGGATCAGCTCGTTCATGGGTGTATGGCTTTTTCTTATATAGGAGTCCAGTCCTGATTTTTAATTCAATGTAAACAGTTGCTGTTCAATACTGAATTTATCTTCTGTCAATGTCAATATCTTTATTATTCCAAAATTACTGTTTTACATGCCTACATGATACTGTAAATACAGTATGGCTATTAATTTACAGTACTGAAAATTTTAAACTTGTTTCACTTAAAATAATATGTAATAATAAATTAACACTTAAGTATTATCTTTACGACTAACATGTTCTAAGTGCCCTCCATTACGTTGGACGCACAGTTCGTATCGTTTTTGCATATTTGTGGCCATATTTGAAAATAGAGGCTGTTGCATCTGTCGTATCGCTTCTGTAATTTTCTCTTGTAACTGTTGTATTGTCATCCAGCTTTACCTTTTCCTTGGTGCAGCACACTTCCAGTTCTTCTAAATTTGGTTATAATGTTTAGTACAAGGATTACTGGGTGCCTGTTTATTGAAATGCTCCGAAAATTGTTTGCGAAATAATTTAATGCTTGGACCATTTTGTCTACCTAAGTCGTATGAGCGAAAATAGTACTCAACTAAAAAAAGTTTTTCTTCAGTAGATAACATTATTTACGAACTTGCAAACATATTAATACATCTAACCAAAACTAAACGTCAATGATTATGTAAAATAACAGTGTCAATTGTTAGAGGTTTAAGCAAAAGTAGGCCTACCGTTTCAGTAGGTATTGTAAATTAATAGCCATACTGTACTATGTATTATGCTGACATCTCCCTTCGTTTTGGTGGTGGTCGCCCTGCGAGCACCACTTTTGTAGGTAGTCTTAGGCTGCTCGTCTTTCTTAGAAACCAGGAATTTCTTCTGTATGTTCTGCCATGAATACGGGTTGCTATCTCTTCTAATATTTGTAAGGAATGATGTGGGAAATGTGATTTTTGTTGAGCTGTGATGGATCGATACAAATGTGTATATTTTTGTTTGTTTGACTATTACCATTGGCGATACTGATGGCGTTGGCTCATTTATGGGCTCTATTATTTCCATTTCCGCCATTCTATTCTATTCATTTTTTACTTCGTCTCTGATTCCATATGGTATTTTGCGTGCCGGACATATTTTCAGTTTTGGATCATCGATTAAATCTATTTCATACTCATATCCTTTCAGGCATCTTATATCTTTGAATATTTCCGATGGCGGTGTATACGTTGAATCTAATCTTTTTATTAGACCTAAATTTACGCATGTGTCCTTTTCCAGTATTGGTTGAACCTTTTTATCTACTCCTAGAAACTTGACTGTTCTGTAGACTTCACTTGGATTTTTACCAAGCTCTCGCCTGCAACATTGAGTGCATGATTTGAATATGTTAACAGTTGTTTTACCTTAGATAATGCTAGTTTTAGGTCTGCTGCTTCAGCAATGCATTTTGTGATTACATTGCATTGAGCTTCCGTATCGAGTTGTAATTTTATCTTGCACCCCTTTGGGAGTGTTACAGTTTCGAACCAATCATTGCTTCCTTCTTGAATTGATTCAAGTGCTGAAACGTAGATTACCTGTTCATCCTTATCCACATCATGGCTGTGGTTTGTTTCAACTGTTTTTTCTTCCTTTACTCTGCACATCTTCTTAAAGTGTCCTCGTCTATAACAGCGTTCACATTTTTGCTGATATGCTGGGCAAGACTGTTTTCCATGTCTTGTGCCGCATCTTCTGCAATCGAATTCTTCGTCCTGTTTCATGACTTTCTTCTTACCTTTGTTTTTTAGTTTCACTGCATCCATTTACGGTTCCGCGCTTTCGTTGATGGTACTTAATTGCTTTTTTGCCTGTTCATTTATCCTGCAGATGCTTCTTGCTTTAGTTAGCTCTAATTTAGCTTCTTCGAGTAGGGTTGTTCTTAGGGTATTGCTATATATACCACAGACGATCCTGTCACAGAGCAGGCTGTCTTCAAGTGCACCGTAACTGCAATTCTTTATTTTTCTGCATAGTGATGTTAGAAGTAATCGAACGCTTCCTCTGGATTTTGTTGTGCTTTATTGAAAATGCAACGTTCATACGTGACATTTATTTGAGGTACAAAATGTTTTTCAAATTTGTTTTGTATGTTAGCCAAGTCTTTTACCTCGCTCTGTGCCCATGTAAAAGTGTTGTAAATGACGGCGGCGTCGGGGTCAATTATTGTCATAAAAATTGCTACCTGGACATCTTTAGGTTTCTTTCCTAGACTAGTAGCTACTGCATACCAATCAAATTGTTGCTTCCAAACCTTCCAAGACGAGGCCATATCCACCTCGCTGCTTACTACCAAATTTTTAGGCGTTCTTAATGTTACTCCGTCATTCATTTCATTTGGCATCCTAACGCTTTCTTTCCCTATTTTTACAAATTTACTTGTAAAGGTTTCGGCACCATGTCAATGTCAATATTTTTATTATTCCGTAATTACTGTTTTACATGCCTACATGATACTATAAATACTATGTATTATACTGACATCTTCGTTATTGTTTTCTTCTACATTGTAGTGGGATATTTTTCTCCCTTTTAGATTTAATCCACTAATCAGTATTATATATTCTGCTTTCTATACTTTCATTATTATTAAAGTATAATTCTTTTGTTATTGAACAAATATTTATGTTCGAATAATATTGATTTGTTTTCTATCTGATTTTGCTGTTATACTTCTACACGTATACTAACTACGGCCTCGCCAGTAAATTCTAAAATATAACCTAAAATGTACTAATGGTTTACAAAATCACTTACTAAAAGCATTTTAATCTAAAAATATCAGAATTTTTATAGCAATTTCTACATATGCATTAAAATTCTCATTTATTTCTGAATGTTAACCTGTTCTACCTGTACTACTTTACAAGAAAATTAAACAAGGCCATACATATACGTCTTCACACAACTCGCACGATCTGTGGGTTGTGCATTTTCTATATACAGTAAAATTGTTAAACATTTTATAGGTCGAATTATCATTCATTTGTTTTCTAAACCAATATCTAACGGTCATAGTAACTTCCTTGGCCATCTCGTGTTTTCCATTCTGTTGGTAGTAATGACTGCGGAGGCAGAAATTCAAAAATTCAGCAACCTTCTTAGAAGAAAACTGATAGATTTCCTGCTGAATTCAGTTCAATGTGAAAAGTTCTACACGTGTTTTCGGGCAATTTCCGGAGCTTTTTATTGCAGAGGAGATTGTTTATCTGCAAAATGGGTCACGTATGGAACCCGTTCACAGGCGCTAAGATATGTTTGCGCTCAAGCCACTTGCATTTAGAGGCATAAGGGGTGGCACGTGCCGAATGCGAATGGAAAACGAAATCACAACAATAACGACAGCTAACGTTTGTACGAAATGCAGGGAATGCTAACAACCCTCTCGAATTGAATGCCTAGAACACCTGGGTCCTTAACAACTTTTTCAGCAATCGGGCCCGGCTGAAGGGCTTTAAAAGTGGAACAGAGTTATGGAGTCCTCTACTACAGGGGATTTGTAGCTTTTTGTTTCGGTTTAAGATAATAATTATGAACCGTTGTTAAATATCTTTCAGACAGAAATGGGGTTTTAATTATGAGTTATTTTTAAAATTGTTATATAATAAAGTACAATGAAAATGCGTTTTCAGATAAATTTCTTCAGTTATACAGTACGTTTCCCTTCATAGTTAAAAAAATGTAAATTAGTTATAGCTCAGAAAGCGAAGCATCATATTTCGCGTTTCAATTTTAATATAGTTTATCTAAATCTTGGATAAGGACTTATTACGTCATTCATTTGACACCATTTCCGTTAGGTAATGAACCATTACACCACTTGTGGTGGCTGCATTACCTAACTGAAATAGAGTCAAATGAATGACATAATGCAGTTGTAGATAAAATTTTGTACAATACATGTGTGGTAATGCATCATTAATATACTTGTTTGCTTACACACACGTATATTAATGATGCACTTATGTCACGTGTATAGTAAATAACTATTATCGCACTACAATTTCTTGGGAAAGTCTTTGTATGTAGCAAACAGAATGAAAGTAAATACATAAGTGCATGCACTTCGGTACCATTTTAACGTAATTATGTTCTACTTTAAGATACCAAAATTTAAATTTTGTAACTACAACGGATTATGTTACGTGATATGTTGGGTAAATGCTTACGAAGTAGTTCCCAGCCCCAGCTTCAAGCTTCTTAGAATATTTAGTGATAAGAAATGTTATATAAGCATGTGCACACTGTACTTAGGTAGTTCTTATGTCAGTTAGCATCTAGTAGACACATTGTAAACTGCATTTTGTAACTCCGTAACTTGAATAAATTAATTTTTTTGATTTAACAAGTTTCGTAAATTATAATTGGCGCAGTCGGTAGGATGGTCAAAAACTAAAGACAAAAATCGCTTTAATTTTGTGTTTCAACACTTAATTGGCCATCCAAACAACGAACCAAGAAGACATCTGTAATTCGAAGAGGGGAACCAGAATCGTCCACATTCGAGAGCCAGAGCCTTCATTCAACAATCCAGGACTCAACAGGCCCAAAATCGCCCAGAGAGCCCTACAACGCCGGACCAGCCCTCCAAAAATCGAGTACGCTGAGCCCGCAGGAGGTGACAACGCCCCGGACTAGCATCGCTGGGTCCAGTCACGTACTCAAGGAACATGAGTACAATTACAACGATATTAATGTAAGATAAATTTTATTAGCAAGTGCAAAAGTGGCTTTATTTTGCTAGATATAACCGCTCATTTTGGAGCAAAGTTGTTAAAATAATCATTTTACTTTTAAGCATCTAATAACAGAATTCAATTGATTTATCAACACATTCTCAGGAGAATTGTTGTTAATAATTGTGTTCGTTATTAGCCATTGCAACTCTTAAACAAATTCAGGTGCAGTTAGCTGTAAGCCAGACCAGTAAGCGTTACTGATAGAGTGACTTAATCTCTTACTGTACTAGCACTGCATGCAATAATAAAATTGCAAGCCCCGCTTTAAAGCAAGTGCATTGGTTTCCTAAAAGGGAGTAAATACACCATTCACTTGTTGCGAAGCAATAAAACGACGTTTAATTTTAAGACAGAATTGTTAAACGTTAGGTAGCAAATAAGCAAATTATTCGCGAACATATTAAAATTTTATGCAAGAAAACGACGAACTTCTCCAGCTTTTCGAAAATTTAAATATTCAAGAAGTACCTCCCGCAGTACCAGTAAATATGGCACAAGTATTTCATTTGGAGTATCTCAAGACAGTACCAGAATTTGATGGCACTTCTTACAAACTATCGGAGTACGTGAGAGCCGCCGAAGTTATAATGACGCATTTCTTTCCTGAAGGACAAGGAGACGCTTTTCTACAAACATTATTATTATCTGCACTGCGAACAAAACTAACCGGCAGAGCATTGTTAATTACAAGCGGACGTGAAATACCAACCTGGATAGCATTAAAAACGCTATTACAACAATCGTTTGCGGACCAGAGATCTGAAGATTCATTGCTAAGGGATCTCATGCTATTAAAGCAGAAAAACGAAACAGCGCAGGAGTATTTTGAAAAATGCCAGCAAGTTAAAAGTTTATTGTATTCCAACGTGCAATTAAACGAACCAGCCGCAGCAGTTCGAGCAACGAAAAGAACGCTTTACGACAGTTTAACACTAAAAGCATTTTTAACCGGACTCAAGGAACCTATGGGAAGTTTCTTACGAGCCAGAGGACCAACTACTCTTGCCTTTGCAATTAAATATTTAATAGAAGAGGAAAATGTAAATTACAACAAAAATCGAGACTCATCATCAGAACAATATAAAAAACAAATTAAAAAACCATTTCCACCGTATAATTTAAGGCTAACCAATCCGAGCCAGGCATGGCAACCAGCACCAAGAAATTTTAACGAATTTCCCAGTTACACACATCAAATGCCACAACCTATACAAAGAAATAATTTTCCAATTCATTCGAGACCGCAACAGCAGCAGCAGCCTCAACAACGAAATGTATTTGCACCCAGAAACACAGAAGTCAGGCATCTACCAAAACCAACACCAATTGACACTAGTTCGAGTAACACCAGAAGAACAATACAACCACCAAATGGATTTATTCCTTCAGCACGGAATTCGTTTACACCTAGAGCTACATCATACATTAGGCAGTCCAACCAACCTAGAAACTTTATTTCGGAAGAGTTACACTTTCAAGAGGACCCCGAGGAAGAGGACAACATTCAGGAATATTATTACGAAGAGGAACAAGAAGAAGATAATTACTACGAAGAACAGGATTTTACTTTACCTGCCCAGAACAACGACGACACGTAGCGCAGCCAATAAATGATCAATCACCAGGAGAAATTATAGAAGTTAACAACCAAAATTCAACGTTACCATGTATTTACATTCCACAACTCAAATCAAACTTTTTAATCGACACCGGAGCATCTAAAACTCTTATTAAACCAGAAGTAGCATATAAATATTTCCCGGAGTTAATAGTAGAGGAACCGTTTCAAATTCAGACAGCACGCCAAATTTCATGTCATCAAGAAACTGCAACTATTCAATTACCATCAATATTTAAAGTGTCATTAACTCATAAATTTCATCTATTTAATTTCGACAATAAATACGACGGACTCATTGGAATAGATTTGCTAAAGAAATTAAAAGGAACAATAAATTTTGAAGAAAACCTTTTGGAAACACCACAGACCCACATCCGATTATATTCAATGGAAATAATCAATCAAGATTTGAATCATAAAATTACAATACCAGCAAGATCAGAATGTTTTGTAAAAATACCTGTAAATAGAAACATTCATGAGGGAATAATTGAACATACAAAATTAAACAAATATTTAGAAATTCCGACTTCATATGTCACAGTGCAAAATTACTTTGCAACTACATCAGTGATCAATACTAGTGATCAAGAAATAACACACACCATAATGAACCCTATACCTATCGAAATCGTGGAAGAAAATAATGACGCCCTATCGCTAAATTATCAGGAGTCATCGATCAATCATTCAGCATCACCATGCAGTATCAAAAAGATACAAAGAGAAAATTTACAACAATTACGCTTGGAACATTTAAACAGCGAGGAAGCTACATTAATAAAAAATCTGTGTGAAGACTTCAAAGATATTTTCTATTGCGACCAAATTCCACTGTCCTTTACAAACCAAATTAAACACGAAATTAGGACAACTGACGAAACACCTATATATACTAAGAATTATCGATATCCAGAAGTGCATAAGAAAGAAGTAAGGCGACAAATTGACAAAATGTTGAAAGATCAAATAATCGAACCATCAACATCACCATGGAGTTCACCTCTTTGGGTTGTTCCAAAAAAGGTCGATGCATCAGGAAAACAAAAGTGGAGAATAGTTATCGACTACCGAAAACTAAACGAAAAAACTATCGACGACAAGTACCCATTGCCTAATATCAATGATTTACTTGACAAATTAGGAAAATGCCAATACTTTACAACACTTGACTTAGCTTCAGGATTCCACCAAATCGAAGTAGAACAAAAGGACATCCCTAAAACCGCATTTAATACAGAAAATGGACATTACCAGTTCAAACGGGTTCCTTTCGGCCTTAAAAATGCGCCGTCATCGTTTCAAAGAGTTATGGACAACATACTACGAGGTATCCAAAACGAAAAATGTTTAGTATACCTTGATGACATCATTATTTTTTCGACATCACTCCAAGAACACATTTCCAGATTAAAAGAAGTATTTCTGCGATTACGAAAGACAAATTTTAAAATCCAATTGGACAAAAGCGAGTTTCTAAAAAGAGAAGTTCAATATTTAGGACACATTATCACCCCCGAAGGTGTGGAACCCAATCCCGATAAGATAGAGGCTATCAAAAACTATCCTATACCAAAAACTCAAAAGGAAATAAAAGGATTCTTAGGACTCCTAGGTTATTATCGGAAATTTATTAAGGATTTTGCAAAATTAACGAAACCACTAACCAAATGTTTGAAAAAAGGAGCAGTAGTTATGTTATCACCGGAATATAAAGAAGCTTTCGAAAAATGTAAAACTATTTTATGCAACAAACCTATACTTCAATACCCAGATTTTGAAAAGGAATTTAATCTAACTACAGACGCATCCAACTTTGCAATTGGAGCCGTACTTTCGCAAGGACCTATAGGCAAGGATTTACCCGTTTCATACGCTTCAAGAACGTTAAACGAATCAGAGGAAAAATATTCAACAATCGAGAAAGAATTATTAGCAATAATTTGGGCAACTAAATACTTCAGACCGTACCTTTATGGACGAAAATTCAAAATCATCACGGATCCTAAACCATTACAATGGCTTAATTCATTAAAGGAACCAAATACTAAACTTGCAAGATGGAGACTTAGACTGGAAGAATTCGACTATGATGTTATTTATAAAAAAGGAAAACATAACACGAACGCTGATGCCCTATCGCGCATAAAATTGAATCTTATCGACACAAAACCAATGATCGTTAATTTCGATACCACCATGGTAGACTTATTAAATGAAGTAATAAACGAGACCTCCATTGAACATGTTAACGAAACACCCTCGAGTTCAAACAAAGAATTTCAAGCTGTACCAGAAATATCAGATGACAATCAATCAATAAATACGACTCATTTCAAAAATCAAGAACCGCACTTTTACAAATGCGTAACAAAAAGAAACAATAAAAATAACTCTAAGAAAATTACATTTAACATCAACGACAAAGTGCTTATTAAAACCAACGCCAGGAATAAAACAATTAGAAGCTCAAATCGAAGAAAACACAATTCACCGAGCGGAGATGTATTCGATAATCAATAATTGATCCTGAGGACTTAGAAGCCAATTTAATATTTATCCAGAATAAAATACAAGGACAACAATTGCCATTTAAAATCAACCGTGAAAATTTACCTTTATACGAAGACATTATTGCAGTCAAAGCGTATCAAATAAAATCCAGAATCGTATTTATTTTGGAAATACCTCTAATAAATCCGGATATCTACGATTACTATCATCTTTACCCATTACCTGTGAAAACCGATCAACATTTCCAAATAATTATACCACAGAAAATGTATTTGCTTTACAACGAAAATAATTACATTTCCACGGACGAATCCTGCAAAAAACTACGCAACGGCGAACACCTATGTAAAATCCAAGAAAAAAACAATTCAGAAGAACCAATTTGCGAAGCTCAACTCATTTCATTTATAAAAAATAATGTATGTAAAATCGAAATATTTACATTAGAGCATTTTAAAACACAGAAAATCGCCCAAGATTCATGGTTACTGATTGCCGATAGAGAATTAATATCCACAATCACTTGTGAAAATAGTAAGCAGAAGATGCCGCTAAATGGAAATTACATTATACAAATACCGCCAAAATGTGAACTAAAAATAGAAAACAAGGTACTGAGGACAAATTATTACTCTAATTCCGTAAACGAAATAATTCAGTTGCCGATGATCAACTCCACACCTACCGAAGAACAGCAAATAAATAATCAACTCCCATCGATACATCTGGAGAATATCGATCTAGACGACATTTTCACTTTAAAAAGTAAGCTAAAAGACTTGCGTAAAAAAGTGTATAAACCGAATTTTGACGGACATTTATATTATATTAGTAATAGTGTATTTTTTATATTAATCTTAGTTATAGCCGCAATTTTGTTCACTTTATATAAATATAATAAACTGCCTGCTTTATGTAATAAAAATAGCATAGATAAATTAGGGCCAAAACCAGTCGAAATTATTCCTTAGAAATTATAATAAAAATGTAATTTTACCATAATTTCTGCTCTAATGAAGGGAGGGATTATGTTAGGTGATACCTTGGGTAAGTGCTTACGAAGTAGTTCCCAGCCCCAGCTTCGAGCTTCCTAGAATCTTTAGTGATAAGAAATGTTATATAAGCATGTACACACAGTTCTTATGCCAGTTCTTATGTCAGTTAGCATCTAGTAGACACATTGTAAACTGCATTTTGTAACTCCGTAACTTGAATAAATTAATTTTTTTGATTTAACAAGTTTCGTAAAATATAATTCCCGTCACAGCCACCTTTTTACTATGACATAAATTATAACTGTCGTAAATGCAAACCTTTGTTAAATTGACTTTTATGGATCAATAACAAAAAAGTTAAGGTCATAGAAAATGTATTGTGTGCAAACTCGTGCTAAAAGTGTTATTGCACTCGACATGTTTTGAAACTCAGCCTTCGGCTTCGTTTCATAATTTTCATAAACATTCACTTTTATCACTTGTTGCACAACTAACTATTATTGTCGTGTATAACACAAAACTTTATTCAATTCTTATAATTTCATAAATCAATAAATATCTAAAAGACATAAATTTTGAATTGACAGCCGTGAAAGCTAATAGTGACAATTTGAAAACTATCGAGAGATTAAATAAACTTATAATTAGAGTCGCTTGTGTATTGTGTTATACGTTTGCAAGTGCTGAAGTTTATTGTCAGTGTATGTCAAATTCGAGGTTAGTAGGTTAGGTTTTATTTGTTATTTGGCACAGACTGACGCAAAACTTAATCCGCAAATTTCGAATTTGACATAGCTTGATAATGCAGTAGTGAGTGACATAAATAGATAATAGCTATTTATGCAACAAGTGCTAAAAGTCGACGTTTATGCACGAGACATAAAAATTATGAAACGAAGCAGAAGGCTGAGTTTCATAACATGTCGAGTGCAATAACACTTTTAGCACGAGTTTGCTTACAATATTTTATCTACGACATTAATTTTACCGTTATTAATCCATAAATATCGATTTAACAAATGTTTGCATCTCCGACACTTCTAATTTATGTCATAGAAAAACAGTAGGCCATGCGCGGGCGAATGTTTGCGAAGCCAGTGCTGTCAACGTCAGTTACGAAATTTAATTATTAATATTCATAACGCTTTAATTACTTCAAAAACACTTTAACTGTAACGCAAGAAGCAACTAGAATAACTTTACAACTTCACTTCCAGTTCGAAATTGTAGTTTTATAACCTCACTTCACTTTTAGCACTAGAGCTAAAAGTAAACAGCTGATTTGTTTAACCACGGTATACTATAAAACGTCACTTTTAGTGAAACAAGCTAGCGCTAAAAGGCCTACTTTTAGTAGTGGTCGTAGATAAAATCTTATTTTATACTTCTGAAATGAATAGTTAAATTACAACTTTAAGCGTAAAAATTTAATAAATAATACGGTCTATTAAAAAAACTACATAAGGGTTAGCCATGAAATATAAAAGTAATGTAAATAGCAAACTTTAGATTTCATTAACTGTCATCACTGTTGTTGTTATTGTAAGTTTATACGCTGATATTGTGGTTGAAAATTCTAAAGATTGCTGTCTCTAAAGCGTGCTATTGACATTACTTTTCCTGTTAGAAAACATAAATGCTAAGGGCATCCCTTCATTAAACTCATCTACACTTAAAATAGTAGTGAGTTTAAAATTATAGGCAGTAAGCCTATGTGTGCTGTCAATGGCAATAAATATAGTTCCAATTTTTTTAAAAAAGGCTGAATTCATTAGTGAAATGGAAATGACAAACTTTGATTTGAAAATAGAGTATATTGGATAGCCAGCTAATAAAAAGATTCGAAAACAGGCCTCTTTTCATTCAACACGTAAACAAAATAGGAACAGAAACTGTAGCCGGAAACCCAATATTGAAGAAATTCGGCTAATTACAGAAAATTTACATGGCACGCATTCAGAAATTATATCTAAGGATCCTGGAAATGATCATTTATATGAGTGAATAATTAGGAAAAAAATATTTTGTATTATCTTTTAATATTTACATTAATAATTATATTATATCTAAATTTTTGTTAATAAAAAATATAAAATGTATAAATAACCTGATTTTTATTAATTTAAGAAATTTAACAAATTAATATGTCATTTGGCTTCTCTAAAAGAAAATTAAAGTAAATATAATTTAGTAAATTTTTGGATAATTTATGCGTAATCATAACAGTTGCTGTTACGGTACATTTTTGAGTTAATATACGTATCATTGTAATTTGAAACATATTAGTTTGAAAGTTTAAGTTTCCCGCTTTATCCATCAGTGCACGAACTGGCAACGTTGGTACGCCGTCCTAACTTTAGCCGTTCCTACCCACAATGACATTTAAATGACAGCGACTGTCATGGCAAATACGTGTTTTAAAAATGATTCTTCAAATTCAGTATCAGTAGAATAAGGACCTATTGTTTTGAATTTAATATAAATATGAATGGTGTAATCTATTTACAGTGCCGTGTACGTATATCTTAAATATTGTTACGTTTTTTTACGTTCGGGCTATTTTATAATTATTCACTGCTTCTGTATTAAACATTTATTTACAACAATTAATTATGATTATTGACAAACACACAGATTACTTAAACAAACGAACTATAGGCACTATTTCTAACAACGATACATTTATTTATTTATATGCGCTGGATTAAACATCAATTATTTGTTTGGCTATTTATGACTTAAACACTAACGATCTATATGGTTATTTATCTGTTATTTATTTCACTAGGGTTCGTTTATATCAAGCGCGCTTCGAGTCTAAAGTGAACTGCTCGCTATTCCCGCTTGCGAATATTTATATTGCCAGATAGTTCCTTCTGGAAAACGTCTCGAGTTCGCTCGACCTTTCTGGCAACTCTGACGTGTCACGCGCAAGGTCGTTTCTGGAATGTTCTGGAAGACTGACTCACGCCGTCTCATGCAGCTGCCTCCAAGGTCGTTCTATTTATAGTTGTAAAATTGTTCTTGAGAGAGATTTTGAGCTCCAATTCGTAGTTGAAGACAAAGTAATATTTTCGGGCAGGTATTTTTTGGATAGCTCACACATTCTTTCTAAAATAGAACGTGATATGCAGATAATCGTATTATTCCTATAAATTGGGAAGATGTTACTAGGTGGTGGTAGTAATGAAGTATTTTGTTCTGTATGCTATTGTAAGGTTGTATTGTAATTTATGTGTAATTCATTGTAAGATTTTTAACATTAAAATGTAAAAGTTCTTTGTTTTATTGGACGCCCATCTGCAATAGTAGTTTATTTATCTAGAACGAAAAGTGACATTTTAAACTATGAGAAAGTTGTTTATGGCCGAGGCGTCAACCGAGGACGGAATTACTTGCAAGGACCTTTAAAAACACTTTTCGTTTGTGGTAAATACAACGGTTTATTTCATACTGCAAGCTTAATGAATTTTAAATAAAAAGTTGTAAATCATTTCAAATTTTATGTCAACAACTGACGTGTAATTTTAAAGTACTTGAATTTTAATATTTTACTTTAAAGTACTAAGAATTTAATGTTCCATTTTTTTGTACCATAAATAATCCGAAAATAGTTATTTTTGATTCTAGATTGCGAGATGCTACCTTTGCATTCGAGAATGAGTTTCTTTTTGCGAGCATCACGAGCAAAAAACATTCGAGAATGCAAAAGAATTTCGCAATCAGTATCAAACGACGTTTTTTTCGAAAACTGCACAGCTCCACATTAGCGGAAACTCAAAGAATATTTTGTCTACATTGTGGCCTCTTCTTTAATCAAAAATTGCTAAACGTAAGTCTGTTTTGTTCTAGAATCTAGATTGTAAAAGACTTTTACTTCCAGTAAACAAAAACAGTCACTGTGACTACCGATTTAGGTCATGTAAATGTCAAAATATTTTATCAGTTTTCGAAAAATGTAATTTTCGACATCAGTATGAAATGGGTCCCGAGTGGTGTAGCTTGAACAAGCGTCCACGTTCGATCAGCAGAGTTAAGCAACGCTGTCTCTGGTCAGAACTTGGATGGGAGTTCCACGGCTGCATCTCTCGGCGCCTCGTGGTACGGCTATCAAGCAAAAAAGTTGGTCCCGGCGGTCATAAAAACATCATGACAGTCGTTAGTGGGGTTGGAAGTCCTCATAACTGCACAGCGACGCCTATAATTGGCCTAACGGGCAGTTGGCTGAGTGCGAATTAAAATTAAATAAAAATAAAATAAATAAAATAAAATAAATGTAGTAATTAAAAATGTATCAAAAAGTGCAGGCACTGCAGTGTGCTAAATAGTCTTCGTCCAGAAGTTACTCACAAGGTACCTGGTACTCTGCATGTCTAAACTTTATCCATGGGATTGACAAAAAGGGCCTATGAAGGCCTACTTGCCTGACATCAGTCTCCCCACAACTGATACTAACTACTCACAAACAACTTTTTTCAAAATACAAACTACAAATAACATGTTTCTTACAGTTTTAGCTGTTTATCTGTATTTCAATAAAAATAGAAAATAGTAATTGTTAGCACGTACGTGGTTTGAAAGATCAGTACCATACTTACCAACCTTCAAACCATTTTTTTCGTAAAACAATCTGTATATTTGCAAGTTGCACTACAGTTTTTATACGTACAATATGCAGAACCGCTTTCCATTTTAACAACACCAAACCAAATCGTAAACAATAAAAACGAATAACTTAATCAACAAGAAAACAAAGAAAATACACAAAAAAATTGTAGGAAACTGATAAATATTTGCATCGTAGTCAATGTGGTAATTGATGTTACATTGCAAAATGTAAAATTCCCGCTCGTGGGTATACAGACTATACAGCGTTCTGCGGAGAATCGCGAAACTTCACATATGGCCAAGCCGTATAAAGTGACGTCTGTCACACAATTCAGCAGGCCATGGTAAAATAGCTAAAGTACGTTTTTTTCCTATAAAGCTGTCAAAATGTTACAATGTTGGTAGATATATGATTAAAACGCTAGAAAATTTTTATACCTCGTGTTGGTAGAACTTTTTCAAAATTATGGTTATGTGTCAATTTTGAATGTCAAAGTTTCTTAATTTGAACTCTTGACAAATTTCTTTGTTTAACATGGAATCATCATCATCAATAAAATCGGTAAAAAAAGAAAACCAAGAAATATTTTAAATGCAAAAATAAAGCAAGCGATATTAAATTATGACATATCTGTCAAAATGACAATCATTTTTTAGTGGAAAAAAGAACTAAAAATCTATGTACCAACATTATTAAAAATAGGGACCCTGCAGGAATGCAACTTATCCCCTACAAAGTTGATGTTGAAAATTATTATAGAAAAAAAGTACTTTAGGTACTCATACGTCAAAATCCAAATGTAGGTTATATTTCTTGGCATGCTGAATTCATAGGCGTCCTTATAACGGCTGTTGAAAGGGTTAATATAGGTATTTACTTGTTGCATAATAGAATGTTATAAAAATAACCACCAATTAAAAGCAGCTAAAACGTACCGAAGGGATAACCATTCTATGGAAATATTTTAATTGTCTGGTATTTCAGCTGTATGTATAACTCAGAGAATTTTTGTAAATTCCCTGTGACGTCTCTGTGTGACGACCAGAAGTTACAAATATATATAGTCAAATTTATACCCATTCGGAGTCACGTGATAATCTAGTAATTTTACGTATGTCGATTCTTAAAAATGCAATTTTAGGGAAATAAATGACATTCCGTTTTGTAGGTTATCCTGACATATGCCAATTTCTAAAACAAGGTTGCTACGGGTCTATTCTCTTATATGAAATCAAACTGAATTTACAGGTTAAAGAAAACATAACATGTCGTAAAATGTAAATATAATAAAGATATGTCAGGTGCTACAATAAAAACCTGCTGCGTATAGCAAATTTTAAGTCAATTTCTGTGCATGCATATTCTGTTATAGAACATTGCCATTTGAAGCCTATTTCCTTGCACAATCTATTTAGGGAAGAAACTGAATGTGAAAAATCTCCTCCAGATTCTTCAACCAAGCATTTTTTAGATTTTTTATGGTTACAAATTCTTTAGCTACATACATTTTATATATAGTGTCTTGACTGCTTCGTCGACTTCCGTTTTTGCATTCTTCACTTTCTGGCTCATACTTTCGGTAAATTGTGCTCTCCGAGATATTTAACGCAAGAGAAGCACGGCGAACAGCGTTGGAGGGTGAAACTGTTGATTTACTATTATTAATATTGTACTCTTCATAAAAAAAACGCATAATATTCAAATTAATTGTTGTGACTGCTCGTTATACCGCATGTCCGATGGTTTCTCTTAATTTCCAGTTTTCGGCTCAACAATTTTAGGTTTTATTACCCTTATCTCAATAACTTACACGAAAAATATAATCTGACAGATTAGAAACGTCAAATTTTTAAAATTAATTTTATGAATCGACATGCCTTTTTTTCAAATTTCTTCCATTTCATCTATTTTACTAAAGATGAACAGAGACAGACAACAGTCACGTGACTCCGAATGGGTATAATTTTGACTATAAATTGTCAAGTTTGCACTCGAGCCAACATAATAAACCAAAAAGTGCTAGTGATAATGACAGTTAGGGTCCGAATCCTATACGAAATAAATAATCACACACATCTAGGAACTCTAAGTTAGGATAAAGAAAGCTGTATAAACCACACATAAATATAGAAACCGTATTGCTTCTAATGTTGACTGATTGCAATTTACCTTAAATATAAACGAGAAGTCTGGAGGAGAAGGGTGGGACGGTCTGGATTTCTGGAATTACTCCAATAATAACATCGCGCCCTTTAAACGATCTGTAAAGTAAAGAATAATACCTATTTAATAACTATTCGTATCCAACTATATAATACTTCACCTCAGTTTCAGAAGGGTTTTGTTGATGGTGACACAGGTGCAACTAAACCTGGCAATTTACAACGTCAACGTTGTCAGACAGTTGAAGTGGGTCATTTCATCAGACACTGGACGAGAACGACAAATTGATTGATTAATTAATAATTAGTACAGTTGTTCTCGGTTGAAAAAAAAACAACAATATTTTAGGAACTTAGCATGAAAGAATGCAAAACACTGCAAAACAAGCGGAGCAAAACAAAAATGCGACCGCACTGCACGACGAGCAAACTAATACTCTTAAGCCATTGCGGATCTATTTTGAAATTGTCTTATTTAGAGTTCTTAGTTCTTCTGAAACTCCAGTTTGTTCTCTCGTTTTATTTTCCGTTGAGCAATCAAATCCCTCGTATGTTTGCTCAATTTTTCTTCCTTGGGTCTTGTCTTTTTTAATGTTGTTGTTGTGCTTTTGCCAATGCTTCAGTGATCGTTTCGTTCAGAGTATCTACCTCATTTTGATTATGGTAATTTAGATTTTGTGTTATGGTTCCTTGATAGCCTACAATATCTTCTGGATCATTCCATTTTACGGGGTCCTTTTCAGGTATCATTCTTGTTATTTCATTTTTCAAATTGATTTTCACTATTGCTCTTACTGCTTGATGGTCACTTCCAATACAAAGTTTATTTAAACTGTTATAGCTGTGACATTTCATTTCGTTTGTGTTTTGTTATAAAGAAATCTATTTCGTTCTTTGTATTTCCATCTGGGCTTACCCAGGTCCATCTATGCGCTTTCTTCTTAAAGAATGTATTCATTAAATGTAGATTATGATGGTGTAGAAAGTTGATCAGTGTTTGTCCTCTTTCATTTCTACCAAGTAAACCAAATTTTCCTATAGCTGTTTCGAATTCATCCATTCGTTTACCAACTTTGGCATTGAAATCCCTCATGAGGAATGTGTAGTAAGCGTGATTTTCTGTTATTTCTATGATATTTCTATATCCCCATAGAAGATGTCATTTTCGTCATCCGTATGAGTTGTTGTTGGGGCATAGACTTGTATGATATTCATGTTATAACGGCTGTTCAAGGATAGGGTAATGTATGCTACTCTGTTCGATATTTTTTATTGATGAGAAACTTATGCCCCCATTTAGGTATCGGGATTATCATTGTAGTATATTAGGCGTCCGGACTTTAAGGTGAAAAGTTGTTCGTCACTTTTCCTAGTTTCACATAATCCGATTATGATCCACTTTATAGATTCCAAAACCAGTTTACCACTTGATGACAGTGTTCTAACGTTGTATGTTAGAATTTTAAATATCTTTGTGTTAATTTTATTTCTAGGTGTCGACTCGAGCATTTTAAAGAACTCGCTTCTAACGTAGCTCGTTCATTCAAACTATTATCTCGTAATGTAAACAGCTTGATAACGTTACTTGCATTGTAAATTACTATAATGTTGTATCTTATCGTACTTGCTAAAATTTACTAAAGTCAAAATGTCAAATTAAAATATTACGAGTATTTTACACAAATTGTCATTGCTACTTGAAATCTCAAAATGGGAAAAGGTAAACACATTTCAGAGGAGATAAAAATAGCTATAGTAAAATGTTACCATCTCTGTAAGTAATTAGCTTCAACGGAAAACAAATTGCGCTTATGCAAACGTTTTTTTAGTAAGCACTTAAGTTTTACCAAAGGAGTAAGACCCGATAATACCCATTGAGATGTTAAAGAACAACATTTTTTTTTTTAGTTAATAATTGCCAGTTCAACAAATACATGTTATTCATGACATCGATATCTATAGTTAAATAAACAATAGCAGAATCTTATTGTTATGACAATGATTACAATGTTGATAATCTGTTATTTTAATCTTCGCTATCGGGTTCGGAGATACACAGATCTTGGGGAAGTTTGCGCTTGAGCCTGTTATGTATGTTTTGTCTACCGATACTATAGTAGATTGCACCATCGCACTCGCGAATGTTTTTAAAGAATTTGCTTGAACTTTCACTAATAAACTTTTGAATTGTAGGCATTTCTAGTTCATAGTGGAGTTGTTCGTTCCGGATGTACCATGGGGCGTTCACCGCTATTCTGAGAATTTTATTTTGAAGACGTTGTACTTTTTGAATATTGGATTTAGCTGTGTTGCTCCAGATCGGTGATGCGTAGATAATCAATGGCCTTATTATAGATTTGTATATCAGGGTGGCACATTTAGGCTTAAGTGAAGATTTCCTATTTATGATAGGATACAGTTGAGCTAGTCTCGCGTAGGCTTGGTTGAGTTTGAGATTTACATGAAGTTTCCAGGTGAGTCGTGTATCAAGGAGTATCCCTAGGTACTTCACTGCGGCGTCATTGGAGTTCCATGAAATAATGTTTTGGTTGATTGTGAGGTTGGGAGGGTTTATGATTCGCCTTAGGGAGAAGATTTTTGCTTGGCATTTGCTTGGGTTGATTTGTATGTTCCATTTGTTATACCATGAGCATAGTTGGTGAATCGCATTCTGTAGTTGATTGATGGCTAGGTTGAGATCGATGTGCTGGGTTAAGACAGCTGTGTCGTCAGCGAATGTTGCTAAGGTTGCTTTAGTAAGCGGGATGTCAGAAGTGTAGATGGTAAATAGCAGCGGTCCTAACACGCTTCCTTGAGGAACACCAGCTTTGATTGCTTTTGATTCAGAAATAGCGAAATTGATGCGCACAGCGAAAGTTCTATCTTCAAGAAAAGAGAAGACTATAGCTTTAATGTAGTTGGCTATTCGGAGATTGATGATTTTGCTTTTCAGACCTTCGATCCAGACCTTATCGAAAGCCTGGGCGATGTCAAGAAAGACTGCTACTGTATAACTTTTGCTTTCAAACCCTTCTTCGATTGTTTCAGAGATGCGTTGTAGCTGATGTAGAGTCGAATAAGTTTTTCTAAAGCCAAACTGGAACTGCGGTATTACGTTGAGAGGAGTTAGTTCTTCCATAAAGCGGGAATAAATGATTTTCTCTAGTATTTTTGATAGCGTTGGCAACAAGCTTATTGGCCTGTAACTGTCAATTTTCGTTTTGTCTTTTCCCGGCTTTGTAAATACTAAGATATGTGCATGCTTCCAAGTCTGGGGGAAATAGCCTAGTCGAAGGCATGCGTTATACGTGGTTGCAAGATAGGCTAGAGTTTTTGGGGTGAGGTGCTTAAGCACTAAATTTGTTATGAGATCTGGCCCAGGGGATTTTTTTATAGAAAGATTGTCAATTAGGGATTTGATTTCATGTGGGGTGGTGGAGGATATCGTCTCAGTTATTACAGGTTGATTGGACTCAATGTGGTTGATTATATAAGAGGAATGGTTTGGGAGGCAAGTAGAATTGGGAGTGAAAACTTTTTCATAATAGTTCGCAAACGCTGCTGATTTTTCAGCGTCTGTGGCGTGTAATATATTAGCTACTGTTATTGTTGGTAATTCCTCGCGCTGTTTTAATATACGCTTTGTGGCTCTCCACATTCCATGGTCACCTGGTTCCAAGTCCTCAATGTACTTTTGGTAGTTGGAGATTCGCAGTTCGTCCAAGACTTGTTTTAGCCTATGAGTAAGTTTATTTAATAGGCGTTTTGAGTCCTGATTACGATTTCTTTGCCAATCTCGCCTAGCTTGACTTTTCTTCTTAATTAAGTCAGTTATTTCAGTAGGAAGGTGGTGGTGATTGGGTTTGTGGTTACGTTTGTTAACTTGCGTTGCTTGACGAGCGCTGGCTGATATTGTAGATGTTAATTTGACTATTGCGTTGTCTATATCTTCATTACTATTCAGACTGAGTGGGCACTTCAATTGGTTATCGAGGATGTTTTGAAAGTTCTCCCATTTAATTAACCCAGTTGTGAGTCGTGGTGAAGGTTGTACTATTTGGGGGATGCAAGTGAATGATATGACAACTGGTAGATGGTCTGAGTCAAGTTCGTCTATTACATTCTGATGCATTTGTTTGTCAAAGTTCTTTTGTAACACTATGTCCAGTATGTCGGGTAGGTGATCAGAGCGGTAAGGGTAGTAATATGTGAGCACTGTAATGGATTGTCATGTCACTACTCACTTGTTTTTCTAGAAGAAATGACTCTTTGGCGAGTAACTCTGTATATATTGCACAGTTTTTCTTTATATACTGGAAATAAACAAAACTGTATGGTATTGTAACTTATTTTGTCAGTTTTACAAAGTGTAAGGGTAAAACAAAACCTTTAAATTTTTATATTTAAAATACTAATTTTTCGATTCTATTGAGATTTAAAAAAAATGTAAACATTTGCGCCAAATTAAATAAAAATATTTTTATAGCACATTCTTTTAGAAGAAATCCAAAAAATTACATCATTACGACCATAGCTCACAAGCGAATACGCAAATGACAACCTCGAATCGATGTTTAACAACTTAAAGCAACATATATTTAAAGCTGCTAGAGAAGCTCTAGAAGAAAAACGCAGTCAAATAGGAATAGATCAGCGGATAACTGGTAGAATACAGAAACAAAAGGCCTAGTATAAGTGAAGAAGAATATATATGAAAAATGGCAAACAACAATAGACCCCGAAGACAGTAAAATGTACGTTAGAAGCAATAGCGAAGTTAAGCGAGAAGTATCGAGGCCCAACGATCTAATGGGGCAGAAATAATTTTTGCAAACCCCGTGGACAAGGTCTAGGCATGCAGAATGCCAGGTACCAGAATAGAAAGAATACCAAGCAAGGTAATACGAGTACGCATAAACATTAAACAAACGATTGCAGACGCCGTGGAAAATAACAGTTAATGTGCTATGGATATTTGTGAAGAATGAGAGATGCCCCATGGCCAAAGCGGATATATGATCGGACTTCTTGGCAGAAACGGAAAAGAAGACGACCAAGGATCAGATGGAATGACAAGGTAGAGGACGCGATGAGAGTTAGAAACTTTAAAGAAGGAGATTGGGATGATCGTAAGTTATGGCGGTTAGGAAGCGAAAGGCGAAGACATCCGTAGAAGTTCATATACAGGGTGATTCAAATTAAGTGCGCACCATTGCTATGTTTGTTATTATTAATTTTACAAAGTAGGTTAAATTAGCAAACTAGTAGTGTTTTTGGCGCTGATTAATATGCAATTAATAAAAAAACAATCGAATAACGAGTTTGCCACAAAATTAAAAACTTTTAGTTTTTTTAATGGAATACCCTGTATATATTTCAAAAACTTGAAATAAAAATTAATTTGTTTTAATACACTATTGTCTTAAAATGAATATGAAAGAAGTTAGGGGAGATTTTAGTTTACCTATATCAACAATACACCGTACTTACGAAAAATTCATAGTAGGCTGCTACTAAAAACAAAAAAATAACTTAAACATCAGAACTGTAAAAATTAATTTGTCGTAGGTTTGGTTGTTGAAAGTAGTTAGTGTTGTTTATTTATTTCAATTAAAAACTTTAAACAAGCCTACAATGAATTTTTACAGTAGAATAATGTATGTATTTATCTACAAACTGAAACTTTTTGAAAAATATACAGGGTGTTTCATTTAATTGTTTTTCTTAAATTTTGTCGCCAACGAGTTATTTGTTTTTTTATTGATTGCATATTAATCAACACCAAAAACACCACTGGTTTGCTAATTTAACTTACTTTGTAAAATCAATAATAACAAAGATAGCAATGGTGCGCACTTAATTTGAATCATTCTGTATACCATGTGTTTGCTCTAACTGCGCTACATAGGAAATCCCATGGTAATTTTTAATGCTAAAATATTGGCTTCTTATAGCCAAAGTGTAAATACAAAAGTTTTAGGGCTCACTTTAATCTATCTAATTCAATTCTTATTTTACTATCACAGTTTTCCTACAAAGCGGAAAAATAGAAATTATGCACTCAGAACTTAATAAAAAATAGGAGCTGCCATGGAAATTGAACGCCGTCGGTAAATTTCAAATGTTTATATGAAACAATAATTATTGTATTACTGGTACAATATACTGTATATAAACTCTGTCTTATGAGAAAGTATGACATTTTAAGGAATTTGCAAATTAAGGCAATACTGTAATAAAACTTAAATTTTAACTGCGTTTGTCGGTTAAACGAGCATAGTGGCGACGCTCAATTTCCATGGCAGCGCCTATTCTTGTATTATACAGGGTGTTTCCAAAATGTTGCTCAACACTTTAATCGCGACTTCTACAGCTCAAAATAGTTAAAACAGTTTATATGAACACATGTCCGCAAACTCTTTGTTTTCGAGCTATCACTCGTTCTCTACAACACTGGGGATAAGACAATTTACACATTCTTCAATTTTATCAAAATGGTTTATGTATTGCTTAATTTAAGCGTCACTTTGTTAGTGATAATTATTGTGTTTCAAATTTGATCTGAAACGATGGTATACACGTTTACTGACATGGCAGATATACATTTCTATTATGGGCGAACAAACAGCAATGCAAGAAAAGCACGTCGCCTCTATGAAGAAGCATTCCCACAACGCCAAATTCCAGACAGAGGTACGTTTAATAGAATTCACCAACGCCTAAGAGAAACTGGTACTTTTGTCACTCGAACGGTGGACCGTGGTAGACCAAGAACCGTACATACTGTAGAAGTTGAAAAACCGATTTTGGATATCGTTGCTGAAGATCCTGCAACTAAGACTAGAAGAATTGCTTTAGCCGAATGAGTTTCTAATAAGAATGTTTGGAATGTAAGTACTGCATGAACAAATTCTGTATCCTTACCATATCCAACAGGTGCAAGCTTTCAATATTGGAGATTATCCGTTAAGGCTGGAATTTTCCTAATGGTTTTTACAGCTATGTAACGGTGACCGTCTTTTCATATCGCATGTGTTTTTCGCTGATGAAGCTGCATTTACTCGAAACGACATCATTAATTTTCATAACAGTCATCAATAGGCCGATGTAAATCCACATGCGATAGTACAGTCGAGGCATCAACAGCTCTTTGGTGTTAATGTGTGGGCAGGTATCATTGGCGATAGAATATTGAGGTCTTGTATTCTACCAAATAGATTGACGGGTCCTATTTATCTTGACTTTCTGCAAAATACTGTAGTGACAGCTCAAATGATATTCTTATAAATTGATTTATTTAATTAAAACTTCAAAATTTTATTTTAATAATAATGCCGGTACAGCTTTGAGACTCTTATTAGGGGTAGTTCATTAATCTAGTTGCTTTTTAGTTGCTATTTTATTTTTGAGTATGAATTTAAATTGATTAATCACATACGCTGTCAACTTTTACTTCAAACAGTGCTCCACGACACTTTCAATCAAATCTGACAAATATAAATCATTTCTAACTCATTGTGACCCAATATTATATGATAAGGATTTAATTATAGTTCAATATACTTCTCTAATTGTCTTTTATTTCAGATTGCTTTAATATAACTAATTATAAACCCACCCGGATCCCCCTCACTCTTAACCACTCCAAATCAACTTAAGACGATACTCCTCTTTACATCCCCCACCCGGACTCCCACACAGTCCATCCACGACGCACCGTCCACGAACAATCAGCCACCAACCCGCAAAACCCCAGGATGATTGTAGAAATGGTTTCCCTCCTACACCTACGCCTCTGTCACTTCTGCAACTTCCTTATTTCAAACGTCTTCACGGTAAGTATGCTTCCACATATAAATGTAAATTGATCTTCTCCTTCCTTAGCTCCTACTCCATCCATTCACGCCGTCAGCAGCTAACAGACTCTCCGACATCCAGTAGTTCCTCCAAGGTCAATGTCTGTCAATTGGTTCTTACGTCCTCAGCCATCCCACAAGAACTCCAGCAATCAGTGACTCTCCAATTAACGTAACTTCTTATAAGTTGTAGTATTAAAATTAACTCAATTACATCCAATTCTTATTATTATTGCTTCTTATTCTTGTTAGTATTTATAACGGGTGTTCATAAACAGTCGTCATCCCAGTTGCTTTGAAAAACAAAATGTTATTATCTTTGATTAATTCGTGCAACACAATGAAACGTCATTGAGTACTGTCATAGCGCATTTTTTCTCAATTTTAATAGACATACGTTTCTGAAGTCAAAACCTACTGGGATGACGACTGTTTATGAACACCCGTTAGTTAAACCATATTCCAACTTCTCTTGAGTAACTATTATATTCTTCTTTTAATATTTCATTTGCTTTCACCTTGTAGATTTAAGTATAACCTTTTTATCTAATCGAAATACATTTTAAATAAACAGGGCTAAATTTCTATTTTATTTTCACCAAAATACCAAATTACATGTTGTTTTCAAATCTGTTATTTTTTCAATAATAACAAAATTTTATTTTTATGCTAAGTTACAATTATTTCTGCCATCTATAACTTTAGCTTATCTGAATGCTACCTACTCTATAATTTTCTTTCAATAGAACTTATATTTGTCACATGCTAGATGAGCTTGTATTTATCTTATTTCTTCTAAAACCATCTAAGAATACTCAAATACTATACCTTTCATCTTAGTTTGCATCCTATTTAAATTCTATTAATGACTTTCAATTAAACATGCAATTCTTTTATAAAATTTCCCAATTTGATTATATTGATCTAACGACTTTATTTAAATTAATCTTTAACATTGACTTACATAAATATCAGCCTTTATGTACCATTGCATTACATTACCTGGATTGATGCAAGGTATTCCCATTGAGAGGACATGGTTTATGGAGGATGGTGCACCTCCTCATTTTAGTATTGTAGTGCTGTCGCACTATCGTAATGCAATTCATCCTGGACGTTGGATAGGTCGGGGTGGGCCTGTTGCCTGGCCTGCACGCTCACTCGATTTAAATCACATAGACTTCTTTTTGTGGGGAGAATTGAGACGATCAGTATACTCCGCACCAATAGAAAATGTAGAAGTGCTCAAACAATGAGTTATCGACTCTTGTGCATCAATTCAAAATCGACCGGGAATTATCCAGCGTGTAAGACAGCGGATGATGCATCGTCTGCAGTCTTGTGTAGAAGCAAATCGACAACATTTTGAACAATTACTGTAGTTATTGTTACGGCAAATTATTTTAAACCACTGTTGTAGAAAGCGAGTCATAGCTCGAAAACAAAGAGTTTGCGGACATGTGTTCATATAAACTTTTTTAACTATGTTGAGTTGTAGAAATCGTCTGTAAAGTTTGGCGCAACGTTTTGGAAACAGCCTGTATTTTATTTTTGTTTTGCTTTGTAGGAAAGCTTTGAAAATAAGATTATAATTGAATTGGACAGATTAAAACAGTCCCTAAAACTTATATATTTACACTTTGGCCCTATGATTCATAGTGAAACCAATACTAGATCCAGGGCCGTAGCTACCACCGGGGCAACCGGGGCAGCGCCCCGGGGCCCCCGAACATAGGGGCCCCCGAAGACGGAGAAAGTTTTTTTACGAAATTGTCTTTAAAAAGTTTTGAACTAAACTTAGCCTGTTTGAACGTTAAATACAGTTTTATATTAAACTCAATGTGTAGTAAATATGTGTTTTGTCTGTTTTAAATACCCATTCTTCTATCTTAACAGAAAAAAAACACCAAATAGTAACCCTATTAAAAAAGTCTTACTAAATGAAAGTGATGTAGAGGTAAAGGAAAAGATAACAGGGGGGCCCCATAATTATTTGTTGCCCCAGGGCCCCCAATCCTGTAGCTACGGCCCTGACTAGATCATTAAGAATTTAACATGCGATTATCATGTTGCTTAATCAGCGTACACACTTAGTATGTAGCTATATACCAACTTAGTATTTTATGTTTTCCCTGGTAGCATTTGGTTATACTTAAGAAATTTTTCGCTCAAGCTTAACGGACTAAAAAAAATGTGGTGCAAAAAAATTACACCTTCGTATAGTTCTAAACTTTTCTACAATCTAATTTCCATCTACCACTTGTTCCATGGTAGACTGCCATTGTGATTTTTTATATAAACTATTAAAACTATTCTTTACAGCTTTCCACCTTTCGCTTGTTGGAACCATGATTCTCCATTCTTTTCAATTTACTCAGTCACTTTGCTCTAGGTTTCTCGACTACTTTTAAAATAAAGCTCATAAAACTGTACTTCCTAACCGTTGCCCTATCTATATGGTTTCCGATATTAAATTTATTGGACTAAAAATAATCATATATAATACTATATGTACTCAAAGTTATGTCGATTATTGTTGGGGTAGTAGGTATCACAAAGGCCCATTGCGTTTAGGTACAAATAGGACGAGTTATATTGCAGACGTAATGCACATGAATGATACCACCCCAAAAATAGTCTAGGAGTTCCTAGTTCTTCCTAAGTTTGACTACGAATTACGAATAGTATTCGGTGGAGTATTCAGTGAACCAAACCCATTTGAAATTTAAAAAGGCTCAATATTTAGTTACACATGTTATAAAACAATGTGTATAAACATCTTCAATATATATTTTAATTTGTTCCAAATACTCACTGGAGTACTAGTACAATAGTCGCTGCAATTCTGTATTAGTACAATAGCCACTACAGATTATTTTGGTTGGTTATGAAATGCAAAATCTAACGTGTTTATTGGTCCACTTTTGACAGATAACAGGTGAGCTGAATAGTCAATGTTCTTGTATCTTGGCTAGTAAGATTTTTCTCGGTGCTGTAAGCATATATTTATATGACGAGTGTAAGCCTGAAATATGTAATTTCATCAGTTTTATGTTTTAGTTTAGCAAATAAAATAGCAGTTTTCATTCAAGGAATCGTATCAAAGAATAAATATATGACATAACGTAAGACGCAAAAGACCGAAAGCAACACGGTGGTTGGTTAACCACACTATAATTGCTTACATTTTTTGAACATTTAATTGCACCATAAATGCATAAAAGTTTTATAAGCTCTTCTAAAAAGAAAGAGAGTAATGCAAGTATTAAATTCAGCGGTATGGTCAAAGTAAATAATAACGAAAACAAACAAGAAGATATGTAACAATAACAGACAGCAAAACTACATAAAGATGATTTGACGTGTGAATTCTGAACAAGGAATGCGAAACAAGACTTATGTGACTGGTGGAGGATTTTTGGAGAACGACATTTGGAATATCGAGCATAGAACGACTCAGAAATGGAATTACCAGAGACCGCACGAAAGTGGAGGAAACAGTCATAATAAAAATACAGAAAAGGCCGAGCGCTAGAAGGACTCGACAAATTTATAAATTCATGAAGATATGCAGTAGAGCACAATGACTGGGAAAATTCAAAATAATAGAGTCGCGGTGCTAAGAAGCGAAATGTGGCGGTACCTGTGAAGAATAATTTTAAAATGTTTCTATAGACATTCATAATGGTATTATGGAGCCACAGACTCGATAAAAACGGGGAAGTACATTAAAGTTAGAGTTTGTTAGTACCACAATTTTTTATAGCGCAGTCCACCGCCTGTTAGTAGAGTTTTGTAGGTAACTAAATGCCTTCATTTCCCTTAAAGTTGACAAACTAAATAGAAAATTTAATGATGAAGAATTAGGGCAAGTGAACGGATGAGATCGACAATGAAAAAATCTAGTACTGTTCAATAAAGTTCCGTATTTCTCTGAATTAATCAGTTTTGTTATTAAAATCAGCAGTTTATTTTCAGCTTGTATTCGTAGTTAATAATTTAATTGTGCGACGTAAAACAATTTTCGGATGATTCTTAATCCGTCGCTTGCCGAATTAGCAAGTTGTTGATAGGTAACTGAGATGGATTACCGTTATCAGAACATCTGCAGCTTTTTTAGATTAATGCACAGTCTCAGAGGTCACCAAGATAATCAATCATCGATCTGAAAAAACTGAAGCGCTGAGGTTAATTTAACAACTTTGATCATTGATCAAAAGGGGAACTAGTGCCAATCAAGCTTTCACTTTACACGCAATAGCCAACTTTCCGTTTCTCAGCAACAATAACATTATGCTATTATATTAGTGCCACTATGATATTAAGGATAAACTAAAGCTAAATAATACTTTTATTTCGCAAAAAGAATTATTCGTGTACACCATATTAAAATTTCGTTTAACTATAATATACGAGATGTATTCAAGAGGTTATTGAGCGCCGCGCCAGCCCCAGCTCGATATAGCAATGCGCGAGTGGTGGCGCCGCCTAGTCATCGCATCTTTCTGACTGACATCCTATTCACCATGTCATTCTACTGTGGTTAGCCATCACTATGTAGGTATTTTTTATGTGCAGGCAGAACGTAGTTTCAATTTCATGATAGGCGCATCAACGTCATATTTCACGTGAAGCTAGTAGAAAAAAGTTTACAGGCATTTATGTTTAGGCAAGCAACTGATGGTTTCTCCATCATGGTTCTGCATCAAGAGGAAAATGTTTTCTCTGATAGTTTATTTACTGGGTTAGTTTCGGCAGTCTCTTTCTTATTTACTAAAATTTAGTTAAAAGCACAACGATTTCAGACAGCGGTAAACATCAAGACAAATTCACAAAGAAACCTACCCGAGTACGGGGGCACATTAAAGAGATAAGGCTACCTACATTGCAGATAAAATTTAAAATATATACTGCATTCAGAAACTTCTATGTATGTTTGTTTTATTTCTCAAGGTAGAGTTGGAATATGGTTATATTTTGCATAAGAATATCAAATAACTGTGAGATGAATATAGTACCTCAAGGAAATGTGTACTACACATCAGAAAACAATTAAAGAAGAGAGAGTAAAGTTGAATATGAACGATATTTACATAAAAAAATATACTATAGTTAAGAATCAGACAATTGAGGAATAATAAAGAATGGTGTGTTAACATCCGGGTAAAATTCATTAGGGCAGGTGCGGAAACTAGTGTTAAGATTGTTAGGCTATTTTAAATTTTAAGCTACCGTGTGATTTTCGCGCACGATATGTTGGTTCTGCTTATCGTCGTAGCTTGGGAATATTCGATACCGTTAGCTCTTGCCCCTCAGTCCCGAACACCATCTTTAGGAGACTAGTTGTTAATAGAACGGGTGCATTATGTTCAGCTCTTGCCGTAGGCGCGAATAGGGCGCCGTATTTTTGATTAGTTGCTGTGGCTGATGGCCGTTTGAGAATACCGATGGTATGGAAGAAGGCCAGACGAGTGTTTGTGGAGCAGACCGAATTATGCAGTTTTAAGACCTGCAATCGTAGATGAAGTAATAATATTCGCCGCCGAGACATCGTCGGTGTTTCGCAACCAACTATTGTATTCGTGTTCGTTTTTCGAATTCGTGCAACACTTGAATAAGTGTGGTTTCTTGGATTCCGCTAAATTTCCATCGTTATGAATAAACTTCTAGCCGTTCAAGCGACTTTCTTCGAGGGTTAGAAGTGCTAAGGGTAAGATTACAGCGTTTTTACATTCAAGCGACCTTTTCGAGGCACACCTCTGCCAGGCCTGGTGGTAGGTCCTTGTACCGCACTGGATAAACCCTTGGAAGCAGATCTCTCTGAACTTCGTTACTGCAAAATGCAGATTTCATTTTTCCTCTATGTCGGTATTGTTACCACTGCACCACGTTATAATTACCTTCTTTGGTTTCCGGGTGGTTGGTCATACCTCTGAACATAGGCAATTTACATGGCTTATCACGGTTATGCATAATCCTGCTCACTATTTTTATGGAAAGAAATGGTTGTGGTACTAAATTAAAGAGAATAATTTTCCGCGTCGTTTAACATTAAAAACTTATTGGATAATGTTAATTGTGTATAAAAATATTAATTTTAAAAGGTAGATATTCTTCTCACCTATATTTGGGAATATCTGAATTTTGAAATTAATATTTTTATGCACAGTTAACATTATCCAATAAGATTGTAATACTAAACGATGCGGAAAATTATTCTCTTTAATTTAGTACCTCTGCCATTTCTTTCCATAAAAATTGTGAGCATTAATATGCATAACCGATATAAGCTATGTAAAGTGTCTATGTTCAAAGGTATGACCAATTACCCGGTATAATTTCTACACATCATATATTTACTGCAAGTTATCCCCCACCCCCCACCCAGAATTAAATGTGATCATATTTATATTTACTCGGATATTCGCCTCTCGGACACCGCTTTCAAGCTTCGCCCCATAAGGAGGAACGACGACTGCAGGTTGCATTGTGACCAGCTTAATAGGATCCACAACTTACAGCTTGTAAACAGTGACGTGACTGTTATGGCATGATTTTTTTCTAGCATGCCTGTGTCCTACTGACGTTACCCGCTCTAATTATAAGATTGTTATGGAATAGGAATAGTGACAGTTATTGAGCAACGACGACGATTTTAAATTCAGTAAGCAAGACTGTAACCAACACAATGTTGAAAAGAAGGAAAGTCGAGGTCGAAGTTAAAAATTATACCAGTTGAAGTAAATGAACAGTGGAAGAAAATTAATATAAGGTTGATAGGGTTTTAAAAAGCCTCTTATAAAATAGACAAAGCTAAGATGTGGTAAATACCTACTCAGAAATTATTATTCATATATTATTCATTATTCAGAAAAGCAATAAAAAATAAGAAAAGTTTATAATGCAAGTTCGGGCAAAAACTAGAAGATTCAGAGTATGCACGCAACGTTTGTGCGATCACTGAAAGAAGATGTCGCTTGGTCACTTAGTAAGCTCAATAGTTGTAATGTGATTTTGTTAGAATTATACAATATGCGAAACTACAACGTCATTTCTTCCATTTACCCCAATCGCATCCTTGGGGGCTACATTTATATTGAGCCATTATTCAACAAATTGCCGGCGTATTGAGTCATGCGTTGCTTTCGTTTTATATTGAAACACATCCAACGCAAGTGGCGTATAACTGCGTCAAAAAAAGAAGTAGAGAAACGGTAGTTCAAAACGTTCAACTGCCGTGCGTATGACAGGGTTGGAACGATGATTAAATTGGAATAGCTAAAGACGCCGTCGTTTCTACCCTGGAGGAGAAAGAAAAACGCGGGGAGCCGCTCTGCATTGAAAACGTCTGCTTATTACGAAATGTTGTGCAATGTGTTGCAACGGTCGAAAGTCGCATGGCTAAAGACGCCACTGTTTTTTGATTTACTACGGATTTGTGTTGACTCAAACACGGTGTTTTGAAGAGCAAACACGTAAGGAGTGGCCGACCCGTCGGCTGATGTCGAAATTTTTTATGCGGTGCATTTCGAGCGATTAGGCTGTTTAATTTCGAGATTTCGAAGGTGTATTTCATCTAAATTACACGGCGTGGCCGGATATTGAGGACAATTTCACCAATTTAATTGAAAGTTTACGTTATGACGCGACGTGTAGTACCTCACAATTTGCGGACTTCCGCAGCCGCTACAATTTGTCGTGAGCCAGCCAAGAGTCAGTGTAGGGAAAATAAAGCAAGCGTAGGAGGTGTTTTTCGAGCTAGTGGCGTAACGAATTCTAAAATAAAAGTTGCTGATGGTTAGAATGCTTCCCTTACCATCACTACCTACTACCAAGCATTACGCTTTTTATTTTTCTTTGACAGTGTTTAGCCAAATTTATGGTGTACGCATTCGCAAAGGATGCTTGAAGCATAGCTGTAATTTAAAATCATTGTAGCCTGGTATCGAGAGGCTCTAGGTTTTCCAAGGAAAGCCTAACATGCACAGAGGCGAAAGGGCATCTATGGGGCCACAGGCATCCCAGCGTTCTCAATACCTTACTCTTGCCTCCCGGTTTCCAGCTTGATGAGCAGACAGAAACGAATCCAAGGGGTGGACGCCAGGTCGCCGTTTGAGGTGTCGTGCTGGGAGTAATCCTGCCCTAGTATCCTAGGCGCGTGAGAGATCAAAGCCGTCATTTGAGGTGTCGGTCACAGGTAGCCAGATGTACTAGTATCCGAAAACAGTCGGGCAGTATTTTGAGGGCCGGGTTAGGGGTGAACCGGGTCCGCGCTCCGAGACGGCCCACAACCTTCGTTAGACGTGTCGTCCTGGTTACGCTGTGCTAGTATCGGAGACGAGTTTTTCCGGAGCAAGACACACGAGCTCATCTCTTAGAACTCTGGGAGACCACCTTGTACGACACCTGCGAGGGTATCTTGCGTATTGCGGCGCAGCAGTGTGTGAGGAAGTTGAAAGGAGATGTGCACGGTACGGCAGAAATTTTGAGCCGAGGTACACGAATGTGTGGGAGAGAGTTTACCCTCAAGCGGTTATTTGTCAACGTTTACACGAGTACTGCGGGTAGTTAGCTCAAGCCCCGGGTGCCTCGGTACATAGCCATTCGATGTCTGGTGTCTAGGCGCGTGGTTGACTGAACGAGGACAGATTCGCACTGGTAGTGGTTGGCCGTATGCTGGTCGGCTATCTCGGCTCGGCCCGGATTTCAGCGGATGACCACGCATTATTAACGTTCTGGTGGGTAACCCGGGCAGGATATGTCTTTGAAACCATACCCGGTTTAAAAGAGTACAGCAACTGTTGGCAAATCTGGGCGCTTTGTTTCTAGTGGCATCCCACACGTGCGAACGGACTTTGTCATTCCACGCGATGGGGGATGATATGCTTTATTGCTCGGTGCATCCTAGTCTTAACAGGCAGACGAATGTGTGTTACAATCGGGGCTGACCTTATCGTGCTATTTGTGTTTCTTTGGTTTTTATTAATTTTTTTAAAATTATAAGTACACACTCCTCAAATGCGTTTAGTGTGACGAGTGTCATTTAATGACCTTGTGTAAAAATATTTCTAAAACAAATTATAACGGAAGGTTGGCTTTAGAAACAAGCAATTGAAATCCAAAGTATTTTGTATGAGACCCAGCTGCGTTGATCGTAGCGAGGCAATTCCATCCAGGGTTGTAAAACTGCGGTGGCGCCTAAACATAATCACTAGCTTTTATTTTGTCATTTCGTTCTCAAACATAACCGGACTTTACGAGTTACGCAAATCACGCTCTCTCACTGGCTAGCTTGGGACGATCGGAGGTGATATTTTACCACCAACGCAATCAAATCTGAGGTAAATGCAGTCCAGTGTTGTCGTAAAGTTGAGTTTATAACGTAATAAGCTAAGGGGGTTATATTGGACATTCTGAAAATAAGCTCCAGTGATAACAAGCACACTGAAGTACAAGAGAACAAGGTAGACCAGCTATAATATGGAAAATACTTTTTAATAATGACTATAAGAACGAAATATAACTTGGAATCAAATAAATAGAATGGTACAAAATAAAGGGAGATTAGTTGAAAGACATAAAGTGATGCACGGGTTATTGTCCCTGGAGGGGCTCTAGGAATGAAGATGAAGAAGAGCATATATATGTCAGCGCCGAAGATATTTGAACTAATGTCTCTGCCTATGGGTTGAGTGTTGTTTCATTAAAATTGTTTTGCTTAATGAGTTAGCAGAAAGAACGCGATAGGCAATTTCCTATAGGTTTCAAGCAAATAATATAAAAATGTAAAAATGACTTTACCGAAAACGAATATTAACGAAGTTATCGAATTTATGGGTTACTTAATTTCCACTAATGTGAATGTGTTAATGTTTCATGTTTACTTTTTATCCAATTTAATGAGCGAATCACTCAAAACACCAATAAGAAGCAAAAAAAGCAGCAAACTCCTGCAAGTAATTTTTAACCCCTATATTGGTTATTCATAATTCAGCGATTATCATGCATGTGTACTAGTGCATTAAATAGCATAGCGGCTTTTAATTTGTAATTTTTGCATCCAAGCGCGAGCATTTCAATTCCGCTCTAGCTCGCAGCAATTTCCTCGAACCCCTACAAAGTGTAAATAGCTGGTTCAAATACTCGAGGAATAAAAAACCATCTGCAAAAACTCAAAGTGAAAAATGTGTATGTGACTGTTCGGAAGACGGCTTTCAACTTTCTAATTACGGACTACAAATCTTAACCACGACACCTGTCATGCTCAAACGGGGGAGAAGTGCGAATCTTAAATTGGATTTTTCCTCCCCATTTATAAGTAGCTTCCTATTTCTACTTACATTTATTTCAGCCGGAGCAGAAAACTTAGCTTAAAAGTTCGGATCGGAGGATATAAGAGGTTTTTTGTTGCGACATGGAAGCCGGTGATCCTCACAAGCTATCGCAGTTTTCAAAAATAATTTGTACTAAGGCGCTCCTTGTACGGTGAGCTAACTGCAGAGAAAAAGATCGCGACTTTGTGCTCGAAATATTCTATCGGCATTATCGGTCTCGAAGGAGCAGTTGCTGTTACCGCCGCCTAACTGCGGTGTTACAGTACTCTTGAAATACGGTGCTAATATCAGGCGAGTACGGACTCTGAGCCAGCTCGAGAGAGCAATACATGGCACCTACCCGGGATATATAACTTGAAAATATAACTTTATATCGTGCGACATTTCCCTGGCGCTAATTTCGGCTTTGTTCCGAAGATACATAGCGAAGCGCTTGCCAAGACCGTGTGGTGATAATTTTTCGGACAAGATAAACGGCTTTCGTGCTAGTCTTTTATAACTTTTGTCAATGATAAATCATAAGGGCTACCCTTATCAAACAGTATTTGGATGAAAGTAAATCAGTAATATTGGCTGTTGAATTTCTATGTTCATTCACTGCACACATTGGTGAGCTGAGGGCCGATTTTAAACATTTGCGGACGTTAGACATAAGGGTTAAAGATGAGCACTAGACGCAGTAGACTGTAGGCAAAATACCGAATCCTTTAATTTTGTCCATTTTGAGAACCAAAATAAAATGTCGCCTAATCACGATTATAGCTCTAGGGAAATTTAAAGCTCTCTCTCTGCTTCGTGTCGCGCTTTAAACATTCACTCGAGCTATAATCTATTGATTATGCCCTTAATACATAAATAACTGTTATTGAACCTGACACTTTCACTTTATCTCTGATTCTCTTCTTAACCTAAGACATAAAAACCATAATATTTAGAAAACATTCTGATGCAGGTTAGTAGCGGGCTGAGGCAGCACGGCGGATTCTTCCGTGACGCATAAAGTGTTTTAATCGCAGGCGGCGGATTTGATTGAGTATACTTTTTTATACTTCATAGATGATGGAGGCCTAAGTAGCTTTAGCGGAGGCGAAGTAGTATCCAGTAGTCGTTATGAAAGTTGAATGATACACTCAAAGGTAATATATTTTAAAGAAACAAGGTAGGGTTATACCATGCGAGAATACAAATAAAAGGAAATCCAATCCAGCTTAAGCTACTTAATTAAAATAATATAATCACTACACCAATTCTTATTATTATTACTTGGTTCGGGTTTGAAAACCATGTATAAGCATGATATACTGAACAGGCTTAGTAAATCTATCTATAAAATATTATGCGTATGAGTACAGAAGACAGGCTTCGGGTGATATCTTCGATTTGAACACTATAATGGTACTTAGTGCACGGTACCGTTCGACATGATAAAAAAAGAGAAAGAATCACAGCCAAAGTATAAACCTCGTTCGAGCACAAGATCCGAACCTGGACAGAAATTAATGTTTTTCCAGAGCAACTTTTGTAAGCGTACAAAACCTGGTCCAATAACAGCGTTAAATGTTAAAACTACTGATTTAGCACGAGTTATGTGAGCGCACAGAATGTCCGCACCAAACTAACAGCGACAGCTTCGAGATGGCACAAAGTCGAAGCTACTGCAGTGGACGGGCTTTCGGAATGGTTTGCAGTCGGAAAAAATAGAATCAGAGAATACTTAATATTATTGGAAACCCTGTGCTACTTGAATCTTTACCTAAACTGGTTCTTTCTGGAAGAAGAGAAACGAAAAACGGCCCTCATTCAGCTTGCGAATTTGCTTTTATAGTGAACGCAAACTGGCGAATTTAAACAACTTTAGAAGAAGAGAATAGAGTAAAACTATTGGAACTATTGGAGAAGGAAGAATACCAGAAAGTTATAACCATGCTATAGTCGTGCTACTGCACAAAATAGGTGATAAAACAAAATTGAAATATTACAAATCCATCATCCTTCTTTCACAGGTGTATGAGCTCTTCATTAAAACAATTACACACAGATTAACAAACAAGTTAGACTCACATACCAGCCACGAGAGTATGCTGGGTCTAGAAGTGGTTCTGGTTACAATATTGTACACATAATAGTGATGAAAATAGAAAAGACCAGAAAGTACAATCTACCATTGTTTGTTATATACGTGGACATTACAAAACAAACATAGTGTTATCCTTGTATTCTACCTGCATTTGTGTATCATTGTAAAACATGAATGTTCACAGTAAGAAACCTAAAAAATAACCGCAACGCAAGGACCTAATGTGGAAAAAGCGATGGTTGCAGTAACACTAAAGGATAGAATAAGAGGTGAAGAAATACAAAATTACTGAAGAATCTGACGCATCAAAAAGAATAATAACACTAAACTGGGAATAGGGCAGATCGCACAGCTATCTTAGAAAAGAAGGTGACCATTGGAGATGGAAGACATTGGGATGACGGCCAAGAGTAGAAGGAAGAGACAGAGAATGGTCCTAGATAAAGCGACAGGATGACATTGTGAAGCTTGCAGGACGTACATGGAAGCGGCAATCTACAAGGGGGGAGAGAGAGAGCATTGGAAAACCATGAAATAGGCCTATATTCACCAACAGAATGAAAAATAGGCTGAGTGTTATTTTGATTTCATTAATTTGACATATCATATTTTAGCATTCCATTCTACTCTGAAAAATTGAATAGATTTTCTAGACTATCTTTTAGCAGAAGAACTCCTGAAACTTGTCAACGGCTTTGAAGCTATAATTCTTCCAATTTTTCTTTCCATTTCTTCTTGAATTAATTTCTTATTGGTTCATAGAGAAACCAATTCTTTTGAAGTATCTTTAACGTCTCTTGAAATTTTTCTTTGGTTAAGTAAGAACATGAACCTTGTTACCGATAAATCATGGTCACAGATCTCACTAAAACGCAGTTCCAAAAAAATCCATTTAGAAAGAAATAGTAAATGGAACAAATAATCCACGCGAACCTTACTTTGTACAATCTTTGGTTTCTCTTTTATATTCTCCAAAGATAGCGCAGTGTTTTATATACGTAGTATACTTTAATTCTGACGTTAATGGTGGTGTTATGTTCTTGCTGAACTAAGTTCCGCTTCACGTTTCCAATATTTAGTCAATATTTTATTTTCACACATATCCAGTTATATCAGGTGTTACGGTGTGCTTTTGGTGATTGAGCGTTTCGAGGTTTCCTCCCTTTTCCTTTCATGCTATAATACAGTGCAGAATGCAGATCGCTGCAATTAATCGTATCACAAAGCTTTGGGTGTTTTGGGTTATCGCCACATGGGTTGAATAGAAGATGCTACATTAGCCTACACCGGTCTTGGTTGATTTTGGCAGGTAGAGCGACGTTTTGGGGAGCTTGCCTTCTACGCCATTTTGGCGATCATGACGGCTAGTTTGAAGTGGCATACCGCATTTCTTTGGCCCACATGGGGAGAGTTTTTGCAACTTCTGTTTATGTCACAATTTAGGTGGATTCGCTCTAATTTGTACTTTTGATTTTTAGCCGTTAGTATCGGGTCAAAAGTATATGGTCAGTTCCTCATTAAATGCCCCCTGTGTGACGATCATTAACATTATGTCAATGTGATCTTGGCCCAATATCCATCTTGTGCAGCTGTGTGCCTAAAGCTGTTTTTTTCTTTGGGAGGGGCTAGTAACCCTTTGAAAGAGCTGCGGGGAAAGGTTTCACCTATGTCAAAATGAAAAGTATCTATAATCTTTGATGTAAATCATTTCTTAAAAAGAAAAGTATCTATGACCTTTGACTTAAATCATTTGTCAAAATGAAAAGTATCTATGATCTTTGATTTAAATCTTGTTTAAAATGATCTTAAACAGCTCTGACTACTACTAGGCAACTATAGTTTAGAGTGATAGTTTACTAAAAGAGTATGGCTGGTTTAAAACGAGCGTTAACGAGTACTTAAACAGCAATGCGAGTTCAGTGAAGCTGCGTTTCTAAAGCTTTTCGTATACTAATGTTTTGCATTTCATACAGAAATGTGAAATCGTGTGAAATATTAAATATTATATAAAACTCACATTATATGTCAAAATAGAAGCAGCTAAGCAGAACTCAATTTTATATGCTGAAGCACAATAGACCGCTCTGGTTGATGTTGCATCAAGTGGTGTTACTTCTACCGATTAAAAATAAACAATTTCCACGTTCAAAGCCGTTGTTATGCTATAATAGTTGGTATGTTGTAAAATATCACTTTACTAAATGATTTTGAATATGGAAGTTTAGTTCATTGTCAAATGAAATAGATAAAATTGTATAACTGCACACAAATGTTATTTAAAATATTACTTAATTATGACTAATTAGAAAAAAATATAAAAGAAGAACTACATGCTTTACAAATTTTTAAATAGACTAAACTGAACCTAAATATATGTAATTAATCTAAAAATTTACATCGAAAAACATAACTTCGTAAACCTATTTTTGGATTACCTACAACCAATTTGGTTATTTAAATTAGCTATTCCAACTTAGCATCCAACAATATTTATAATATTAATTCATTCCTATCACAGATGTTCGATCTGATTTTATGTATACTTTCAAACTGAAACTTCTAGTCTTTATGTAGATAATACCGATTAGATGTTTTATTAATAAAATGTAATTAAAGCTTTTATCCTGATGTGTTTATTATATGTTTTTGGTTTTTGAATCAATTATTTGACGTCACTCAATAATAAACACATGCAATGATGGTTTTTGGCAGCTAATTACTGGATGAGATGGAAAGTAGCATGTTAAAATTAGTAATTTTATATCGTTTCATTTATAGGACATACAAAGTTGTGCTTTTAAATGTTTACACAGAAACGACTACAATGGCTATTACAATGAAAATCGTACGACACTCATTAATGGCCAATAGAAAAATTAGTAAACAAGACAACAACAAAATTTCTTGGACATTTTTTATAGCTAGACTAACCAAACTGTATTAATAAGTGGAAATTTATTGACATACACTGTTGTTAATATGTTGGTGACACTGTAAGTCTATGACAAATTCGAGGTTAGCAGGTTAGGTTTTGCGTCAGTTTTGACACAGAGTGACGCAAAACCTCACCTGCTAACCTCGAATTTGACATAGACTTACAGTGCCACTAACATATTAACAACTTACTATGGATACATTTTTAATATCACTTGATATTTTATTTTCGAGTAAAATTTAAATTTTACTTTTTATGGCCGTGTCGCTACGATTTTCTTGCCGAATCTACATTCTAGCATTAAATCATCTCCGGTAATTTTCGTATCATGCACAGAACAAGGTATTAATACGTTGTTTCTGTGGACTCTAAAACATTACCGAAAAGAATTAATGCTCTTATGAGGTTATGAAGTGACAATAATTAGTAAAATTGCTGGTAGAAACTAACATATTTTTTTAATGACAATTCTCAAATGTTTTGCATAATGTAGCATAGTTACTATATTTTATTAATAATAATTCAAGTTGGAATACGAAAATAATAAGGTTTCAAAAAACTGTTTGTTGCTTAGCTTAAACTTTTCGCCCTTCTTACACGCTTATTCAATGTAGTCACTTCTGAATTCAGTAAATTCGTGCCTCTACCAGTGTTTTTAAATTAGTCGAGTTAGTTTCTTCTCCTTTGGGATATTTTAACAATGGTTTGGAGAAAATGTGTTGAACCTGGACAACGCTTTTCCGTTTATTGTGTTTAGTGCTATCGTTATTCCTGAAGTTCCAGCAGCATGCGGGTTTTAGAATTGCATTAATATCAAATGTGCCGGTGTAATGTGTCTTTAATGGTTTTAAATTACAATTTTCTGATCCAGTTTTTATATTTATTAAATTAATAATGATTATTAGAAATATAGTGGTAATAATTCACTAAGAAATTGTATTAAAAATATTTCATTTAGGCTGAACTAGATTTCGCGAAAGCGGAAAAGTGTTTTATCTTTCGTTGCAGTTATAAATTTTAAATTCTAACCCAAAATTTGATACACGTTTGATAAGCGGTAGCTGCTGAAATATAATACTGTACTGATGATATCTTGAACTTAGTAGAAATTTATTGCGGGAGACAGACTTGGTTAAGCTTCATATTCAAGAGTGATTTATATGAATGTAAATTTGAAGCGCCGTCCTTAAGTTTGACTTTGCTGATTCCGCAGTGGGAATAATATATACCGCATGTAATTCTAAAGAGTGTAATCAGTACTTTCCATTAGCATATCTTTGGTACAGTAATTGACGTTTAAGATACACCTTATCCTTGTCAAGCTTATTTAACCCAATTTATCTGCTTTCTACGTTCCGTAAAAATAGTAATGTACTAGTGTACTGGATGCTGTCGCATTCTCCAAAATTTTATACAGCAGGAAAATTTGTAGCTGTTTATAAAGCGAACGAACTGTTCAAATAGAAACTTTGAATTTTGCATATTTTTGAAAATTGTTATAAACACTCTTTTAATGTCAGTAAAAATGTGTACGATAAAACTTTAACACTCTCATGTGCAATGGAAGACCGAAATTGATGTTGGTTGAAAATGTATTAAAGGATTTGCTAAATAACATATCTACTGTATTTCGCTAATGTTCTAAGTTTGAAAGTCATGAATTTAGCAGGCCATGGATGCCAAGAAGAACACAACTTCAGAGACATATTTTTTATTTTCATAAGTTGTTTGGTGTCTATTAGGCATTATGGAAATGCCGCGATTATGAAAATAAAGAAAAGAGAGACACCAACATTTAGTGGCAGCTTTTGGTGACTATAGTCTTTCATTACCCACAGTTACTTACTGGTTCCGTATACTTAAACGTGGACGAGGTCCAACAGAAGATGGACCATGACCCGACACTCGATAGTGTATTATCCACAATAGACAATATTTTTCACCAACAGTTGAGTGTGAGTAAATTGGCAAGTCGGTGGATTCCACATTTGTGAATTGAAGAAACGCTTTACAATATACAGAGTGTCCCGCAACTCTCACGAAAGTTTCAGGTAGCAGGCTTCGGTAACTCATGAGAACTCTAACATTATCAAACCAATTCTCTACAATACCTGGTTTTCTCATAGGAAGCATTAAGGGAAAATTAAATTTGACAACACTCAAACTCAAACAAGCTAGGTTTGTTTAAGAATGGCATTAAAAAACGGGCCGTTTGGACGTGACAAGTTTAAATGCCATAATAAGTATTATTAAATTTAGACACAAGTAACATTTTTATTTAGAAAATTTTAATAATAGGCGTAAACAATTCTCAATTAATATTTTGGCTCAAAACCACTACGTTATTGTAAAACTTTTTCCAAGTGCCCCCCCACTAGCTACGCAGCACATGCGTGCACGCACAATAATTGCAACTTAAACATGCAACATCATTTTGGAGCTAATGGTGGCGGCTGGTTTATGAATTCGATCGGTAAGGTCTTCCAGAGATTGGATTCTTCAAGTGCTTCCAGAGGAAAAGGTCCAAAGGTGTTAAATCCGGACTTTTCGCTGGCCAAGCCCTTAGACATCCACGGCCGAATAATTTGTCAGGGTAGGTGGTTGCCGAACCACACCTGTATAATGTGATGGTGCACCCACATATCGCTCCAGAGTGCAAGAGGAACATCCTCCAGTAGCCCCCATTTAAACATTCTCAATAATTTTATGCATCTAGCCTTTCAGGAGGTATAAAAGGACCAACCCGCCTGTCTAAAAGTATTCCTGTCCATACATTTACTGAAAAACGTACCTGGTAGTTTCTTTCGTGAACTACATGAGGATCGTCATAGGCCCAAACTTGTTCGTTGCGACAGTTAAAAAGATGCCGTTACTTGTAAATGTAGCTTCGTCTGTCTATAACATATTGCTTATAAACAAAGAATTTGTTCTACCAACCACTCACAAAAGGTAAATCCGTACGGATGGTTTTCTTGCAATAAATTCTGAACTCTAAGTTGGGCGTCCTTATTCTGAGTTCTGAGTCTACTTGTGGCGGGAGACGGTCCGAACCTGAGAATAATACACGAGGAGGTACCTGAGGAGAAACTGATCTTAATGTTTCTGCAGAGAATCTGCAAGAAATCTGGAAAATCAAGTAAAGCAGACCTTTTTCCAGTTTGTTGTCGGTTTGCAATTTGCACGATGTGAAAAACCACATCAACCTGCCTCGGAAGCAGATAAGACAATCGAAAAGCACTGAAAGGCTTACAAATTGGTTCTCTAGGTGTTCCATGAGGTGATACCAGGGTTCAGGAGGATAGATTTGCAGAACGTGGTATTAAGAGGCCTAAAATTACACATAATCGAAGACGATGTCCAGAAACAAGAGACAGATAACCTACTGAAGGTGGAATGCGGCCAGAAGTGAGTATTTGCACAGTAATAATGCCGTATCCCAGCATGACTAGATTCATTCCAACAATCTCACACACCATTCCTTAAGGCTGAGCCAAAACTTCCATAATATTCAAGAAATTCACATGTAGCGAAAACTCCAGGAGAACACATCCTCGGCACAAAAGGCCATGGCCGCCGGAAATTATACTGACATTATTTTTTTGCCAATCACATAGAATCCCTTAGCTTTAAGGATTTCCAAAATCATACAGAAAAATGCGGCTAGACAACAAAAAAAAAAAAAACGCTAAGGAATAGCTGAGACTCAAGACAATTCTTGGATAACCGATTTAAGAGTATTGAACACGACTTAATTCCACATTTAAAGCTTCCACACGTAAATACTTTACGACTGGGTGGCTTGGGAATCCAGTCTCCTAAAGATCTCTTGTACCGTGTTTTTTGCGGTCCATGCAACCACCGTAATTGCGGGTTACATTGACATGTGTTGGACCCAGTTAACGTTCGGTTAATGCGTACTAGATGCGGTAAGCATCTATGTTTTCAGGATCATTACAGGTACATCAACAAAGGTACACCGAAGAAAATCCGTAATGATGTCTTCTTCGAGATGCAACGCGGGAATGCCGCGGGGAGCCATAAAACTCCCTGTAAGTATTATGTAATGAGCACATTACTGCTACAAGCTGAATGTTTGTTGTTTTGTCAGTTCTTGAAAATTTATGATCTGAATCCAGGAAAAAATAAATTAGCCAGCGTCACCGAAAATATGTGGCTACACGTAACATATGTCTGTTACATGAACGTAACTCATTTGGGAGATCTTATGGTGACATATTTTACATCTAATTCATGATATGTTTTCGGACTTTTTCCACTGTCTAGGGTGTAAATCACACAACGTTTCGGGAGTTTTGTTCCAACCAATTAGCCAGGCTAGCGCAGAACTAAAGCCCATTTGGATGCCATTACTGCGCAAAGAATTACAAAAATAGTCTACTGCGCATACAGCGGTAAGATATATATAAGTTTACAACTAAAATATATAACCGCCCTGGTGGCCTAGTGGTTAGAGTGGCAGAGTAGTAATCACAGCGATCAGCGGTCCCGGGTTCAAACCCCGGGGAGGCACAAATTTACGTTGAAAAACGTACAATATCAGTTCTTCTCAGGACTAACCAGGAACACCTGAAGACGGGAGTAGGACAAAACTCCCGAAACGTTGTGTGATTTACACCCTAGACAGTGGAAAAAGTCCGAAAAACATATCATAATAGACCACTGCCAAAAAATGACATTCAGAGAACAATCTAATCATGTTGTAATTTCTAAATTGGATCTATGCACCCATGATTGAAACGATCAGTCAATTTCTTGTTACCTGCACTCAGCCTATTTTTTAGTTGAGAGCACAATATAATTAATTCTGGGAAAGTTTTCCATGTTGCTAGTTTCGAATACTTGAGTTCTTATTTTACTGTTTATTATTATTCTCTTTACATGTCTTCCTTGAATGTCCCTGGCATCAATTGCAAATCATCTTTGTGCCCAATTTGGTTCTACTTCTACGTGGCTTTATCGCTTTCGAAATATCTACTGCAAGGTACCTATTTCATTATTAATCAGTTTTTCTAGTTTTATTTGCGAGACAACGGTAATAGAAACATAACAACATTATCAATGTACATTTGTTTCGATGTTTATTGAAATCTTTGAAATTATCGGAAAAAAAGGAAACTACATTTTCATTTTTTTTATTTTTCACCAATGTGTGTGAGACAAGGTGAAAAATTTTAAAACCTAAAAATTCCTGGCCAAATTTAAATCTAAGCACGAGTACTTTGTAAGTTAAACTTACTATAGAATAGAAATTACTTTTTAATTTCTGTAGGTTTAAAAATATTGAGTTATAAAACTAAATTTACTGAAAGGAAATAGATCTATGTTACTATATAACCCTGCATACCCGCATTCAGTTTGATGAAGAATTTGAAATTGCTTTTTATATTTTATATAAGCCTAGCGGCGGTTATGAAAGCTGCGTAATTGCACAGCACGTTTTAAACCTTAAATAAATTGACGCTGTAATACTGCATCATTACAATAATTGTTTTAAACAAAAAGAACTTGTTTAACGCCCCGGCAAGGTGTACACGTATCCGTCTAGCAATAATCGGCGGCATGTTTATAGCCCGCACAGTCAAACTAAGGAACATTTTTAACCAATTTCATCTCCTCATTCGCACGATCCAATTTTGCAGAACATTTCTCTTGGGCTCGACAGCAACGCGAGAGTAACCTGAGAGCAACTGGCACCGAAGACAATCGACTTTACGATTTGCACAACAATATCCTTTATTTCTTTTTCAATTATTCATAGGCAGTAGTGTTTACACGGCAGCAATATGCTGGTTAGTCGTTCGTTACGGCTGATGGCAACAGGACGCAGTTTATTCTGTTTGAATAATGAGTAAACGTTAATCACGACACCAGTGCTTGAACTATAAATACGCGCTTAACGTGTTTTATTATACTGTTTTGCATTGCTTCATATAAAACTTTCCCGCATGGCTGCTGATTTATGAGCATTATATCCATGTAACGTGTAATAAGAGCAGCGTTATAAGGTGGTGTTACACCAAGAAAAATGGCCGTCAGATTGGCGGCTTGCAGCGGAAAGCCTTGCGATACGTGTTGAAAATTACTTCGAACCTGTTTCACTTTTATTTAAACCTTAATTGGCAGCCCTGATTATATATTTTGTCAATTCGATAAACGAGGCAACTATTTTTCGCATGGAATTGATATAACAAAATTCCTTCCAATTATACACAAAGTTGCATTCAAACAATTTAATTTTAATATTTCCTTTCGTTACGCGTTTTTTCCCATTATAGTGTAATTTATTAGCATATTACTCGAATATATTCTACATAATAAAATGCAAGATTATATTAGCAAACTAAGGTAATTCGAATTTAAATACCAATAAACTTTAAAAATAATAATACAGGGCGATTAATAAATATGGTAATTAAATTAACCTCAATAGAAGCCCTGCATTCCACCAAAAAAATGATCGATTACGGAAAAAATCGCCTTAGGGACTAACATGCAATCCATCATATGTGATTGTAATACCCAAACGATTATTTTTGTTTATGCATTTTATCCAAATTAAGTGTTACCGCAACCACATGACCGTCATTCAGTTTAAACAACTAAATGTTTTAGTTTTTTGAGGAGTTATTGTTAATTTTTGACCTATATAGTTTACCATGTAAAGTTGTTCTGTATGATGTTCTTTAACTACCCTTAAATGTAATGACCATACTTATAAATCACCCTGTATACTCAGTAATGTGGCTACCTTTGTTCTTCTCCTTTCTGGAAGCCTAATGCCTTTTCAGCATCGTCTTAAAGTTTGGCACATCTTTTCCACGCTCTTCTGTATACTAACGTTTTCATTTTTCTCAAAGTCTTGTGCTTTTTGTTTCTTATTTGTTCTATATTTTTTAGCGGCGTTTTCCTGTCTTTTCTTGGTTTCTTCAATGTTGCAATTCATCTCTTATATTCACACTTCCTATTCTATTTCATTTTATAATTATCTGTAAATGTTCTTATCCAATTATATGTTCTAAAAAATTTCCTCATTTAGACAACTGTATAAGAACATTTACAAAATTTTTGTACCAGTAATTCATTAACAATGCTAGATTAGAGTTTCGTAAAGCCATTTAAATAGATATTAATTAGAATTGAAAAAGATTTCTCCTCAAATTCACCTTGCATAAAAAACGTAAAAATTATGCAAACGTACTACTTTTCGGCAAGTAATAAAAAATCTAAAGAAGTAATTAAGATTTCGTTCACATAAAAAAAATTTGAACTTTAATATTAAGTCTGTATGTGACAGTTTGACAAATATTGAAAAATTAATTTTTAGCTAAAGTTAAAAAAAATTGTGTTTTCTGGCCTTGAGAATGTTCAGTTAGCTCAAAATAACACATTCTAAAAAATTCTCAGTAAATCTTACTTCATTTCCGAAAAATAGGACTTTTTGGATTTTGACCATTTCGCAAAATTATATGATAAGGGCTAAATAGGTTTTTGGTCAAGCACAAATTATGGACGGAAAATCAAAAATAAAAATGTTTCCAATATTATGCCGACATTTTGGCGGACACTGTCTACAGTTAATTTTACGTTTTCCTCTAGTTCTTCTGTTAGAACACCGCTTTAGTTAGTACATAAAAAATCCTCGTTGCCTTATTGCATCTGTTTGATATTTATTTTATCGTCATTAGTTATGCCACTTCTCAAGTATTCACGTACTGTGACGTTCCAATTGTTGATCCTTGTATATGCTCATTTCCGCAATCTGAGTTTTTGTTGACCATATAGTTTTGATTTTAATTATATGGATCACTATTTGCATTCTTTTTTCTGTGAATATATTATTTATAATAACTGTTACAACTTTGTAAGAGTGCACAATGTAGCACTATATTAGAAGCCTTAGTGATGTTTCGTCACGGTATCCAGCGGTTGTTTTTTGTGATCCCTCCTTGGTATTATTAGTAGCTTCAGCGTACTTATGCGAACGTTTTGTCCGTCTGTCTGTCTGTCTGTCTGGATCGCCTGTAACTTTCGAACGGCTACAGATATCGAAATTGTGAAAGGGGGCAAAGTTGTTGCTAAGGTCCCGAGCACCTTCATGCGCTATTTAGTTTTGGCTTTCCACTTTGCAAAATTTCCAAGCATTGTAGCACAGTGGCGGTTTGTCCACTTGGCGCCATCTACAGAAGCTCGGTGGTCACGTTTTGAACTACACATTCTGGGTGCGCTATATTTCCACTTGGCGCCATCTACAGAAGCTCGGTGGTCACGTTTTGAACTACACATTCTGAAGCTACTCTGTAGACCTGTCCTTGAGCAGTTTATTTAGCATTCTATCCATAATCAGGGTGAAAAGTAGTAGTCTTAGTTCGCCTTCTCGTTTTCTAATATATTGGAATGGTGGCTGGGCTTATTATATTTTTACAAGCCCCACAGTTAGTTGCTTCATAATTATGTAAAAGCTTATAACGTTGAGACGCCTTTTATTTAATTATGAATATTACCTCTACTATTTTCTTTTAAATTGATTGATTTAATTTGAAATTTTAAATATTATTCTGTTTATTAAATGTAGTGCATTTGAAACTTTTAAAAGGGGTGGTTCATTAATCTAGTTGTCTGTTCTTTGATATTCTAATTTTATAATGACTTTTAATTATTGACTGCTACTAAATGTCAGTTTGACTTTAAACAACTATCAAACAATAATAAAACAAAAAATGACAAATATTGTTTCTACTCACAAATCAATGACTCAGTTCACTAAAGTAAGTACTGTGTTATATTGATTTCACTCATTTAATTGTTTTTTTATTCAATATTCTTCTATAGAACTAACTAAGAACAACCTGAATTCTTCTTATTTTCACTTCTAGTCACCTAAAAACACTACTGGTCCTGACGTTCACAGCTCAACTTATTGACAGACCAGCCTCGACGCTCCTCCAACCGTCCAACAAACTCCAACCTGTTAAAACCCTGGCTGCTTGTGTTAGCGAGTTCCTGAAAAGAATCTGCAATCCGTCGAGACGATGACATCATTGGCGAGAAATGGTCATAAAATGGAATATTATACGATTTTTATAGAAACATGATGATGTAACTAGTTCAACACTGTTGGTCAGAAGTGAGGCAAACGACACTTACTGGTTGTAAGCCGTTACCTCCTGTCGTGAAGCTGCGGCTCTGACAATCTAACTGTTTTAAATAAATGTTCTACTGCAATTATTTTATTATATTTTATTGAGTGCTACCCGTGCTCTAACATCAGAAGTGGGATAAGTTACCTGTGCACCCGATACGTAGTTACGTTATATTTTCGTGGATAAAGACAATACGAGAAATCATCGCAATGGAAGCTGAATTTTGTAATGCGTTATTGGATACCCTAAGACGTTTCCAACCTCAACCTGGACCGACCTTTGGAACCGCTGATGTGATGTTACCAGTTTTTCACCCGGAGCAGTCAAATCGGGGAGCTGAGACCTGGTGTACCGAAATCGAGGCGCTACGTGAGGAATTTCACTGGAGTGACCGAGAAACCTTGGCTCGTGCTGGGAAGTATTTGAAGGGATCTGCCGCAACGTGGTTCGACACCTGGCAGCCAGAGCAGCGTACCTGGGAGTCGCTACGAGGGGAATTAGTGGCTTTATTCCCTCCAAAGAAAAACCTTGCCGAGCAACTTCTTAAGGCGGCCCTGTACACTTCTGAGGATATACCTACTTATAGCGAGTATGTACGTTTAAAATTAAATTTGCTTAATAAGCTTAGAGCCAATTGGTCTGAAAGAGATTTAATTGAAATTATAATTGGGGGCATTAAAGAATCTTTTGTCAAGGCAGCTGTAATGAACAGTGGTGCAGAAACTGTTACTGAGTTGCTTAATGTAGTTGCTAGCTTTGTCAAACCTGTACGTAAATTATCAGACCGTTTGGTAAGTGAACCTTCTAAAAGGAAAATGCAAACTGACACTGATACACGTAACTGTTTTAATTGTGGGCTGACGGGACATATTTCTCGATTTTGTAAAAAACGAAAAACGGATGACCCAAGGTCAATCCCTCAAGTTGATGCTGGTAAAGGTGAGACGAAAGTTGACCCTACAGTTACTGTCTCTGTCTGTGCTTTTTGTAAAAAACCAGGCCACGTAGTAGACACCTGTTGGGCAAAACAACGTGTCGACCGATACAAGCATGTCAATATGTGTGGAAATACTGACTTGGATTATACTGTGGCTGTTATAAAGGGAAAATTAACTTACTGTTTAATTGATACTGGGGCTGATTGCTCCGTTATTCGTAAAGACATTGTAAATTCATTGAATGTACATATGACACCGTGTTTTACGCAATTGTTTGGGATTGGTTCTGGTAGTATTAAATCGTTTGGGCAAGTAACCTTAGTAGTAGAATTCGAGGAAGCTTCGATTGAGCTGGACTTTTATGTAGTTTCTCAGAATGATTTTAAGCATGAAGTTTTGGTGGGACGTAATGTGTTAACCGACCCTGAAATCAATATTATTTCTGATTCTTGTGGTACGCGTATATTACGTAAGCCTGCTGACGCCAAAGCTATTTGTTGTGTTGAATCATTACCCATTCACTTTAATTTGCACACTGAATTGATTGGAAAAGATAAGGATGAGCTTCTTACCCTGTTACGGAAATATGAGTCGCATTTATCTGTAGGAACTGCCGTAGGTCCAGTCACCTCTGCAGAGTTGGAAATCCGATTAAAAGATGACACGGTTATTTGTTATCATCCATACCGTCTTTCTCCTGTCGAGCGAGAAAAGGTGCGACTGATTCTTGATGATTTATTAAAAAACGGAATTATACGTGAAAGTCGGTCTCCTTTCGCGAGTCCCGTCTTATTGGTCAAAAAGAAAAATGGAACCGATCGACTAGTCATAGATTTTCGGGCCCTAAATCGCATTACCATCAAAGACAGGTATCCGCTGCCTTTAATCGATGATCAAATCGATTGTCTGGGCAAGGGTCGATACTTTACCTCGTTGGATATGGCTTCAGGGTTCCATCAAATACCGATTTCTGCTGATTCTATCGAGAAGACTGCTTTTATAACACCTGATGGGCATTTTGAGTATTTACGGGTACCCTTTGGACTAGCCAACGCTCCAGCCGTGTTTCAACGAGCAATCAATAAGGCTCTTGGTGCTTTGAAAGGTCAAATCGCACTCGTGTATTTGGACGATGTTTTAATACCATCATCAACGATAGCCGAAGGTCTTGAGCGGCTTCAGCTTGTTTTAGATGCTCTTACATCTGTTGGGTTTAGTTTGAATCTGGCTAAATGTTTTTTTCTTAAGACTAGCATTGAATATTTAGGTCGGGAAATTAGTTTTGAGGGTGTGAAACCTGGTAGACGCAAAATTGAAGCCTTGATAAATGCTCCTCCGCCTACTAGTGTCAAACAAGTCCGACAGTTCATGGGCTTAGCAAGTTATTTTAGAAAGTTCGTACCCTCCTTTGCAGCAAAGACAGCTTGCATTTCTTCCCTTACTCGTGGTGACGTTCCCTGGACTTGGGGCCCTGAACAGGAACAAGCTCGACGTTATGTCATCGAACATTTGAGTACCCAACCACTGTTAGTTATTTTCGATCCGATTTTACCTACTGAACTTCATACCGACGCTAGTTCTGTTGGTTACGGGGCGATTTTGTTTCAAAAACATGCTGACGAATTGAAAGTAGTGGCCTATTTCAGTAAAAGAACTTCCCGTGAAGAATCAAGATATCATTCTTACGAACTAGAAACTTTAGCCATCGTCAATGCTTTAAAACACTTTAGAATTTATCTCTTAGGTATTACATTTGTTCTTGTTACCGACTGCAATGCCATTAAAGCCACTTCACATAAAAAAGACTTATTACCAAGGGTTGCGAGATGGTGGATGTATATGCAAGACTTTAACTTCGAGGTTGTTTTTCGTAAAGGAGTTTCAATGAACCATGCTGATTACCTCAGCCGTAATCCAGTTACCATTTTGACTATCCAGAGTACTACTTGGATTCGTGTTGAACAGGATCGAGACGATGAAACTCAAAAATTATTGGCCCTAAAACGAGCAGGTGATAAGAATCTGTTTCATTATCAAATTCAAAAAGACTTATTGTACTACTGTGACGATAAGCAAGTTCTTCGTCTTTTTGTACCCAAACCTAGTCGTTTGAACCTTATAAAACTTTTTCACGATGATATGTGTCATGTCGGCTGGGAGAAAACTTTGGACAAAATAAAAGAACAATTTTGGTTTCCTCATATAAATAAAATTGTTCGTAAGTACGTTTCTCGTTGCATTCAATGCTCAATACACAAACAGCACACTGGTCCTAAGCAAGGATTCCTTCATTCAATTCCGAAACCAGCTATCCCCTTTCATACCGTTCACATTGATTGTGCTGGACCTCTTTCTCCCTCTGCAGAAGGGCATAAGTATATCCTAGTCATTGTTGACGCATTTACTAAATTTTGTATAATCACTCCTATGATTTCTATAGATATAAACGAAACAGAGAAAGTTATTCTCCACTTCATTGGAATCTTTGGTGCTCCTTTTCGAATTATAACTGATTCCGGCAATAATTTTATTAGCTCAACATTTGCAAAACTCTGTTCTACATTTAATATTGATCATCATGTAACTGCTATTGCTACACCTCGCGCTAATGGTCAAGTTGAGAGATATATGCAAACAATTCGTGATTTTTTGAGTATTGAGACCCGCCATAATTTAACAGAATGGCCGAACAATCTCTGGAAAATTCAATTCTGTTTAAATAGTTCATTGCAGAAAACAACTGGTTTTGCTCCTACTCGTTTAGTTTTTGGATACGCTGCAAATCTTCCCATCGCTCAGCAACTCACTAATGCTCCGCGATCATATGACACTGCAGCAGATCGAGCTTTAGCTTATAAAAAATTAAATGACAATGCAACAACCCAAGCGTTGCGGTTTAATGCTACACGAATCAGACCAACACCTTTTGCTGTCGGAGATTACGTGTTAGTTCATTTAGCTGGTCGGCGACGCTCTAAATTAGAACCAAAATTCGATGGTCCTTTTAAAATTCTAGCAGTACTTCCTAATGATCGCTATAAAATTAAACGCCACACCCGTTTTCAATCCTGGGCAAGAGACAGTTTGCGTCCTTGGCCTCTTTTTGATGTTAATGACCTCTTGGGTGATGACCATGTTAGCGATAATGAAACGAATACGAATGACAATGATGATAACGCCATTATGGGTGACGATGAACGTCAAATTGCAACTACTTCTGGTCAGTCCAAAGATTAAATTTTTACCTGGTAGTTATTGTAGTTATTAGAAATAATTGTAAGGAATGGAGACAGAACGACAAGCTTGTTGAAGCCTCTGAGCGTGTCCTGTCTTGTTGTACTTTTGAATACTGGACAACAAGCTTTGTGAAGCCTCTGAGTGTCTACTGTGTGTTATTTTATTATGTATAGTAAACGTAACGATTTTATGATTTATTGTTTTTTTTCCCTCCCCTCAAAGGGAAAGCTATTTATGAGGGAAATCGAGAAACTAGATACTGCTGTTGTCTTTTACCTTTTCAGAGGTATTTCGAGAGCGAAATACATGTCAGTCTGGCCGTGTTAGCGAGTTCCTGAAAAGAATCTGCAATCCGTCGAGACGATGACATCATTGGCGAGAAATGGTCATAAAATGGAATATTATACGATTTTTATAGAAACATGATGATGTAACTAGTTCAACACTGTTGGTCAGAAGTGAGGCAAACGACACTTACTGGTTGTAAGCCGTTACCACCTGTCGTGAAGCTGCGGCTCTGACAATCTAACTGTTTTAAATAAATGTTCTACTGCAATTATTTTATTATATTTTATTGAGTGCTACCCGTGCTCTAACACTTGCAGATATGGTCCTGTTCCTTACACTCTTGTATACTACTGTCAACCTAACAGCTTCCTGGTAAGTTCCCACTAACACATGTTACCCAAACTAATCTTCTATTTTCCCCAGCTCCTTTGTAGTAATCAACCAAATGGAACAATCCAAATTCGTCAAATGATCGACTCGTCCTCCGTATAATCACCAAATCCAGTAATTAATATTAGTTATTCCTTGTATATGTTAAATAATCCAAATCCATTTAAATATTATTATTTTCTTCTTACTTGTTTCTAATTAAACCATATTCCATAATCTCTTTAATGTCTGTATACTTGTATTATTTCATAATTAGATTTTCACTTATTTTTACCTCGTAGATTTGTTAATATCTTCTTATTTGTATTATACCAAATTATCACAATTAAATAAAAGCAGAATTTCAAGTTTTTATTAAATCAAAAGAAGTTTTTCCAAAATATGTCTACATCATCTTTGTTTGTTATTTTTACTGTCATTTAAACAAAAAAACTTTATGCTAGGGGTATGGAAACAGTATTGCGAAGACGTCTATAGTGCCGAAGAACAAGAACAGGAGTTCGAAAAACTTCCTCCTATATTACAAATAGAACATGAATCGCTCGTGCTAAGACAGAAGTGGAGAAAGCCATTCATAGCCTAAAAACGATAAGAGCGCAGGCGAAGATAATGTGAGAAAAGAAATGCTTAAACAATTAGACACCAAAGGCATAGATATAATATAAAATATCTGTAATAAAATATGGCAGACCGGAAAATGCCCAAGTGACTGGACCACATCCATTCTTATTCCGCTCCATAAAAAAGGAACTAGCCAAAAGTGTAGTAATTACAGAACAATTGTACTAACATCGCATCCAAGCAAGAAAATGCTCAAAATCTTTTACAACGACTAAAAAATTATCTAGATAGTGAGATCCGACAAGAACAAGCAGGATTTGTAAGCGGTAAAGGTATAAGTAAACAAATTTTAAACGTTCGACAAACCATAAAAAAGGCCAGGGAGTATACAATACCAACATACAGCAAAGCTATTGATTGCGTAAATTGGCATAAATTATGACAAACTCTATTGGTAATGGGAACTCACCAACATCTAGTGCTGCTAATAAGAAAATTATACGAAAACGACTCAGCAAATTTCAAAGTTGATGGACGAATTTCTAAATTCTTTAAAATGCAATGCGGTCTACGACAAGGATGTGTTTTGTCCCCCTTATTGTTTAATATTTATGGCCAACATATACTTCAAAATTCTCTAGAAAACTGAGAAAACGGCATAGTTATCGGAGGAAGGAAGACCCAACTTATGCTATGCTGACGAAACAACTCTTATGGCAAAAACTGAAGACATGTCCGAACTTATTGAAAGAGTGGAAAGGGAAAACTTACGCTTAGGACTAAAACTAAATAGATAAAAAACCAAGTTAATGGACATCGATCGAGCTAACAAGATAGTAAATCCACCGAACATCCGTAATGTTGAGAATGTTGCTGAGATAATATATATTGGTTCCCTTATCAGCAGAGAAGGTAACTAGACTACTGAGATCAGAAGGAAAATAGCACTTGCCAAGGCGGCCATGACCAACCTGAATAAGATCTGGAAGAACAAACACATCACAAAAGATACGAAATTTAAGATCGTACATACACTTGTTTTTCCGATTGCAGTATATGGCGCTGAAACATGGACGAGAAAAGCCGTAAACCTGGCGAAGGTTGATGTGGATCTGGAGACGACTCTTGAGGATTCCCAGGACAGCTCACAGAACAAACGCATTCATACTGAGAGAACTTAACATCCGAGACAGACTGTCAAAACAAATAAGACAGCGAATCCTTAAATACTTTGGACATGTCACCCTAACAACAGAAAGAAAAACTAGTCATTTAGTCATCCAGAGAAAACTCGAAGGGGTCCGACTTTGTGGATGCTCTCCAAAGCGGAGGATCGACCAAGTGAAAGATTTCCCCGGAGTGTCACTCCAGGAAAATATAAGCTTTGCCTCAGACAGAAAGAAATGGAAACACATTGTTTTTTGTACGATTAACTTGATAAGAGGCGTCCACGAATGGGGCCCCCAATTAATCCACTGCGAATTCCGGTTCAATGGGATTGCCGGGAACTGCCACTTAATAACCCTAACTTGGGTTCAGTTAGTTGTTGGAGTGAAACAAGACTTAACAAACACGAGTATATTGAGTAACAACGATTACAAACGTCACTGATGGACCGATGGTATTTTACAAAAGCTTCAACTGTTGTGACACGCTTGGATTGGCCACGCGAAAATAGCGAATTGCGCGTAACCGTAACACAAAACAACCTGGAAACGTCTTTACCAGGGAGTTAGACCGAAACGCAAACTAGCACAAAGCATAGCTGAACTTGCTTCCTCGAGACTCTGAATCTAACTAACGCTGAATTTACAACGAGCCGAACTCGCCAATTCAAGGAGGGGCAAGCTCAAACACTATTGGCTGAGGCGATCCTGCGTAGCCAATCGGAGCGTCGCACGTTATTTAGGAAAAATGCTTATTCCAAGAAACCTTAATGCTAAGCTCTCTCAATGAGGCAATTGAACGAAATCCATAAACCCATGATTCCCAAATATGCTAAGTCGGCTTAAGTTCTAGTAGAAAATGTATCCATCCGCTTAAAAGCCATTAAGGGAAGCTTACAAATTCCTTTCCAACATTAACAGAGGCAAACAAATACGGCAAGATGCAAATTTGACTTTACCACGACCTTTGAATGAGATAGAACAGTTATGACTTGAATTACATGATTAATTATAATCAAAAAGGTTTTGATGCACGCATCTGTGTGAATCAAACACACATCACGGATACAACTGTAACATAATAACATGGGATCACGACACTTCAGTAATAAAGTTACGCTAGAAAGAGAAATAAAGAGTAGACAAAGACATATCTCAACGTTCTTTCGAGCCCGATTTACAAGTTTTGGGGTAAGGTTTCTCTAAGCGTTTTACTTCAGGTTTTTTAAGTATTAGGGAGCTTTAAGAATACACCATATGCTTTCATTATATGACATACTTCAATCTTTCTAGATACAATGTATTGCTTACTATTCTAATTTGTTCTATTCTGCTATTAAGTTATTGGTAAATGACTTAATGTACTCTGATCAGTTAGAGTTCTGAGTATAGATGTAATTTTATGATTGCCTTCAGGGGTTGCTTAGTTTCTTTGTAAGTCATCTTCTATTTTTCCACAAATGCTATATACCAACAAGCTTTTTATAAACACAACAGGAAGTAAGGCGTTCAAGAACAAGATAATATACGCATGAAGTAGAGCAGAAGCGCTTGCATCTACAACATTAAATATGCAACAAAGACGTTACGGCAATTAAGGTACAGAATTGTCTAGGAACAATGGACTAGTTGTAGGAAATTTTAAGACATATCAGTTGTAGATCAAAACAAAACTACGCCAGGATAAATTTCATAAGGAAAAATACTTCTGAGATTTAGTAGGACGACGACGTTTAAAGTAGAATACAGAGGATAAGAAGTGTTAATAGTCAAGAAAGAGAGTTGCAAACCTCAAAAACAGCAATACTGAGGACACAGAAAAAATACTTTAATGTGAAATATTCGTAAATATTGGGTAGGACATCAGAGACAAGTTGAAGAGGTCTGAATAACCGAATACGAATGATCAAGTTGAAGGAATAACGGAAGAAGTGAAGACGAAGTAAAGGAAATACAAAGTAAAACAAAATAGAACGCAAAACCATTAGACTTACTACAGAAAGAAGTACGGAGAATGCTCAAGTGCTTATAAAGGATTCGCATGTCCAACAGGTACGGAAGAGAAAACCAATACCGGAAGAATCAGTACAAAATATTGCAATACCTCCTTCTAAAACGGGCTGCTATTTTATTTGGTAATGCAAAAGCAATTCGTCTTTCTTCACTAACCCCAAAAGTGTACATATACCGTAATTATATCTAGAATAAATAGCTAGGTAACAAACAAAAATGTTACGGGAGAAATCTCAATATAAAGTGTTATTTAAAAAAATAATTTCGAGTACTTTTAATGTCGTGACTTGTATAGTTTATTACTTAGTAAGTAATATTCTAGTAGTTCAAAATAATAGTGATTTTTGATTGAAAAATAGGTAGGAAACGGTGTTATAAATGCATATTTCTTGTATCTTCATTTTAGTTATGTTCTCCATAATTATTATAATAATGCAATAACTAAATATATAAATTTTTCACCGAAGTGTTCAAGACTACAAGGATAATTCCACTGCACATGTTATTTGCGGAACTCGTGTGCTACATTATTTTCTTTATTTTATTTTCAAATAAGATTTCAGCATGGAATATGGTTTGCTTGGGTTTTCTATATCCAGCTGTCTTATAGCGTTACTTTGTTATTTTATTATGACATAATGTAGTGGCGTCATTGATGTGAATGAAATGTAATTCATATCTATAGTGCATGAGCTAAGTAATTGCTTAGAATTCTAGAAAGTAAAGTATTACCCGAAAATACATTTCCATCTGTTATTAATAGCAACAGCGCCATCGTTTTATTGCTGTCTTAGAATAATAAATGTGAGAACAGCTTCAATTGAGCAGCTTAGAGAATGGCTCCGGGAATACATCAAAGTCTTTCTTGCTGACAATACAATCTATTAATCCTTGTCATGAGCGGCCGCTGCTAATTTATTATCGCCATCTTGCTCCTACCCATTATGTGCAATTTGACTACTAAACACAAAATAACATTAACATGAATGGGGCAAACATCAATCAAATTTGCTTGAAATATTAAAGATGGCAAGGTTCCTTTCAATTTCGGTGAACGTCGTTGTTTAAGCTAATCTTAATGTCTCTCTTATTCTCAATGTCCATTAACTTGAAATATGGCAATCACATTTTTTAGTGGCTGTATCGGCGACAGGCAATATTTGAAGCGGTAAAATATAACCACTTATTCTGCATTAGCCGTCCTTTCTATGATCAAGAATCCGGCTTGATTACTATTCTCCTGTAAGTAAATTTTAACGAACTATATAATTATTATGTCGACTCCATGCTTTTTGCAGCACTCAAATTTAGAAGAGTGTACTAATCATGATTATTGCTATTACACCAATTCTGTCTTGTTAAATGTGTCTAAATTGCGAATAGAATTTATAAGTACTAGAGCAATAAAAACATATTTGGAGAAAAATAATTTAAGAAACAGATTTGGTTGAAAATTTATAATCTGTTACTCTGACATACTATATCTACTATTTAGTTCTCAATTTAAAATATTATCATGTTACTTTGCTCATAATTAGAACAGATAGATATGCGGTGGCTACTCGTGGAGAATATTGATGGTAAAGGCAATCAAACGTAAATTGCATTTTCCACGAATTGAATCAAACATTCACCTTGAATTTTTCGTTTAAATGTATAATTACGCAAAAAATTACATCTCCACTGTTTAAGATACATAACCTCCTGCGTTATTGGAGTATATCATTTGAAAATTTGCCACAAGTTACCAGTACATTATGAATACAATAAAGTAGATCATAGCATAGGTATTTAAGTAACCTCAATCTCTTTTGCGAATTACACACGGCCTTTAAATATTCAGGCATACGTAATCAAAAGAAAATTAAAAGTCATGTGCTTCTGAAGGGAAAACCAATTGCAGTGCAGCCAACATGCGTAAGTAGACGTCAAACAGCCATGAGACATTAGATTGTAAGCTATCGCTTTAATGAAGGATTTAGGAGGATCTAAACGTTATTTAATTAGTTACGGAATGATTATCGCTATTCAGCGTTTTTGCTACTACACATAAAATTGTAAGTTTTAAAACAATGTTATTAAGAAATATTACTGTATCGACTTTTTAGAAATAAAGACTAAGTTTCCTTCATTTGCTGTTTAGAAAACCTTTTATATTACTTAATTAAACATCTAATCAGCCTAAGTCAAACTTGAATAAATACAAAGAAGACAATATAAAAACTCTTAACATTTTTCAGTGATAATTACAGATAATAGGTAAGTAGACATATAATTTCTAATACATTTTTTCTTTCCGCTTAGAAAACTCCAGACCATGAGGCGACTCGTACATAATAAACTTGGTCTGCATTTTCAGAAAGAAAATCATGTTGTCGAAAATTCACAAGCTGCCAGTGTATGTTTGTAAATCTGCACTTTCCGAATATGATCCGCGGACGCGGCATTTCTTTATCAGTCACTCTACGTGCGAAAGTTGTAAGCAGCAGTAGTCATAAACTCTACAAGTGAGCTATAGCAGCCTGCAGTCAATAAGCTGTATGAAAGAGAAGCTGTTTTGATCTGGCTCCAATCGAGGTGTTAGGAAACACCACGGCTCCAATACATCTATGAATGCAAGCAAGTGGTAATTGTACAGTTTTTATATTCGTAATATAAAAATTACTTCTGCTTTGTTTAAGCTTTACAATGAGAAGAATGATGAACAATTAGTACAAAAAATGTTTCTTTTAGAATACAAGAATCTTGAATGAGTGGTCTAATTTTTCTATAGTATTCTATGGATTATCATGCTGCTCCAAATTGTTTATTCAAAAACTATAATGCAAGGGATCAAGATCCAGCTACGCATTGCACATACGATATGTCTCAGCGTTTTGAGAAATCAAAACTTTAATTTTACTAAATCCATGATTGAAAAGTTTCGGTAGCGCAGTGTGTAGTAAACAAGATCTCAGTTGGTTCGACTCCATGGAAAAGCGGTACTTTTTCCGGGGTGTTTGTAGATAACTAGATAACCCATAACTTTATTAATAATTGATATCGAAAAAAACTTTCTTTTATTTTCATTGCCAGTAAACAACCTACAAATTGTCGTAAGCCAATTTAAACAATGGCCTCCTATTGTTACTTAATGATACACCACTTTGGTTTTTTAAATATTTTAAATCAGCTTTGACAATGCTTTATGATAGCATGCCAGATAGCATTGATAATCCACAGCCTTATTCCAACGCACTTTTTCACTGATCTCATCCTATGCAGATTTTTTTGACCAAACAGCTAATTACTCAAGTTCGTCAGTCTACGTGAATTCTTAACATGATTATCTGTAATCTCTGTTCACAATTTGGGAACGGAGAGAGATTTGAAAATGTGGAATAGTGAAAGAGAACACGTTGAAACAGTTAAATGGTATTCCAAAAGCTGATTATGATAATGCTTCGGGAAGATGAAGGTGCGTTGGGGCCTGGACACGACGCCCACTGGTCACAACATCCACCACCTACTATGGCTACCATGTTGAATACAACGTTCACTGCTGTTTTTGGTCATAACGTCCACCCTGGTCACAACGTCCACCGCCATAACGCCTAATCTGGTCGCAACGTCCACCGTCGCATTTGGTCGTAACGTCCACCCTGGTCACAACGTCCACCGCCATAACGCTCACTCTGGTTACAACGTCCACTTTCAAATTTGGACACAACGTCCACCTTGGACATAACTTCCACCTCCATAACGCCCACTCTGGACACAACGCCCACTGGTCACAACGTCCACCACCTAGTATGGCTGCCATGTTGGACACAACGTCCACCGCTATTTTTGATCATAACGTCCACCCTGGTCACAACGTCCACCGCCATAACGCCCACTCTGGTTACAACGTCCACTTTCAAATTTGGACACAACGTCCACCTTGGACATAACTTCCACCTCCATAACGCCCACTCTGGACACAACGCCCACTGGTCACAACGTCCACCACCTAGTATGGCTGCCATGTTGGACACAACGTCCACCGCTATTTTTGATCATAACGTCCACCCTGGTCACAACGTCCACCGCCATAACGCCCACTCTGGTTACAACGTCCACTTTCAAATTTGGACACAACGTCTACCTTGGTCACAACGTCCACCGCCATAACGTCCACTCTGATTACAACGTCCACTTTCAAATTTGGTCACAACGTCCACCTTGGACAAAATGTCCACCGCCATAACGCCCACTGGTCACAACGACCACCAAAAAGGTTTTATTGTAAAAAGAAGTAGAAATCCATAGTGTCACAAAACGAAACCTCATTATCAACTAAATAATTAGAAATAATTTTTCTAAAACCAAATTAAAGTATAGAAAAAAAATCAACTAATTAACAGTAAAGAAAGAAAAGAGAAAATCTTAATTAATTTTTAAATAATTGCAAGAAAGCTATGTAAAAATGTATGTATTATATGTGTCTTTATTGTTCCTGTACAAGCTTTGGCTAGTTTGAAAACATTAAAGAATATAGCCACACAGATGTAGTTCTTTTTTAATCACTCAGAATGTCTGCTGTTTATTGTAACTAAAATAACTGTCAATCTATTTAGTAGATTTATAAATAGTAGTATTCCTAGTGAAATACTATACACAAATAGATATATACAATAGATTAAAGAAAAATCAATATTAAAAAACCTTTTTATCTACGACAGTGTGTAAAATTGCCTTTTAGTTGGCAGTTTTAAGTTTATAAAACGACTGTTTAATAACATGTTTTCATTAGTTTACGTCGCCAGTAGTAACGTGTTTAAACGATTTCATTAGTCACATTGTCAGTACCAACGTGTTTTAAAATTTTTAAAACACGCAAAATTACGACCGGTTGCTGGTAATCCTAATTAACATTTAAAATCACTTTTCATATTTACCGTGTTTTCTAGATTCTATTGTAGATAAAATATTGTACGATACACATGCGTAAAGCATCTTTAGTCACTGGCGGGTCTTAAAAAGCTCGCTCACTCCTCTTTTAACTCTACCCCACTCGTGCCTAAAGAGTAGCTTTACGCACTTGTATCGTAAATTACTATTAGAGGTCATGGAATTTATTTACAATTTTTATATTATATAATGAGATCATATTAAAAACGGATATCACAGATCATTATGCTACACTATCAACTGTTTCGGCTAGTGAAAGAGGAAGCATTAAAGGTAACACAAAAACAAATAGTAATATTAAAATCTTTGACAAGGAAAGCTGGATAAGTATATAGAACATGTTAGTCGAGTTAATTGGGAGCAGTTATGTTCTGAACCAAATCCTAATTTAGCAACGGCAAAATTTATCATTTATTAAATAACTGTAAGAAACTATTATTAAAAGACGAAAAAGAAGAAAAATGTGAAAAACCGATAAATGGATTACGACAGAAAATATCAATGCAATATATATTATAGACAATTTAAAGCAAAAAGTTTTAAAAATCTTAAAGACGTTGATTTGAAATACTACCTACACTGCTGGACAAAAAAAAATGGACACTTATATGTGCTAACAATAAATCGATCATCCCTATCGTTTGTAGAACGATGACGACCCCATCCGACTTTTCTTATGTTTCTTCAGTTCCTTGATATCGTTTTATAACGTCATGCACTGTACTTCGGGCTGTGCCAAAGCAGCAGTGATATAGCGAACACTTATATTCCGTCTTCATGTAAAGCAATAGCTTTTGCAATATCGTCGCGTCTCATGGACAAGTTTCAACAACAAAATTGTTTATTTGAAATCGGCAGTGAAGTACGCCGAAATCGTCATTAAAATACGAGAAATCGGCAGTGAAGTAATCCATTGTTTTACGACTATTTTGTAGGTGGCGAAGCGATAGATAAACGTCAATGGAGCGAACATAACCTACAAAATTTGGTTAAAATGTTGTAATTTCACGATTTCTCGATTTCAAATAAAACATAGTGTACACCTCGGCACTGAAGTTCCTTTTTATCCCTCATGTGGTTTATTTGCCTTGGCCCTACGGGCCTCGGCAACTAAATCCACATTCGTGATAAAAAGTTATACTTCAGTGCCTTGGTATACAAACTACTATTAATTGACAGGAACAAACTAAAATAACAATAAATAAAAAAAATATCATTTATATAAGCAGGTCCCGGTTTACTTGATTTTCACATATTCGGTGTTTACCTACCATTGTGCGATAACATTTGGACTTAACTAATTACTCGATGACGTATTGAAATTCATGGATACCGTCTAAGAAACTCAAATGACTCTTAAATACAAAAATGTTTAAAAAATGTAGGTGTCCGGCTTTTTTTGTCCAGCAGTGTACATTACGCAACTACCGGGTGATTATAAATGCTCTTGAATCAAGTTGCCTTTGAAATATTTGTTGTATGAATAATATGTTGGTGGCACTGTAACTCCATGTAAAATTCGAGGTTAGCAGGCTAGGTTTTGCGCCAGTCTGTTTAAAAACCGAAGCGAAACCTAACTTGCTAACCTTGAATTTGACATAGACTTACAGTGCCACCCACATATTATTCATAGAACAAATATTTCTAAGGCAACTTGATGGAAAAGCATTTATAATCACCCGGTAGTTTAGAACAGTAATGTTTTATTGCACAAGTATTGCTGCTTTAAGTAGGAGCGTCAGCGTCAGCGTGCAGCGAGCAATAATATCACTTTTCTAACGTGTCCCGTATACTATTCTATCTCATTTCACAAGAAATGTGAAATATTAAATATTATATTATAAAATCTGGTGTGATACACTCACACAACTTCCTTTTACAGTGATCTTATAATTAGTTAAATATTTAATTTTTAATTTTTAAGCATTTGTCAAAAATTTTCAAAAATTACGAATTTTACAAAAACGGTACAAAACAGAGCGTTAGTTGAAGAGACAAATTTTCTCTAAAATCTTAAGCAGAATTCAAAAATGTAATAATATACCGGGTGTTCTATTTAAAATAGGAGTTAATAAAAAAAATAGAAAAAAAACAAAAGAAACCCACTTTAGAAGTATTCAACTGAAAAATCATCTATCTCACGTTAATGCACATTAAAAATGTAATAAAAATGTAAAGTTTGAAAACAATCGTTAGAGCCGTTTTTGAAAAAATCGAACAAAACTAAAAAATCACAAGAGTAAACACCTACTTCCGGTTATGCGATTTTTTTAAAAAGCTTGCTGTCTCATCTACATAGTACACAAAACTTATATATGAAGTTTCAACGCCATACCTCTTTTCGTTTTTGAGATATTCTGTTCACAGACAGACAGACACACAGACACACAGAGAGACAGACACACAGACCAATGAAAAAAAATATGTTTTTTGGGATCAGGGGACTCTAAAACGTGAAGATCTGTTGAAAACTCAATTTCGAATTTTTGGGGTGAATCCAATACTTCCTTTATCGTAAAAGGAAGTAAAAAGTGACACTAAATGTCAAAACATAATCAAGCTGAGCAAAACTATTTTCTATATACTGAAGCATAATCAGCAGCTCCAGTAGCCGGGTTTGGCAGCAAGGTTCGTAAATATAGCAAGCTTGGAAATATAGGTCATCCCATGTGTTTTCACTATGCAGTTGGTACGAAAATGGCGGGAAGTCTAAACCTTGTAGTGTAATACATTTTAAACCTAGATTTCTCTCTTTTTTAGGCAGCGGGAAAACCAAATAAACGAAAACTAGGTCTTGAATGGTTGAATGGTTATAGCAGTTCAAAGATGCACATACTGGCATTTTCAAACCATCTAACCTTAACCTTTTAGATGACAAGCTGTGGCGTTTCTAACTCTAATCCTGACGGCTTTGCCAAAAATTCATTGTTAATGGGCACGAAAATGACGGTTATTGAGATTTCATATATCTCCAAGCTTGCTATATTTAAGGACCTTGTTTGGCAGTACAGGACTATGTTCGACAATGTTGCACTATTGCACTAGTGTGTCCGTCAACTCTCTCATTCTCACAATGAAAAACAAGGATGTCCGACGCACCAGTGTGATCAGGAGTGGGTCTCGAACATAGCTCTGAAGTGTATTGTTGGTAGCACTGTAAATATTTGTCAAATTTGAGGTTAGCAGGTTAAGTTTTGCGTCAGTGTGTATCAAACCTTACACAAAACCTAACTTGATAACTTCGAATATTATACAGGGTGTAGATATGCTTTACGAACTATAGGGATTTCAATGGTAATTTTTTCATATGAAAATATTTGCTTCCCTAATTATTTTAGAGCAAACTTGTATGGAAGTTTTTTGTAGAAAAAAAAATTCTGTATCCATTCTGACACCATTTGTCATTTTACATTTCGGAAAACCGAAAATTTAAAGCAATAAAATTACCATTTTTAGACAAATCAGTGGTGCCGCCTTGAAATTATTGAAGAATCTCAAAGCATCAACAAATTAGTTTGCTGTTTAATTGTTTGCATCTGTCAAATATAGCGGCAACCATGGCACTTATTGCACCTGATCTGCTTCCAGCATACCACCACTTCACAATTTGCACCGATTTTTGAAAAAATGATAATTCTAGTTTCTTTCATTATTAGGTTTTCTGACGTAAAATGACAAAAATGATGGCATAAATGGATGCAGAATTGTTTGCTCTACAAAGAACCTATTTACAAGTTTGCTCTAAAATAATTAGGGAATCAAATATTGTCATATGAAAAAATTACCATTGAAAACCCTATGGTGCGTAAAGTATAGAGTGACAGTGCCACCAAAACCACACTTGAGTGTTGCCAAACGTAAAACGAATCGCCGTTGCTATGCTCTAATGGTTGTTATGGTGAAAAATACCACGTTAATCAACAATTTTGAATGTGGAAATGTAGTACATCACCATATGAAATGCGATAAACTTATAAAAATTACTATAATATAATACCAACTTGAATAAGAATAGCTAAGTGTAATTATTATACTGAACAAATAAGTAAAGCTTCTCACCCGAAAGGCCTCTGGAAAACTGCAAACTACAGTATGAACGTTAATATTTGTAAATCTACCATAAATCAAATATATCAAAAAAATGGTACCCAACTCCAGAATGAAAAAGAAATCGCTGATGAATTCAATGTATATTTCAGTTGGGCAGGTAAAGATATGGCTGATGTACCTACTTAGGGCAAAACATAAATTAAACGATCAATACGTTAATTACGAAAATGTAATTCGGGTGATTCGACCATATTTTTATTCCCAGTAAATGACGAAATAAGTAATTTAATAAACACCACATCATCAGAAATGCAGAACTTGAGTGACGAAAACTTAAAATTAATAAAAAGAAGGAAATCATATTTTATCTAACCAATACAGTTTGTATGAAATCAAGTGCCAAACACTGATATATTTCCAGATGTACTGAAAACTGTCATTGTACGTTCAGTACCAATATTTAAAAAAAATAGGAAGAATGTTGTGGAAAATTATAGGCCGATATTGTTGCTACCATCTCCAACTAAAATAGTAGAAAAAGTAATTAAAATATGACTATAACATAAGTTTAATATCTTATTTCAGATGCTGCGTTGTTATTTTAAGCCAAACATGGTATACAAGAAGGAAATTAAACCCAGATCTGTGTAACATTAAATACTTATGCATTATGGACTATATGTAGTTCAAGATTCAGTCCGATCCGGTTTAATATGATCAGGTAATATCTAATCCTCAATTGTCATATTTGTTAAATTTTCATATTTAAGGTATCTTAAATGTGATCATCTAACCGTATCTACCATATTATAATTAACTTACATTATGTACACATGTTAACAATTTTAGTGAATAAAAGCTTATTCTTGTTGTCGCCTAACCTCACTTTCACTTCCCCGGTTCTTTTCGGTAAATTTCCATTGAAATCGCAATTTAACATATGAGTTGCAAAGGTGTATACGACACACCTTTATTTTGGTTGATTTCAGTACAAAATTATTTGATCAGATCACCCATAGGTGTTCAAAAACCAAGAAACTAATCTCTCGAGAAATGAAAGATTAAGATCGTAAATTTTTAAATTCTCAAATTTAGCTTAAAAAGTCAGAGTGTAAAGAGTTGATGTGAATCGTTTTTGTTTTTTTAAGTGTTGCTACTTAAGAGTCTTTATTAAAGCTGCTAAATATGTATCGTTCTAATATTTTTCTCCAAGAATGAATTCAACAGTATGATACATATTTTAACATTACAGCTGTTGTACGAAGTATTTTCGTATAAGTCAATTATAAAGCTCTGATAAATGAGTAATGGGTATAAAGTTTACATTATTTACAAATAATAAAACAAACATAATATATTTAGCGAAGCTGTAACGATCGTGTAATACAATTTCTCATTCTGTTATGTTATTTTAAGCGGAAATCACAATAAACGGTAAATGTAATGTGACCAAACTGATTAAAAGTTATTTATTCCCCTTGACGACCTGGCTGTAATGCAAATCTAACTAGAAATAAAACTTATGCAGGAAACTGTAACGAAGTTAAGCAAATAACATTTAACAACTGAACTAAAATAGACAATGGTAAAGTTCAAAATGGCACGAAGCTTTGTAAATAATATACAATATCGCAGTTGACCGTATCCCACAGTATTCTGGATTCCAGTATATTATGCTGTCATGCTAACGCAGTACATATTACTTGAAAATAATCGGGTTATGCTGTAAACATCAACAATTTGCTACTTTATAGCAGTACAGGTAAATAAATAAGACCTCTTATAGTTCAAACTTCAGCGAATTTGGGTTTTTCTTTGAATAAGCTACTTTTATCATTTTTAAATATGCTAAACCAATTAAAATATTTTCATACAAATGTTATATCTTCTCATTATTGTTTGTGTAGTTTAGTTATTTAGCACAGAATATTGTAATTCCTATTATCCTGTCTGTAATTGGGTTTTACCTGTAGAACAGTGTAAATTAAAATAAATAAATCAATACATAATTTGCACTTGTATGCTTTTTATCTCCATTTAAATAAATTTTCTCACTTCCTGCTATGAAGAACTCGCTTGCTTGGTGTTCTACAGATTAAACTGATGCATGTTATCATTATCATTCGTTAACTGCGTATTATTATTGTATCGACCGAAATAATACATTTATTGGCAATTACAAAACTAGCATAACTTCTGTGTATCAAATTACTAAGCAAGAAAAATCGAAGCAGTTGCTCTTTATAACTATAATACAAAAGTAAATATGTTAAAACGATTTTTTTTTATTTTTACAGTTCCAGAAACCTACAAGCTAGTTTTAATGAATTAAATTTTTAAATTCAAATATACTTATAACAAATGCTCCATGGACACTTTTTTGTAAACATACTCGAATCTTTCGTTTAAGTTAATCAAAGACAATGTGTAAATTTTGTGAAAAATTATTGAATTCTACGACTTTCGTAATAGTTCTTCTAAATTGTTCGGTAGTGTATGAGGTCTTAAATCATAAGCATGGGGAGATCAAATTATTCGTATACGTGCACCAATAAGTAACAGTTTTAGATATATTTAATAATTCGTTGAATTTTGACCCAATCATCATCTCTTAATTACTGACCATACTGAAAATATAGCGCTCACTATCGATTTGGTATAAGTTAACTTGGTTTTGTCTCACCTGTTAAATAAAATAGTTTACAAACGTCAATTGATTTTTTTTAGATTATATCGTGCGTTTTTAAGCATAAAAAGCAACGAAAAGTGGAACACACATCGATACTGAAGCAATAAAATAGCAACTGCCATACAGGAGATTAATAAGTGACCTCATAATTTCTTGCGGTAGGTAGTCCGGGGTATTCTGAATATACGCCTCATTTCGAAAGTATAGTGGCCTAGTTATCTATTATGCCACTTTGGATTGTTATAAAATTATTATGTATGTCAAAATATCTGTGAAAGTAATTGTAAAGAATAACTAGTCATCAAGCCTTTTTGTGGTTATTAAGAGAAGCCACCACAAATTGGCTACGAGGATGGGATGGCCTCTGCCTGAAATGTGGCAGGAATAATCATCTATCAAAAGACTGCTGCATTTTCAAATCTAACCTCAAACGTGCATCGAGCAATAAGTCTGAACATGTTTCTAAGGTATTCATACGATGACTAGTTAACAAGAAAACAAAACAAATATCGACCAATTATATTCAAGATCTACCAGAATCAACAAATGACTTTCTAGTCAATACTGACATTGTTCGTCAGTATGATATCAAACATATTGTTGACATCTACAGTAATCAAGATTAATCAACTGAACATATCCATAGTTAATATGTGCATATTAGTAGAGACATAAAACTAGTAAAATTCGAGGTTAATTCTGGATCAAAATACAGTTTTACCTGGACATCAATTTACTGAATTGATCTTGGATAACCCACTGTAGCCAACCACAATTGGATTCCGCTCTTACAATCAACACATTTTTGCCTCTGATGGAAAAATTATCTTACTTGCACGGTATAATACATTCCCAAAACAAGACGGAATGTGGAATCGGAGAAGTAGCAAGATTCGTCAGAGAAAGAAGAAAAAAATGGAATGAACACGTCCAAAGAGCAAACGACGATAAGCTAATCAAAGTAGCAAAGGATCAAAGGCCAGAAGGAAAAAGAAATCCCGGAATACTGTTAAAAGATGGATGGAAAGCTAGGTTTCCACATCAACTTAAACACCATAAGGAATGAATGCGTGAAGAAAAACAAGTTTCGACCTAAATAAGAGAAGAAGAAAAAAAAGAAGGAAACAGGACGGAATCTAAATAGTACCAGACGGGTATACGGCCAGCCTTGGTCAAGTCTGAAGTAGGCGACTAAATTTGACTTCATCAAAATTGATCAAAAGCAATCATTACTTTCATCTTGCTCATCAATCAATAACGTATGGAATATCGTTAAACTCAGCGCCAGATGCCCAAACGTGTTGGAAAAGAAAATTGGCTGCTTTCCAGGATTCACAGTGACACTCAGGTTGCGTGAAGGGGCCACACCAGTTTACCATCGAGAGCGTGAAGCTTAATACGCACTTACCAGTTTAGTCGAACGAGAACTTATCATACTTATGGTTGCTGGAATTGTCACCAAAGCAGAAAGCAGTGATGAGGGGGTCGCCATTGGTAATCACTGCCAATGCTGATGGTGGAATACGTCTATGGCTGACAAGAATGAAGTCAACGAACGCCTCGTCAGCTTTCATTATGTAATCCGAAGAATCGACATCTTGAACAGTCTTCGTAATTCAAGATTTTTCTGTAGGCTGCATCTGTTCAAAGCGTACCTTCATATCAAGGTTGACGACAAATTAAGTGAGAAACAGACAATGACGACGCATAAAGGTACAATTGCGGAAATAAAAAGCGGGACACAAAATTTTGCCGAAGTTAAATTTTCTGAATAAACTCATTTTCGATGATATCCCAAGCTTCTTGTACTGCATTAATCTATTCGTCTTTGTTCATTGGCACCTGATAGAAAGCATTTGATAAACAATCAGGAAGGCAACATTACAACTTTCAAATAGTAAAAGAAGACCCTACAGAACTTGTCCCGGTTTATGTACAAATCACGCTTGTTTGTCGTTTTGTGTATCCATGGAAGGCGTAATATGATACTTCAAAATATGTAGCAAAATTTTATTAACATAAGAGATGGTGCGGTAGTTGCCACATTTAACTGTGAATCCCGTTTTGCGAATAGGCACAAAATCCAATATTGAACAATTTCTTAGCCGTTCTCCCTTTCTCCATATTTTATTACATATATTCCATAGACACGCTGTATCCAGGCCTTCTCTAGAATAACTTAGCCGAAATATTGTCCCTTCGCCATTATTTCTTAAGTTTAAGGAATTTCAGTGCTTCCTCTATCTCTTTTATAAAATATCCGGTTTTCTGCTATTGCTACTTAATTCAGTGTTACTTTCTTTAGTGTTGTTTGGTGAATTGTTTCTTGTATAAGTTATAGCAATAGGCCTTCTTCATTTCTAATATCTGGTCTAGGTCGTCCCCCTGTTAATTTTCTATTGTCCGCTTTCTTGGGTTAAATATGATACATCTTATGTATTGTTTGAGGCTTTCGCGGTTACTCGAATTATTCTCCTTAGAATAGAATTTCGGCTTAGACCGCGTAGTATTTGTATATGAACACCCAGCATTTTCTGGCTTAATGTGCCTTGCACCTTGTGAAGTCGAGCAAAAACCCGCGCGATGGCCATGCTCTTTGGTGACTCGTGTTGTTTGAGTATCTTGAGAACGAGGATACTTAGGCAGATTTGGCCGTTTTGCTGTTTGTGCATCCATATTCACTAACGTTTCGCAAGACCTTGCGACTTTCACTCTGATGATGCAAGCTGCAAGGTCTTGCGAAACGTTAGTGAATATGGATGCACAAACAGCAAAACGGCCAAATCTGCCTAAGTATCCTCGTTCTCAAGATACTCAAACAACACGAACCACCAAAGAGCATGGCCATCGCGCGGGTTTTTGCTCGACTTCACAAGGTGCAAGGCACATTAAGCCAGAAAATGCAGGGTGTTCATATACAAATACTACGCGGTCTAAGCCGAAATTCTATTTTAAGGAGAATGATACATCTTGCTATATATACTGCAGAGGGTTTTGATTTGCCTTTATAACTGGGAATATTTATCCTGATCGATCGTTCCTACCATGTCCATTTGCATCTTGTTTCCATTGGATGCCAGATGGTTTCCGTTATCCAGGGTGTTTTAGGTTGTCTTTCTCTTTTTGTGCAGTTGTGCATTGCATGTTGCACATTGGGTTGTAGTTTCGTGCCAGTAGTATCCGCACTGTAATTGGCGTAGGATGTAGGCTACATACCTTCTACCTATGTTCAACTTTAACAAAGAACTCCTTGAAGAAGGATCGGTGTAGCTAGTTTCAACTTTTTATTTTATTTTGACTGGTATTTTTAAAACTCAATTTAAAAGCTGTGACTAGTAATTGATGATCAGTGTTTTTACATTTTGCTCTGACGGATCGCCTCGTTCACCCCTTTCATTCCTCTTTCCATTTCCGAGATGTCTACTTTCCTTACTTGCTGATTTTCGCATTGAAATCTAACGTTCTCATTATTATCTCTCATCTTGGAATAATGCGCATAACATTTGCGAGGTTTCCATAAAACTCCGCAATTTTTCCTGCGTCCAGCGTTGGTACGTTTAGTGTGCACAAAGAGTTTTCTAAACGTATGTGAATAATTCTGTCATTGACTGCATGATAGGCACTCACAGCATTATGTAACTCCGATGAAACGATAGGAGTCACTCCATTGATACTGTCTAGTGTCGGGCTGGAGAAATAGACATTATCTTCTGTCGATGTTCTGAAATGTCTATTTACACGCCAGTGTGTCCCCAACAGGTCAAGAATGTTCATTTCGTAATGCCTCACTTTTTTCCACAATTTAAATTTTTCAAGAGGTTGAATATGTTCCCAGTCTGTGGTTATGTTTCAGTTCTGGGTTATATTGATTTATTCCACTCGCCTTTTTCGAATATGAAGCCTGGTTCTCTAATATTATGTGGCAACTTTTGGCCCGGCAGAAGGGCAGGTTATCAGTCCCCATTACTTGGAATAACGACATAATTATAATTATTTTTCTTGTCTAAAGATTCTCTTGAGAGAATAGTGCAGTAGTTTTTCTTTGCCTTTTGCATCACCATGCAAATACTGGGAAAATAATTTCAACTGCGTCTTTTCATATTTGGGGCAAGCTTTTAAAGAAAATATATTACATCAGCATTGAATCAACCATTGCTGCCTACTATCGTCTACCGTAAACGATGAGGGGTAGGATATAGGTAGTTGATGAAGAGAGGTACCTCTAACCCTTGAGATGTTTAAAAATTACAGGTGTTTGCAGAAACTGATAGGAAAGATAAAGACGATGTATCTGCCTCAAGACTAGTAGAAAATGAGTGCAAATCCGGCTAAGATGCCTCAGAATTGTCAGTTTTCATACTCACAGGTTTGTGAGATTCTGAGGGTTTTCCTTGAACCCCTTGAATGCTGAAAATAAATTGGCTAAGCTATTTCTGATTAGTGATTGTGATTGCGACCTAGTTGGTTTTCGAATTATTTGAAATTAGCTGAAACCCGCGGCATATGCCGCATTTAAAATGTAGGATGAATTTAATAACTTTTGTTGCACTAAAGAAAGTTTTAAAAGCACGCTAGAGATTGGCAGTAAGGAAAAGTTCCAAAAAATATATTTTCAAATGGAAAGTTTCTGGACAGGAAACGCTCACCTCTGGAAGGCGTCCTAATTAATACGACGTTGTTGAAACGCAGTAAAAAAAATTCCGGAAAGAATTAATGCTCTTATGAGATTATATGTGAGAGTTATTTGCGCCACCGAAATAATTTTCAGCTGCCTGCAATCTGTTTCTTTTCAGGTTTAAGCCGTTGAGGCGTTGAGCGTCATAATAGTTATTTATGTATTAAGGGCGTAATCAATAGATTATAGCATGAGGGAATGTTTAAAGCTCGACGCAAAGCGGAGAGCTTTAAATTTGCCAAGAGCTATAATCGTGATTAGACCCGTGGTACATACAACGTTTTATTTCATTTTAGTCCTCAAAATGGATAAAATTTAAGGATTCAGTATTTTGGCTACAGACTACTGCGTCGTCGTTGTGCTGGCGCTGTGTATTTCTGGTGTGCTATGGTTTCTATGCAGATTGTTGGTGTTGCTATATTACATTGTTGGTGCTTGTTATACTGCTTAGCAACTTGATAGGCCTTAGGGTTATAAAAGCCATTTTACGCCCTCTATCGAGGGACAATAAACAAGACTATGGTTCCAAAATGAAATAAAAATATAAATGTGGTAAATAACTCGATTAATTATTATTTCTTTGTCATTTTAAACTGGCACTATTATTATTATTTCTATAATAGCAACCATAAGTAACTGTTTATAACGTTTATATGCTAGCGAGTTAATTTTCTTCTTAAATTGCTAGTGAATTTAATAGTAGATTGTTCTACAAGTTAAGAAAAGTGAGAGTTTTCCAGCGAAGGTAAAAATTTAACGTGAGCATGGAAGAATGTTTTTGTAACCATTATACATTTTCTGAATAAATTTACTAAATGTGTTTGAATTTAAATTGTTTTTAAATACATTTTGACCATAAAATCTTATTTGATGTTATCAAATCTATTTTTTATCAATAGTTAAGTCATATTTATTTGCCATGTCAGTGAATTTCATTACTGTAGATTCTTTTGATGGATAACGGAAGGCAACATTATGACATTTAAAAATAGACCTGCGTTTTTTAGATATCGCAGCGGTCGTGCTTTTAAAACACGATATTTGTATTTACTTATTTTACAGTACTGCAATTAAAGTGATAAATAAATCGATTAAAACATTTATTTGCTTTTATTTTATATTCCAATACCAATATAATACAAAATACGATTACTTTCACTTATACTACATAAAGGGCAATGCCATTCAGTATTAGGTACAGATGTTTAACCAACAGATATCAGATGAAACCATTCCACGGAACAGTACAAATTACAGCAAGCAATTATAGGCGTTCCATTATCAGGACCTTTACACAAACAATATATACTGTTATCTTTAGTTTACGTGGCTACGAGAGCAGTGGTCCTTGTTTCCGTATTAGATGTGCTACTTTTATTACAAAAATTTGTACCATTATTAATATTTAATGACTCTTTGGATACATTCCAATCGTTATTAGCTGCAGCATCCTTAACTGCTTTATTTGTGAAATATTTACCGAGAAGTTCTGGCATAATCACATTGTTAAAAAACTTTATAGCAATAGCGCGTTTTTTTCCTAAAATACCTCATTGAAATGTATTCTTTCACGGAAAAGATTTTAGTACTTCATACCACAAAATCACAGTAATTAACTCCAGTAATAGCGAGTTGCATTTGTATCTGGTAGTAGTAGCCATGGTTATGATCTAATTTAAATCCTTCATCCTTTTTTTGTACACCTGCACGTTTTAGAACATTTAGGTCATCTATGCCAATGTCCTTTCAGCAATAAGGGCACTTAATGCAGAACTAATGCAGAACACTACAGGCCGTGTTTATACGATCAAAAGTACCATGGTTGCATTCGTACGTTCCTATTTTCGGAGTTTTGTTAACAAACGTAACACGCACCAATAAAACAACAGTTATTTTGAGAGCCAGCTTATCTACTTTGAAATGGTTTCGGTAAGTTATAATTTGAGTTGAAAGACTGATATCACATAACACGCAACCTATAAATTATCTCAGATTTGTAATGTATAATTATGCCTTTCACAAGCGAGCAAGACGCTTTTATTATTATTAAGAAGTGATTGAGGATATTCAAACTAAAATGGAGAGAAGTACTAATAAATCCCTTGCGTCGAAAGTCGACTTTCACTCTGATGATGCAAGCTGCAAGGTCTTGCGAAACGTTAATGAATATGGATGCACAAACAGCAAAACGGCCAAATCTTCCTAAGTATCCTCGTTCTCAAGATACTCAAACAACACGAGCCACCAAAGAGCATGGCCATCGCTCGGGTTTTTGCTCGACTGCACAAGGTGTAAGGCACATTAAGCCAGAAAATGCTGGGTGTTCATATACAAATACTACGCGGTCTAAGCCGAAATTCTATGCTAAGGAGAACATTTTTATATACAGGTTGCCTAAAACTGTACGAACATGGCAATTCCATGACTTAGAAAACGTTTGATATGATTCACCTACGCTAAACCTCCTCGAAAGCGGAGATAAGCCGCCATCCTAGAAAGATTAGCGTTAATATCGCGTCCCAACGCCGCTTAATTTTTAAACAAAAGAAATCGCCAACGCCCCGCGGTTTCAGCATAAACGCTGACAGCTCCCGAAGTGGTCAAAACAACGCCTTAAACGAAGCCGCCGACAAAAGCCCCTAATAAAAATTCCTCGACCCTAGCTCGCCTAAGCAACTACGGAAAACCCCCAGAAAATAACGCAGAATGAACAACAGTTAAATAACGCAGCCAATTAAGAAAAAGACAATCGGCTTTCCAGCATTCACTGGCATTAATTAACCAACACTGAGACACGTTAGGTTAGCGTTAAAGAAATATACAACGTGGGCGAAACAAACATAAAATTAAAACAAGCCGGCCACCGGCCGATTTGCGTACACAAAAGGCTAGAAACAATTTTACAATTTCCAATGCACGAACGCGAGGATCACAAGAAAAAAACACTAACTCCGAGAAGCAAAGAAACTAAAGGGAATTGTTTATAAAATCGGAAGATCAAGACAAAAGCCAGCACGCGACATTTAAATAAATAATTTGGAAAGATCGCAGCGCTCAAAGGGAAAATTCCGCCCCGACACAAAGAAGCCTGCCGGCCAACGACCGCTAAGCGGATTACAAAGGAATAATACCTTTCGACAGCCGGACAAAAGGCCACGTAAGTTGCAGCGCTAACTAAAGGTAAAAACACCCGCATTCAGCATACGTGGATTAATCGAAAGCACACATCGCGATTAATTAAAAGCCGCGATAAAGTACTTCTAATATAGGCAAATGGGGTATCAATAGAAGCGCTATACGACCAGCTGTCTGAAAAAGGGCATAAAAAAATTCCACAAGCAACAATAAATGCACAAAACCCGGAATTAATAAATAAAGCAACAAACCACCCCAGAAGCAACGTAATTCATCCCACTCTAAATAAATCGACATCCGAAGGAAACAGTGGGAGTACGGATCCCTATAAAAAGAGCTGCCTCGACCGAAAATGTTATCTGATCGAGCCCTGCTCTCAGACCACCTACTTCACTAGCTTAGGCCTTCCGGTCACTAGGAAGTACACAAACCACCAAACCTTCTGTTCGATCCCTGATCACAGAAGTCGACCTTGCGACTACTGGTGATTGTTAGATCTCTGATCGCAGTCACTAAAGGGTGTCCGGGTTGCCGCCGCCCACGCCTACCATCCTCGTTGTCTACGCCTGGAGGAGCATCCAGCACCCACGTGAGCTAGAGGCCGAAGAGCCGCCTACGTCGCCATCCAACCTCAGGCCTGTGCATCGCTGTGCTCCAGGTCCTGCCGCACCCGACCGTAGCGCTCCTCGCCGCCCCCGCCGCATCGCCTTCTCCACGCCACAGAACACGCGCAGTCAGGATGCAGCAAAAGTAAGCCCTGGACGATCATTCCGGACGTTACGTTAGCCAGACCGCCGCCTAAGGCATCGCCGCCCTCCCAGGTACGAGCTAGCCTCCAACCCCCACACTTATTTGTTTGATTACAGTCGTCAAGAGTTGCTGGAACGACTATTCGGTCCATCGCCGCCGAGTTCCCCACAGGACCCCCTCCTCCACGAAGCTCGGCTACGCCACCGTTCCCCAAGTGCCCAAACCGCAGCCCCCACCGAGACGCCGTTCCCCAGCAGCCCTAGGACGCCGCAGCCAGGACACACCCCCATCGCACGCGCCGCCTACGAGGCCGCAACCCCGGAAGCTCGCCCGCCGCTTCGTGTAGCCCAGGTCCGTATCACCTGCCGTCCCGTGGGAGGAACTCAGGTTGGAGGCCGACCATCCCTATCCGCTGCGCGAAGTGCAGCGCAACCCCCGCCGCCCCCGAGACGCCCTCGCCCCCGCCATAGAAGGACGGGATCCACGGAGGAACGCCCGCCTGCGCCTTCGCTCGCCGTTGCCCATGGTGCGAGAACCCCGCCGCATACCAGGACGTCGACTTCACTCGCGCCATCGCCGCCCCCAGTAACCCGAGCGGGCCCCACGGGCAATGCAGCCTTCCCCCTTCCCCCCACCTGTGAATCGAGAGTCAGTGCGGTTTCGTGGACTAATAGAACGCGTGCCGCGAGTTCCAGGAGTCGCCCCCCCCCCCCCCGAACTGTAGCTCCGAGCCAGAGACCATTTGATATTTAGTATTAAGCCTCTAATATTTTTGTATGAATGATTGTCGTATGTGTGTATGGTTGAGTGTAGTATTGGTGCGTCAGTGCGTGTGGATCTTATTTCTCAATATTTGTTATTCCTGTAGTATTATTGTATAACTATGTGTAATGTGCCCCGAGCGGACAGGATACTCTAAATAAAAACAGTATTCAAACTCATCCATTTTTACTTTAGCCAATAGGCAATTGCCTTCTCCAGCCTCGTCAACCATTGGTCGACCCACTCATATCCGCTGAGCTAGGAGGGAACGTGTGGCCATTAAGCCACCATTGTAACCCTGGCCACGCCCTCAAGAGCTAGGAGTGTAGCCGAGCGTGTTACGTTTAAATACTATTTGCCATAAGAGAAAGATAAAATATCAACGATTTTGTAGCCAATTATCATTACTATCTCTGTCATTCAACAGCAAACCGCGATCGCCTAACTGACACATCATTGATGCAATACAACCAGAGTTTGTTGAATTACTTAACTTTTCAGTAGTTGCCATTTCAGAATCTATTATATATACAGGCTGTCTCGTAAAGTTCTCCTGGCACTAAGGAGCATGTTCTTGAGATCATTTCAAGGAAAAAAGTTCATATGAACATCTGTCCTATTCTCAGTAACTAGTACTCATTCTGCCGTCATAAGCAAGAAGGCGGTATCTACAAAAAACGCGTTTCGTGATAAATAGCAAAACATAACTTATTGATATTTCATCACCATGCTGTACATAACCGTGGATTTTTACTTCCTTTTACTACTATAAAGGAAGTATTGGATTCACCCCAAAAATTCGAAATTGAGTTTTCAACAGATCTTCACGTTTTAGAGTCCCCTGATCCCAAAAAACATATTTTTTTTCATTGGTCTGTCTGTCTGTCTGTGTCTGTCTGTGTGTGTGTCTGTGAACAGAATATCTCAAAAACGAAAAGAGGTATGGCATTGAAACTTCATATATAAGTTTTGTGTACTATATAGATGAGACAGCAAGCTTTTGAAAAAAATCGCATAACCGGAAGTAGGTGTTTACTCTTGTGATTTTTCAGTTTTTTTCGATTTTTTCAAAAACGGCTCAAACGATTTTTTTTAAATTTTACATTTTTCTTACATTTTTAATGTGTATTGATGTGAGATAGGTGATTTTCCAGTTGAATACTTCTAAAGTGGGTTTCTTTTGTTTTTTTTTCTATTTTTTTTATTAACTCCTATTTTAAATAAAACACCCGGTATATTATTACATTTTTGAATTCACCTTAAAATTCTAGAGAAAATTTGTCTCTTTAACTAACACTCGATTTTGTACCGTTTTTGTAGAATTTGTAATTTTTGAAAATTTTTAACAAATGGTTAAAAATTAAAAATTAAATTTTTGACTAATTATAAGATCACTGTAAAAGGAAGTTGTGTGAGTGTATCACACCAGATTTTTTGTATTATAAGTATGAATTTAGTTGTTTTATATAAAAAGAAACAATATTCACCATTTATATCAAATATAAAGAAATTGAAGCGAAAAAATGTAGATACCACCTTTTGACTTTAAATTGCAACAATCGACCGAACACTAAATACAGATTGAAAAAGCGGCATCTACTTGACAATGTTGTATAATGGAAGACTTGATACTATTAATTTAATGAAACGGTGGTTGGCCGTATCTGCACATTTGCGACCACGAAAACAGACTATAAAGACGGTATCTAACAAAACAAAAGAAGAAGGCAGCTTCTACACGCAGATACTGCTTTCCACTTTTGCATTTTGCACATGACGCCTTCTTGCGCTTTATTAGTAACAAAATTTCTGTAGATACCGCTTTTTTTCATCTGAAAATCATAGTTACAGTGCAGATATCAATTTGTTACTTATCTAAAATTATTGGAATTTTGTACCGATTCCAACGATACCAATAACTCAATTCAGCTTTTTTTGTAGATACCGCCTTCTTGCTTATGACGGCAGTATTGAGCTACACACATTTCAAACTAATAGTAATTTACGTTACGAAACCGGAAAGTAGTGTTTTGCAGGTCGAACCAAGTAGATTCCAAACTTGGGGAGCTCACGGTTTTCTGTATTTCTTAGGTAATCTTCAAAATTTCGTTATAATAAAGGAAACAAATTGTTATTCTTCGTTTAATTCATGGTTGATCGGCATGCCTGAAAATCAGCGCGTATGCAGGTTTATTACCGACATCAGGGTACAACACCAGCTCTTTTTACTGCAACTTTTCATGCTCTTCGAGAAAGTGGATGTCTTCCAAGCGTTAGCGTTCAGAATGATGCTGAGCAGCAGTTGTTGAATTATAGCTCAAGGTTTTCTGTATTTCGTAGGTAATCTTCAAAATGTCGCTATAATAAAGGAAAATCAGCCCGTATGCAGGGTACAACGCCAACTCTGTGGTATGTTTGACCATGTATTTGAAAACAGTATGGACGATTTCCACGAAGAGCAACTATATTTGCACCCATTGCTGGGCCTGTAAACTGCTGTTGTAATTCCTAACGTACTTGCAAAACATTTTTGAGCCAGGATCTTTGAGGCAGGATCAGTTCCATTTAAAAGATGTTACAGTTGTATGGAATGTAAATGCAGGTCTAGGAGCTTTACATTGCCAACATTACAACAGTCGTTGAATTATAGCTCACGGTTTTCTGTATTTCTTAGATAATCTTCAAAATGTCGCTATAATAAAGAAAACAAATTGTTATTCCTCGTGTAATTCATCGTTGATCGGCATGCAGGGTACAACGCCAACTCTGTGGTATATTTGACAATGTATTTGAAAACAGTATGGACCATTTCCACGAGGAGCAACTATATGTGCACCCATTGCTGGGCCTGCAAACTGCTGTTGAAATTCCTTACGTACTTGCAAACATTTTTTGAGCCAGGATCAGTTCCACTCAAGAGATGTTCCAGTTGTATGGTATATAAATGCAGGTCTTGGAGCTTTACATTTCCAAAACTACAACAGTCGTAAAATTATAGCTCACGGTTTTCTGTATTTCTTAGATAATCTTCAAAATGTCGCTATAATAAAGGAAACAAATTGTTATTCCTCGTATAATTCATCGTTGATCGGCATACCTGAAAATCAGCCCGTATGCAGGGTACAACGCCAACTCTGTGGTATGTTTGACCATGTATTTGAAAACAGTATGGACGATTTCCACGAAGAGCAACTATATTTGCACCCATTGCTGGGCCTGCAAACTGCTGTTGTAATTCCTAACGTACTTGCAAAACATTTTTGAGCCAGGATCAGTTCCATTCAAGAGATATTCCAGTTGTATGGAATATAAATGCAGGTCTGGGAGCTGTACATTGCCAAAATTACAACAGTCGTTGAATTATAGGTCACGGTTTTCTGTATCTCTTAGATAATCTTCAAAATGTTGCTATAATAACAAGAAACAAATTGTTATTCTTCGTGTAATTCATCGTTGATCGGCATACATGAAAATCAGTCGGCTGTGAAGGTATAATTGTAGGTCTACATGTACTTACTTTTACAAATGCAGTGCAATCAAAGCGATGAACAACAATTTGCAAAAGTTTCGTAGTCGAAATAATTTATAGGTTATGTGCAAACATCAGAGACACATTTAATATGCTTAAAACGTACGGCTTCAATATTTTTTTGCTCAGGCCTTTGGTTGCGTTCAGTAACTCTCTTTATTATTAACCAAAATGCACTTGCCTTTGAAGCTGTGTCAACAGTTTTAAAAAACACAAGTAATAGGCATAATAAGTAACTGTTTGCTGTGATAATATCGCTATTAAAAGTACTGGGAAGTTTGTTTACAAAAACCCGAAAATATAAACGTATGAATGCAACTATGGTACTTTTTATCGTGTAAACACGGCCTGTAGTGTTCCGAATTATTATATAGGTATGATGTTAGTATATTACATACCGAAGTGGAAACTGTTTCATTACTGTTGAGAGGTTGACTTTATCTCGAGACAGAAATAAAACTTTTCAGCGTGGTATGTATACTATTTTACTAACTATCGATTTTTGTCATTGTTTATTTAATTAGGTAAGTTTCAAATAATAGGTATTTTTATCGCACTTTAATAAGTCACTTTAACAAAGGAAACTGCTAGGTAACATGACAAGTTCATTGAAAGTGACGTTTAGCTAGCCGGGAAAGGAAAGTAAACAAAGACTCGCTTTTCTACTGTCTTGCAGGTTAGATACGTACCTATTATTACCCGATTGTGAGTAAAATACCTTTTATTGTATACTTATTTCTTCTCTGCTCCAATTACCTAATTATTGCAACTTATATCTGTACGTCCATAATAAAATAATGCAAGAGGACTCTTTTTCAGTCATTAAACCTAATTTGCAGTTTCTTTGTTGATACGATGTTGATAGTTACACAATTTAAGTTCTTCTGTAGAGTTAGATACAATTCGTCGGGATCCATAGCTTAGTGGTAAATATTCTGCCTACTGATCTAAGGGTCGAGAGATCGATCCCCGATCCGGGTGAGATTTTTAAAAAATAAAAAAAAATGTGGATGAAGACCTCTACAGGATTCCATCATTCGGAAGTGATGTAAAGCCGTGGGTCCCATGTGACTACGATGTGTAGCATGTAAAAGATACCTTGCTAGGGTTGGAACACCTTAATCTAGGCAAAATTCTAAGTAGGGCTAAGGTACCTGGTATTCTATATGCCTAGCCCGTGTCCACGGCGTTGACAAAAAGGGCCTATGAAGGCCTACTTGCTTGACATGAGTCTCCCCACAAATGCTACTACTACTACTATTACTAGATACAATTCTAATCGTGTTGTGAAAGCACTAGTACCATATCAACAAGTGTTTGACGAGCTGATAACGTACATACTAAAAGATTTGAAGTTATTATGCACCCAGATTTGACCAATTTTACAGGGGCATTGCTTAGAAGATTTTGAATAGTTTCTTCTTAGTTATTCTTAAGCCTACGATTTCTCATATTAGGGAGAGAATGTTTTAGTACCAATAATAGCCTATTAAAAAAACATTTACCTAATCGTATGTTGATATCACTTTGTAATCAGTTTCATATACCATGCGCATATACACAGGCAATCAAAATTAAGATCCATGTATTCAACAGAAGGAAGAGTTGTCGAAACAAGTTTTATTACGTTATTTTTTTGGTAGCAAGAGCGTGTGATCCGACAAAGAACTTAACAGAAGAACTGCAAAAAACAAAAACAGTTTTGTTTCCTTATCATATATATAAAAGCGAGTGAAGCTGCATGCGTGTGTCATGTTGCATGGTCGCCTATAGGATTTATTTCGTCCGCGATCGGGCTTAATTCTTTAACTCGTCTCCTACACTTTATAATACAATACGCTTTTGCTGATCGAAAAGTTACAGCGTCAGATTAAAAATCAGATTCCCTCTAGGAGCGTAGGTTCGAATCTTACTGACTGCAATATCTTTTGCTCTTTCTAAATTAATGTGATTCGCATTATTAAGTGTTTGGCTTGACTGTTTGAGTTTTATTAGAAATATGAAGTCTTGTTACGCTCATTTTGACATTTTCCTACTTATTAATTGAAATAATTAGTCAGATTTGGCAATTTACTTTTATTCTCTAAATATACAGTACTTTATCTATAGTTAGGCAACCGAAATACCTTCAGCCTCAATTTTGAATTAAAAGGAACACTTTGTTATCAGTTCTGCACATACAACCTGCACCTATAGTTTTTCTTCCTTTTTTCGAATTTGACTTTGACATTGATAACCTGGGATCGTGAATTGCTCTGGCCAATTTGCATTCCATTCTTTTCCATCGCTTCGATCGTTGAAGTTTGTGCCCTAGGGACCTTTTGCTTCGCTGGCTTTGGTTATAGCCGTTCTCGTCGTTTTGAGGGATTTTTGGAGGCAAGGCGCCCTTTGGAACGTTCTGGAAGCCGTTGGGAGTTGCTGCCAGCGTTCGTTCGCTTTTGTTGCGGTTTTGGAATGGGCTCTTCTCGATCGAATGGAGCGTTAGGCTGTTCGTCACCATTCGCAGGTTTGTTACGATTTCTTTTCGTCAGCGTGGTTGCTTACCTGGAAATTTGTAATTTGTAGCCAACTATTCTACGCCAAGGAAATGCGTTAATTAGTTATACGCTATGGAAATGCGTTTTTAAACGCCATGGAATTGAGTTTTATTACCTGGATTGGTCCTGTTCGTCGTCGTGCATTTGGTTTTGCCTGGATCATGCGGTGCTCCACGAGCCGGCTGGCCGCTCGCCTCTGCGGCCTGGATTTGCGGTCGTTCCCTCTGCGAGCGCTGCCCAACGCACCTGGACTCTTGCATCTCTTCCAACAGCTCGGCCTCCACGTGCCGTATGCATCTGAGGTTTTGTAACGTTTTAATTTGTATCGTTCGTTTATTTGAATTGCTTTTGAACTGTTTAGTATGACCTTCCGAACTGCTATTTTAGAGTTTTTGTGCATATCGATTTTTGGTGTTAATTTGAGCTACTAGATATGATATTGATTAGTTTACTTACCTCTGTGCATAGCAGCCATGTGTAGTTTTGTTATGATTTGGCTTTGGGGCTGCTTTTGCAATCACTGTAGTTTATTTGACGTCGCGTATTGCATTAACCTTGTTGTTTATTTAAGATCACTTGTTAGAGTTAAATTTTTGGCGGTGGCAAAACTGCTTCCAACGGGATTTTTGTTGAGATTATGTAGCCTCCCGTTTTTGAGTTTGTGATAAACTAGTTCTCGGTTAGAATACCCGCAAGCAGTTCTTAGTACGTCAGGAAATACTTTATGACTTTCCTTTAGGAACTAGCAAACCCCTGTGAGATCTCATAACGTGCTGGAACCACCCCATCTAAATTTTGTGTGTCTTAAAGTTAATTTTTAGGCCAACCTTCAGGGTTAGATGTTGGCATTGCATATTTTGCTTGCGTTATTCGCACCCTTGATTTTGTACTCCGCTTCACGGGGATTTATAGTCTATTTAAAGCTTTCTTAGTTTATTTTATTGGGTTAATGTAGTCATGCTTCGTGTCGTGTCGTTTTCCGCTTCACGGTGAACGTCATTGGTAATTTATCTAGTCATGTTTTGAGTATATTGCTTCGATATAAGTTTTGAGGTACCTAGTTGTTACGCCCTTCAGGCTAATTTCGCGGTTCTGACACCTCGAGTTGGATTCTTAGGTCAATTGTTTTATGTACTTGTAACCATTAGTCGTATTATTATTTCTGGTGTTAATTGTGATAATTTACTGTGATTTTGGATCTATACTTTTATGTTGGATATGCACTATAGTACCCACCAATATTGTAATAAAGCTGTGATATTTTCCTTGGTGGTTGATTATTTTTCTTTGTTCTGCTGGTTTTTATCTTCGACCTTGTGTACGGTCCGGCACAAGGATTGGATCTGAGTCTAGGACCTGGCGCCCACTCCTTTCTTTTTTTTTGTATTCTCTTTCAGCATAGTTGGAACCCCGACCCTCACGACTAGTTAGCCCAATTAGGCCGATAGTTACCAGCCGGCAAAATAACCAATATAACTTTCGCCAAAAGGTAAGGCCGACCGTCTATCTTCCCTTACAGTCTTTCTATATTTTATGCGTTTATTTCCTTTGATGTTATCTGACGGCAATGCCACAAACTTTACTGATATACAGTTACAGGGTGCTGTGCTATTGTAGAACGACTATTCATTTCATTCTAATACAGGAACTGATTCAAATAATCAATACAGACAAAATAAAACAATTTGTCCAGGATGGCTGGTGTAGAGGAGAGACTGTAAAACAACCCAAAAAGTATGTGCACCAACCATACCAACAGAAAAGCTTAATTACTTTAAACAGAAGAAAGGCTAAAAGTGGTAGAAGAAGAAAGATTTAGTGTTCGTCTTATGACCGTCGAATTAAACTAGTTTTATAATATCACGAAAGCGTGAAGATTGAAGCCAAATCATGTGGAATGGGCAAAGAGATATCAAGATTTTATAATACACAGACCATGACCGAATAACATAAGAAACCTAAAAGTATGTTCCACTTAAAAGCTTGCTGGATTAACCTTCAAATAAATGAAATCTTACACTAGCCAAATCAGTAGTGAACTACTACATCACAGCAGTGGTGATGAAGATCTTGTAATTGGACAATCTTTAGCAGAAACTTAATAGAACAAACTTAAAACCAGCATCGATTTCTGGATGTTTTCACATTGTGCTATTTAATCTAGAGAATACATACTACAAAAAAAATATACATGGTCGCTAATAGCAGGAACCAGTGTTGCCAGACGTACGATAATTATCGTTTTTTTACGATAATTTTACCAGTCGTACCATGTACGATAGCACGTGTACGATAATGGCAAAATGTACGATCATTTGGCTATCACTAAAAATTCTCACAAATTTGGCAGATAAGTACTAATATTGACCGTACTATCGATATGTAAGTTACGTGCAGATATTTTTGCTCAACCGGTATTAATCACAAGGTACTGAAATTTAATTCGGAACTGTTATTATTTATGATGACAAGCTGATCACATTACATTACCGTACTTATTGGGGGTTCCCCATCGACTTTCCACGTGCCCACTTTCGACTTGTGTCTTTCACTAAAAATTCTTTCTGCAGTTATTTTCGATTCGTGGTTTAATTAGCACGTATCCTCGATTTATGATCGGTTCTTCTACCACACACACCAGGTCAAATCAGATTTGATTCAGAATTATTTCATTCTTGTAGTTATATTTCCCTATGTATAATTCAAAATATTATAATAGGTACGATAAAATGTACGATAATGTACGATAATTTTTACTACTGCAGTACGATAATAATGTTTGTTCGATCTGGCAACACTGGCAGGAACAAAAAGAAGCAGTTACTAAGTACTCTTGAAATAAGTTCACATAAATGTAAAAAGAACAAGAGTCGAAAAAAATCTTTACGACAGGATGAAAAACCAGCAAATCATAAAAATATGCAATATAGAGAACGTACTCAAATGAGGACGAAACAAAAGAGAAAGATGAAAACAGCATGTACAAAAGATAAACAACCAACGCTTTACAAAAGCGCTTATGACCCAAATACCACACAGACAGAGAATGCCAGGAAGGCTACAAAACATTGGCGAGATTGTTGCTTCTCATCATCAAAGGAGGCGGACTAATAATAAAATAACTAGTCTAAGACTTAATCAAAAAAGGTTTAGTACATAGGAAGTGTTCATTGCTTAACCTACAAACCGGCCAAATTAACTCGTTCTGCTATAATTCCTACATGGACATGACAAAACTGTTGGTGCTTAAATTGAATTGAAAAAGAATTTCGCGTTCATTTCTCAATAATTTAAACCGCCATCGAGAATGCAGGCACCTTTAACATTTAAGTAATAAAAAGTGGTTCTTGCAGTGAGCGTAATAAAAGACAATATAACTCCATTTGTGTCGGGTGATTTACGAGCCGTAATTGTATGTGCCGTCGCAATTCATGACTGGATCGACGATTATAAGTTACCCGGTGCGTGAGCAAAATAACACACATGCATCATAATAATTTCTGTGCCATGTGACGCCATAAATCGTTTGCAAAGGTGCGAGAAGTAGGCACTAAAGGCAAATGGACTAAAGTTACAAGGTTTGCTGAACAGGACGATTATTGTAACTTGGTGGTCGCGTTAACTTGTCGAGGCCAAAAGGCCGACAGTAATTACTAGAGCTGCCACTCAAACCACACGCTAGAATTATATCGATTAGTCTATTAAACACTTAGGCCCATTTATCAAAGTCACGTCTGAACTGCTATTCCGACCCGATTGCGATTATGTATTATACTGATAAAATCTAATTTGCTTTCACGAATTACAATTTACGGATTTATAAATCCTTGGACTTTAGTGGAATTTTTGAATAATCTTAATTTAAAACAACACTAGCGTTTCCTGGCGCTATTTAAATTTTAAATTGCTACCTAAAGAAAATGTCGCCTTTTGATTAGATTTCGGGGGCAAGCCATAAGTCGTTTTTGAATTTCGCTAAAAGTATGGCACGCTACCGGTGATAAATCATTCACATCGTTATGTGTAACTGTGAACGATTACGGGATTTGACGTGGGCACAATCGCGATTTAGTTTCGAAACTGGTAGCTGAACAACAAATTTGTGACGTTATAAACGGCCACTAGTCAGCCAATTCTTTAAATAACTCAAATGCCTTTTTCACCATAACTTTTTCATCGTCTGTTAACCGCTTTTTATGTTATGCGATATCAGATATATAATTTTCAAAGAACTGCTGCTGAAGAAGTGATAGTTTAATAGATAAAATATCTTCATCTGCCTTTTACGTTGCCGGTTTCATATTTTATATGGCTTTCGTGGCTATAAATATTTTCAGCATGCATGACGCGAGAGGGGTACAAAGGTCACCACAGTGATTGAAGATGTTCGTACAGTAAAAGTCGTTTTACCTTAAAAAAATTGGCCGTGGCGATTCTTCTTGCTCAGTGGTTTAGGATCGTTAGACAAGTGTTGAACCAAAGAGCCGTGCCCCCAATTCCTGTCAAACAGCCACCATCTTGAAAACATTTTGAAATTGTTTTTCTCGCTATCCATTGGTCACACAGAAAAAGTTATTGAGCAAAAAATGTTGGAAATGAATTTCTACACACTTTTGGTCCATACCGCGATACCGAGAAGTTGGTATTTCGAACGGTAGAGGGCGACAAAGTTACCAAAAATTGTTTCTCTCCGTGCTTGAAAAGCGATAAATCTTTTTCTCAGGTGTTTTCCCTGAACACCTGCTGTTTTCAACGTGTTACAACTTGCATTTTTATTGCATCCTAGGCATCAGTTCGGAGTAAAACTTCATGGAAAATGCCCCATTACTGTTGTGTTTGCAAAGAAGTCGGCAAGGACCAAATCCTGAGACTGCGCGAGCTAGAAATTCTCGTATGAAGGCTAGTGGGATAAGAGAAGATTCTGAGAAGGAAAACTATGTAAGATATCCGAATATTATTGTTATTTTACCTCGCAAAAGAGAAATGGCTACTTGGCTGCGCCGAAATACACATATCCCACGCCGCGCGGACTTTGAAGGGCTATAATTCGGAGACTAGTTAAAGCAATCACATTATTAAAAGACATTCGTGCAAATTTTTTCAAGCATTACAACCTTTTCATTCGCAATTTTCCGCAAAAACCACTCCCACAGAGCTAGAAAGGCGGAAACCGATTTTTGGCAACTTTTTCGCCCTCTAACATTCGAAATACCAACTTCTCGGTATCGCGGCAATGATCAAAAATGTTTAGAATCTTATTTTCAACATTTTTTCTTTAATAACTATCTGCGCGACCAGTGGATCGCGAAAAAAACGATTTCAATGTTTTTCCAAGAGGGCGACTGTTTGACAAGGGGTGGAGGCACGGCTTTTTGGTTGTACACTTGTCTAAAGACTCTAAACCACAGGGAAAGTGGAATCGCCGCGGCCAATTTATTTAAAGTGACGGGGTGTTTTCCGATAATCTTACTGTACTATGTTCTATTATGATATGATACATAACTGATTATAATAGAAATCTTATCGACCTTTCTTAAAGTTACTGTATCTTCAGTTGATATTTTGAAATAGTTATTTAAAAATAATCTCGCATTCCTACACTTATCCATTGCTTTCTGCATTTATTTAACATTATCTGTAACTGTTGCTGAGGGGCAAAGATTAGTTTCCAAGTTACAAATTGTAAACATTACTTAAGATCAAGTGTGATACAAGAAACGCTTTCAAATCTAGGTATAATAAGTACAGGTTACAGAAAGTAGACTGGAACGCGGTGAAAATCGGAACTAATGTTAGAATTTAGTAATTTTCAAGTTTCGTATTGATAACATTTTTACATCTATCATATTGACATTAAATTGTTAACCTTATTTAAGCTAAATAACACAATAAATCAGAGGTGTACGCAACATTGCGGTATGGTATATTATCAGTTCTTGAATGTTAATAGGATTGCGGAAATAATGATGTACGTTGAACAACCAGGCTCTGCTAAACCTTCTATCCCAGCAACAGCAATTTCCACACTTTGAAACACAAAGAATCTGTCATATGACGTCAGTCACTGCGCAAACGAAATCCCTCTACCCACCGTTACTGTTTACTTGTCATTTAAAATATAATCTAACTTTGTATGTTTTTGACAACTTTCCACATATTACCAATTCATCAAATATGATCACAGCGCCTTTCATGACCTACCTTAACACCCAATCTACTTTCTGTGACCTGTACTGAAAACGACATTGACATCGATATAAGCAGCTGGTTGTTTTTAACGTCTTTAGTAAATAAAGCGCACCGCAAGGAAAAGAATCTTTGCTAAATCGAATAATGGTTGAAGAGCGTTCAAAATAATTATATAGGTGCAAAATGGGTAAGAATATCTTAATTTTTCTAGTAATACTGAAACAGTAAGAGGAAACACTTTGTAATTCGAATTACATTAATTCGCAATGAAAACAACATTACAGACGGTGGTATTCGAACCCGTGCTCCCAGGCGGAATTCGATTGCTCGGCCATCGACATACTTGTTTATATTGGTGCTTTGTGAAGGACGCCATAACGAGAGGACCGATGGCGGACGAATTGCACCCGATCACTACCGATGAAAACGTGACACACGCAGACACGCTAGACAAGCAGCTAGGCGTTCAGGGTATTGCAAACATTGCAGGTTAACTTCATGTTACGTTTTTAAGGAATACTTCACCGGAAAAAAATAATTACAACATTTTTTGTGTTATATTTTTCTAAAATATGTAAAGTAGTCAGAAGTTTGATTCATCACGTCTTTAATGATCAGTATTACTATGGAAAACATTACACACACAATCTTAAAACTGTGTAGAAAATACAAAAAATTCGCTTGACAACGGTGCCTTTAATAAGTTGAAAAGAAATTACTTCAATTAAGTATCATATCCATGGAAACATTGCAGTTTTACCTATTTGAAATTAATAAAATTTTGCTATATTTCCAAAAATATAATATTACAATTTTTTTTTGTTATTTTCCTACTCAGCAAGTGCCTCTTAATAACTTAATATGGAGTTAATCCGCTATTCGGTAACACTCTGTATAAGGGCAATACTGTAAAATAATTTCCATACAAAAAATTTTAAAAATTTAATTTGGTTGTGAAATAGTAACAATGATTTTTCAATATTCCAAGTGATATTTTAATGTTATCAGATTATGGCAATAATAATAAAATAAAAGTGCTTGTTTATATTAAAAATCTTCCTCTGCTTAGCTTATCTCAACTCAAATCACCCACATCCCCTAACCACATAACTCACAACCCAGAGGGGGCGGCATATGAGACAGCACGACGGCGGCAGGCATATTAGAGACGTCCCTGATATGATATTTTCATTTTTACAAAAATAGAACTACTTGTAGTATAAATTTAATAATTTTCACTGTCCAATGATACCGTGTCATTCCCAATGGCGAACCATTTTGAGCAGATTATTGTCTTACTATTACTGAAAACAATACTTACTTACCTGCTACGTCTTGGAAATGTTATTTTTCTACCTATACTATCTTCAGTTCTAACAACATTTAATCCGATTTTCCAGCTCTTATGACACTTATAAGTAGTTGCTGTAGTTGTTTCCTCATTCGGTCTTAAACGCCCTTGCTCATACTTTTCATCTTTTTCGGGTGCAGAATTCTTCCCAGTACTTTGTTTTCAATTTAAATTCACTTTTATTATTATTTCAGCGTGTTGTCACATGCTTAATGTGATCTTTGAGGTCTTTTCCTACACGTTTTACACAATCTTCTCTGCATTGTGCTGTACATAGCGCCTTTTTAGTGTATACCGGGTGTCCGTTCTCAAAGTCGAACATAGGCGATTAACATTGTATTGAACGTTTTTGCCTTTTCCTGCTCGCCAATCCAACTTACAGGGAAGGTAATGGTATCAATGGAAAGATAAAATTATTACGCATCAAATGATACCACTAATAATATTCAAGATGCTTTTTACTTCGACACGAAGTGTACGAAGTATTGAAATTCCCTCATATCGAAAACCACTCTGAGTCAAATATCTCTAAAATTCGAGCCAACCGACTAATGAACCCACTATATCAAATCTCCGTCTCGGCGGTGCGGATCTTTTGGTGAAGATCCCAGCCCACTAGATCAATCCCCCGTATTGGGGGGTGCCTAAACGTGCTGTGCGGGGGATGTATGTTCGTATGTGTACACGATTCCGGTCGCCAGGAACCTTCCTGAAGTCTTGGATCGTTTTCATACGATAGGTCCTCCGAAAATGAAGGCAACATCAACTTTTGACCTATGGTCGTCGGCAAAAATTTTTTTTTTGTTTTTTCTTTTTTTTTTTGATAAATAATTGGTTCATAGCATTTCATTGTATTAGCGAAACGGAGTGATGCTGAGTATCGAAGTATTCTTGGAAAGCACGGAAGGGCGCTTTTCTTGGGTGGGGGGTACCGTATATTTTATTTTAAAATACTAATTTAAAACTTGGGAATTTTTAAATATGCCATGCCTTGCTTTTCAAGTTCGATAGCATTTGTTAAAAAAATTGGTAATTAGTTGGCGTAAATCAGGTATTTTCTGTCAACGTGTGTTAAAATTATCTACAGAAAAATTAATTATTTCAATGAAAAACGAATAAATGCACTAATGTTAATTGCCTATGTTCGACTTTGAGAATGGACACCCGGTATGTAATTTTCCTTTCAGCAAGATACATTCCTTGGTGAACCCTTTTCTGTCTCTGAAATTTTTGTTATCTCTTATGGTTATTTATATTTGGTCTGTGGATTGTATTGAACACCGTCCTTTAGCTCTGGTGCTTGAACCTTACTTGTGACCTTTAATTTTCCGATGATTTCATCTCCACTTCGTGCCATAGACTATCATAGTTGACCCCGCCTTCCCTTTGTTCGTACATGAAGATGTATTTATGTTTGTGCTTACTTACCTGATAAGTTACTGCAGTTATGTACAACTGGATAACGTTGTCGAGCATTTAATACCAGCCGATACTATTTTTATAATCGGAGATGTCACTCGGGTAAACAAATAAAATCGTGGATTGTTTTTTAAACTGTTAATTTGCGAGATGAAAGTTGTACATCTTGTGTTGACAATAGTAGACTGCGAAGTAGTTCTTACTGTGGTCCGTTTTTTATATACATAACTATCTTCTATTTATACAATAGAGAATACTTAATTTCATTAGGCAACAAAAAAAATGGCCTGATTATTTATTATCCAATGGGAGCCAATCAAAAAAATTGAAAATAATGTGAAGTGTCATAATTACTAATAACCTTCTTACATCTAAAACCCTAACAACAAATGTAGCTTGGGACAAACAAATTAATTTAATGTCTTATTTAACATAATTCAGATCATGTTCAGATAAATTCGTTCACATTTCAAATTCTCTTAAAATTCTAAGAATTTACATTAGAACAATATTAAATACTGTTAATTTTCTTGCTTGAAATACTATTTTATGAACATTCAACTCAAATTAATAGAAATGCATGTGACATTAGCAAACTTTTCAGTTTACAATAATTGATGACCTAAAGTCACTTTTTAGGATATCAATAACCTGAAATTACCTATCCATACGCCTTCTTTCTAAGTTACAAACCAAATTATAACATATAGATAATCGCTATTTCATTTCAGGTGCTGCGTTGTTATATTAAACCAAACATGTTATACAAAAATGAAATTAAACCCACAGCTAAGCTATGACGTATCAATTATGCATTCAAAATTCAGCCCGATCTGATGTATAATCTGTAGTCGTAATCTGAATGCTACAATCTAACTAGAACTAACATATTATAATTAACTTATACTAATTGTGTACACATACTAACAATTTTAGAAAGTAAAATCCTTTTTGCTGAGATTTTCATTGAAATCGTAATTTAACATACGGGTTGCAAAAGTGTTTACAACTTTAATTTTGGTTAATTTGAGTAGAAAATTATTTGGCCAAGTCACGCCTTAGTGTTCAAAAACCGTGAAACGAATCTCTTGGAAAATGTAAAACTAAGACTTTTAAGTTCTTGAGGAAGATTTATGAGGAATCTTAGTACAGTACAAAGAAAATATAAACCAGCAACATTAAATAGACTTTTAATATTTGACACAATAGTGTAACAAATATCCAGCATATATAAAGCTGGAGACTCAACTAGGCCCAGAATGACTAATTAACAAATAAATGAATTTGGAGTCACCCAAATCATAACGCACAAATGCTATGCATTATTAAAATTCGAAACACCTTGTAGAATACAACAAATTAAAAAAACCTCGCGCCAGCTACGTAGAAAAAATTTACATCTGGATGCCATGCAAACATCCGTCTAGTGCTAGGCGCCTCAAGGACGCTTGTGGAAGTGAGTATTAGGTACATACAACATTTCAGACACCCTAACTGATAAAATGCTAATGCTTCCAACGTTGCAAAAAAAGCTAATGTTTATCACGTACAGTTTGATTCACCGAAGGCCTTTGTAGAACTGTTTATTCTTGGGCAATAGCCCTTTACCGTTAAATTAAACAAGCAAGCTGAAAATCATTACATGTACTTACGAAACGTAGCTGGAAGCACTATCTTGCGTTAAGAGGGTCCTGTCAGCTTATGCATGGAATTTTTAAATTGAGGCCCGAAGTTGATACAGGCGACCGCTACAGCCTGAGGAAAGTAAAACCGTGGCTAAAACTGCTCGCATCTGGAACACGCCGTATAAGCCGTTTGCTACGATGAAATCCTGCAAGAGGAGCAGATCGCAAGGAAACCGCAATCATATGAGCTTGATGCCAGCGAGCCGGAGGCTCGGTAGTATTAGGGCATGGAAGCAACAGGCATGGAGCAGGCCACAGCTGGAAATCGGCTTGAACGTGCTGAAAGAGACGCCGCTGTACAAACTTCAATTGTTGCAGAAACTCGAGGCTAAATTGTTTCGAGCTTAACCTGCTTGGGCCACGGCTTGCTATCGAAAGAAACAACGCACCGAGAAATTCTTTACAAGTGTCCTCTAGAAGGTCAAGCGTTCCTTGTGCAAAATCTAATTCACGCAATGCCAAGAGCGGAGCTCGCGGGAAAACCATATTCGAAAGCAAACTGCCTCGAGGAACTCTTTAATATCGTAACGCAAAATAAAATGGTGATTGGGCTTTGCAATGTAACCAACTAACCGGGTGTAAGGTTTCACCGACTGGAGACGCAACCGCTTTACCAGTCGGCCACATGTTTTTATCACAATTCTTTCCTTAAAATGCATCCGATCAGGTTAGGCACCTGCTTGAGGTGTGCTCAAACAATGTTCACGGGGCCACACATCGTGTGCTTAATAGCAGGTTTTAATCCTTTACTAAGTGGAGAAGACAAGATGATTTATATTAACCTATTACTTAATAATTAGTCACTCATTGGTAAAAAGCTGACTTCGGTTTTTTATACCTGTATCCCGTACCACAGAATATTGGGAGTCATTGGGAAGCTTCAAGATGAATAAATCGCATTTAGCTTTATGTGTGAAATATGATTCACATTCAAGTAGATGCCGGCGTTCTAGAACGTGTTGATAGTAATGAAAACCAAACCAATGCTGAAGTTTGCTTTAGAAAAACTTGCCAAAATCTAGAAAGACCACAATATAACAAAATCAAAAACACTAAACTTTGATTAGTAACAACCCTACCCCATAACCACTCATAGATCGAAAACCTGGATACACCGCAAAAAGATAGAAGCGTTTGAACAACTTGCTATTGAAGAATGATGAAAATCGCATGTACAGCTCATAGAACCAACGTCCCAATTCTGCAGGAACTCAACATCGACACCAACAGGCTCCTTCTAACTGTACAAAGACAGATTATTTGGACAAACGATTAGAAGGGAAGGCATGAATCCAGAGCAAAGTGGATGACAAAATAATATGCGGTTCATACCCTAACAGGTTCACAGACTAAATAACAACCTTGACAAATACCTAAAGCAGAGACAAAGGCAAAAGACGGAGATGCATGGCAAGCCATACCTGTAGAAAACGTATGAAGGTCACGAAGTTCGGATGCGAACTGCGACGACGATGATGATATGAATAAAAAGAGAGGTAAAGCGAAAAAAGTGAAATACTGTTCGAACATTGTTCACCTCGGAGAACTCTGCCGATTAGAAAAACTACCTAAATACCTCATTCATAGTAGCCGGCCGCGGGAATCGAACCTAGGACCTCCCAAATGGAAAACGAGAAAAACTATTCAGCAGGCGTGAGTGTCAGTTATCTTCGTCGAAGTTTCTGACCATAAAGTTCCATCACTAACCTAGAGCATACCTTTAAAAACTAGGTACGGTGTCTGTGGATTGAAAACATGGATTTTTTTATTGGTAATGCTTACCGGCATACAAAATGAAGCCTTGCATTAGAAAGAATGTAAAACGCAATTCAAGTACTATAAAAGCAACTCTTATTTAATAGTAATTTATGCATTAAGGACTATAATAGTGATTATGCGCGTGGCACATATAACTTTTTATTTATGTTGGTTCGCAAAACGAACAAAATTCAAGGATTCAGTATTTTGGCTACAGACTACTACGTCATTGTTCTGCTGGCCCTGTAAATTTTTGGTGTGCAATGGTTTCTATGCAGATTGTTGGTGTTTGTTATACTGCTTAGCAACTTTATAGTTTGTGGGCCATAAAATCCAAATTACGCCCCCTATCGAGCGTCAATAAATATGATTCTAAAATGTAACAAAATTATACATTTTGTGCGGACTGGCTACCGCCCTTTTTTAGACGTCACATTATTTTTATACTGTAAGACATATTTACCTATTCTGCATTTGTTTAACATGTAATATTCACCTTTCTAGCACATTTTTTCTAAATTAATTTCGTTCGTAACACGTCATAAATAATTTGAAAGGTTCACAATGAGTAAAAGTGAAGCGATGCAGAGCTTCAAGAAGATTTATTTCGAGTAGTGGGTATCTCAATTTACCCGCTACGCTTTGTGGACAAACATTTAGGGTAGTGAACAATTTCGGGTATTGCGAATACCATATAAAGTGACCGGCATAAATTTGTACACATATGAAAAGCTTTTTTATTATCCATTTATCAAAAAAATTTAGTTTTGATGAAAGTCCCTGCCTCTTCTTAAACTCAAAATGTAAATGAGTTTTTTGAGGCTCTCTTTGAATACGTTCAATATAAAGAACTGCGATCTTAGTTTTAGTATCTTTGTTTTGGAATAACCTTACAACCATACAATTAATATCTGTTACAGATAGTGACTTGGAAACAGCTACCTATTTTTATATCTGGTAGCCAATGGGACACAACTGATGGCATTTTCTCTTGAACGTTAATCCATAAGAAAGAATAAGGTCACACACGACATATCAGTAAGTCACTTAACATATACAGAATGTCAATACTACAATCTAGTATCCAAACTATACCCACATTTTTATTTAATCGCTATTCAATCCGTATGATAGAATAAGGGAAAAAGTAGCAATAGAAAGAAAAAACATAACAAGAAAATGAGATGTTATTAGCTACATCTCGAAAAGTGATTCTGAAATATTCAGTACTGCGAAACTGTAGTTTTGAAACGTAAAAGCTTTACGTTTTTAGAAGCGAAGATTTTAGCGGTTTGCAGCTCTACGTGACCGAAAGCTATATGTTTTTGTTACTACCTTAGTAAATATTAGGTAATCTCCGATTACAATTTAAAGCAATTCCAATAAGCTTCAAAGGCAGGTTATTTGTAGGTAATTTATGAATCCGAACTTAACCGTGGCTAGTAAAGTCGACAGACGGAAGAAGTTGGGGCAAACAACGAACCTCCACAATTAGCTGTTAGTAGATTGATGGAGCAATATTTCTCCTTTTAAAAGGGCCGAACGAGGTTCGGCAACAAAGCCGGCTAATTCCACAGCTAATTTTAGACCCGCTCGTTCTTTGTGGGTTATTGGGGCCGACTGTCGCAAAACTAGTCCTGCCATGGAACAATAAGTTTGTAAACAAGAAGTCTTGAAAAGGGATAGGTACCATATACGACCTTTAATCCGCATTTACAAATACTTGAGATAAATCACCCTAATCCCGGTGGGCTATCATTATGGTCCCTCCTGAGTAACGCATGTTTATAATGCGTGCCGGATTACATGTTTTATTTGACAAAGGCCGGTAACACAATCGGGCAGCGGATTTGAGCGGCGGAACAGCTTGTTGAATGTGAGTGTCAATGCGCAACACGCTGACAGGCGGACAAAGGAGCGGTTTTCCAGGGTGATGAACTAAGCACCTCGTGTAACCGCATCTCATGCTCGTCGTAGCCGCGCCATCTGTCCGCGCAATTCGAGTCCTAACAAGCCGGATCCGCCACCGAACGCGTTGCCTTTGTTAGGGAGCCGTCTGAGCGTAATTTAATCTGACGTGTCCCATCCTTCCACAAAGAAATCGGAATCGGTTTGACATAACCGTAAGTGCATAACTGACGCTGATTACCTGCCTGTACTTTTTGTAGGGCCAAATATTTGGGGCGACCCGAGGCCCGATTCCTGGATCTTAGGTGGTAGCGAAAGGAATTTATCATCCTCTTACCCCAAAATCCATTGCCGGCGTAATCGTCAGATCCCCAGATAGTACGCCAAGTCGTGGATTATACAATACAATAACGGTAGCGGCTTATCCTAAGTCGAAGTTGTCATTGCAAAATCGGTATCTTGCAAATTACAGTCCCTCGCACAACCTATCCAGTCAACCGGAAGATTTTCAGTAGCTTTCGATTTTAAGAACGTATAAATCTTGCTTCGAAAATGCCGCCTTTGAAATAAAAACATATTGCAACATATGTTCTTCAGCTTCGTACATTTCTTTTACATCGACAGCTAGTTATAGATAAAATTCACTGTCTTGACATTCAGTGTGATTCAATAAACTGAAAATGGCAAGATAAAATCAAATGAAGGATTGTTCAAAGATATTGTTTAAAAGTGTTGTACACCACTTTTAGTAAATATTGTCCATTATTTAAGAATGCGATTCTTCAAGTGTAAACGAAATTTGTAAGTACACATGACCTCTAATAAAAAAAAATTGAGAAAATATACATCCCCTTTTCCTAATTGTTTTCGGCTCTTTCTATATAACCGTTTGTGTTGCTTCTAATTGTTCTATGTTATATTGCATTTATTTTTAATTGTGGATTACTTTTCGTGCAATACGGTAAAAACAAATCAATAATTCTTAAATCAACGGAAATATTGAAAGAAACTAAGAAACAAAACAATATAGTAAGTATTTGAGATTCCTTCTTCAGAGCAGTAATTAAAAAAAAACTCTCTTTATCCAAGCCAATATTTCGAAAAGCTTTATTGCTTTATCAAGGCAACTACAATGACGTTTATAGTTATAAAGAATTACAGCAATAACAATATGTTTGATTTAAGAAAATGTTAGGTTAGTCTTTCACAATCATCGGCAATAAAGAGCACAAACAGGCATGTCCTATTAGATAGGCACATCAGGTTAAAAGTTAAAAAACAATAGTTAAGTGATCCGATTAAGTAACAGTTAATTAATGCATCAATTACAAGCAGATTAAAAGTATTTGCATATTTATGCAAGTATAATGACTAATACCTGGATGGCAACTAAATAGCTCAAAAATCAACAGACAGTGACAAGCGAGAATTTTGAGTAGTCAGTATACAGGAGAACTTCAAAGAAAAGACATACAAGTGATATAATACACAACAAAGAGAGGCATCTAAATTGTAATGTTATTATTATCGTTAGAAATAATCCTGGGTTTAAAGTTAACAAAGTATGTGAAAATATTGCTTACATTTTCAATTTTTCAGTTGTTGCGATGTTTGGCCCACATAACACACAGTCAAGGCAATGAAGTTTATGTATTGTTGTGATATCCTTTATGCTACGGTGCACGTAACCACAATTTGAAATGAGTTATTTGGTTTGGTTTGAACAGATATTCTATACTTAGAATTTATTTTGATACCTGCCCTTAGCCGGAATAATTGATTTATTATGGGCGCACGCAGCGCAGTTTTTACAAGCAAGAAGCTTTATGAAAATATTGTTTTAGGCATAAGAAACTCAGCGTTTTACAATATAGCACACAATAGCAATTTTGTTTCAAGGGTTCATGCAAATACATTACTAAAATTGTGGTCGAATTATTGACCTTTTACAATTCCCATTTTTGCCAGATTGAGTAATATTGTAGAGCTCAACAATTACAATAAACATTCGCGAGCTAAAAGAACACAACACAGAATAATTTAGCTAACCATTATCACGCCACTGGTTGATGACCCGCTGCAAACCACAACCGCGCGCCACTGGTACTGCATATATCCAACATTTCAGGAGTTGCACCTCGCCTTGGGACCAACACTTTTGAAGAAATTGCTGCAAATCACAACACACCGGCACCAAACTTGGATGAAAAAACCAAAGACAATTAACAACTGTTTAGTTTTAAATAAGTGACAGATACATAACAGAAATATTTTCCAAACATCATATCATCACAAAACAACTTAAGCTAACCTTAAAAAGAATGCGCAACGGGGCGACGTTATCCGTTGAATTAAATTAGCAAAGTCTTCAAAAATTCATCGCGGTTTATATTTATAGCCTCGGAAAACAAAAGACCACCACCTGGTATTGATCTAAAGTAATGTAAGTTTTTAAACAATTGTTAAATGACTCGCAAAATAATATGAACATTTGTTTGTTGATAATTTAAATAAATGCATGAATTAATTACACAAGAACATTAGATCTAAATGCAAAACTAATTGCATCATGGTGGTTAGCGCATTTAGAAGCATATATGTCCCGAATTTTACATCTCTCCGCATTGCAGTCATGTCGAACGGTTTCCGGCACGTCCAGAATTATGCCCGACACCAAACTCAAATGTACTACTGGAAAAGTGTTTCCACATCTTCGCTGCACCTGTGTGAATGTTATCTATCCGGGGGAAATTTTATTTAAGAATATCACTGCCAAATGTGACACTACGACCTGCACTCACGCCTGAAATCACGAAGTCCAACCACCCTACCAGTGTATTAAGACTTCAAAAAAGTCTATAAACACCCCCTTCAGGTGTGTGTCTGCTTGGTAGCTTGCACGGGCCCCTTCATGGAGCACACTGGTTGCCCAATCTGACCTACAAAAGCTCCAACTTTACTGGTATGTAAAATTGTAGCGCTCATGTATACAGTAGTTATTTTTTTGTGTTTGTAAGCTTCTAATTATCGACGCACAGCATGCTCCTTAGCTACTGGCATCGATTTCTACAGTTGCAGTCCTAAACTTTGAGTTGTCGGCGATATTGGCTTCCACTCACGCTATCTCCGATCGTTTTGATGGCTCTTTGTATGGCGAAAATTGGGATCCACAAGTGTATTTTAGCTTGATTTTGTCAAATATAACCCCACATTCTTCCAGAAACCATAAAAATGCCTGGAATCGTACCTACATGCTGTTCTGAGAGATGCAATTTGCAAATATTTATCTTAAATTACCATGACTTAATTGCTTTTTATTAAGAAGAATCTCCTAATGCTCTCAAGATAAACTTAAGCCCTAAATTTGACTATTTACAATTGATCGTCTAAGCACTTCTTCATTAGATGCATGTTGAGTCCATGATATTTTTAATAATCTGTTAATTACTCATTACTTTTTATTGTAAAAATGTGTAATGTACAAGCGAACATCATAGCGTTATATAATATAACACGACATATCTGCATTCTAGAAATATTTTCCTTTAGTTGTGAGAACACATTTTTATTTGTAAGAACCCTACTCCTGGCTATGTTTATATCTATATATTGAAGAACGTTTATTAATTTATTAGTTAAACTGTTAATGTAAGCAAGAAATTTACATTTTTAATCTAACTGAACTCCTGGTTCAGAGGTTCCATGTCATTATTATTAAGATTGTTAATAATATAAAAGTTTTTTTAATAGACTTGATGTGCAATTCTCCTTCAAGATTTGCTATAGTTGTTTATATTCTTTTGAACTAATAAGTGATGAAATATTTTTAAAATTCTATATTAAGTGCCAAAATAAAGTTGATTTTAATTTTCATATGATGGGGAAGAAATGATTGATGTATCCTTTCGAGTTCGTACTTTTCTTATACCAATCTAATATAAATGTGTTGTCAAGAACTCTTCTAACCTTTGTGTCAAGAAACGGGACAGATTTATGTATTTCACTTTCCATAGTAAATATAATGTGGCTGTTGTAGCTGTTAAAGATTTGTAAGGTTTCGTCCACACCATCTTAGAAAATGGATAAAATAAGGTCATCGACATACTTCTTAATGAATGATATTCCGAAACACAATTTAAGGATAAGATAATCTAACAAAGAATCAATAACTAACTGAGTGAGAATTGGACTTAAGTTGCTGCACGTTAAACATCTAAAAATATGTGCATATAAAAGTATTTGACATAAAAATACTTTTTTCTATAGCACATGTTAAAGTGTGCTTTTATCAACTCAAAACAAAAGGTCAAGTTTTACTTTAACAGCAAGGGTAGATAAAGTAGCACTTTAACATCAAGGATAGATAAAGTAATTTAACTTTTGTTTAAATTAAATATGACAGCTTCGTATTATCGTAGCAACCCAATCTAGCTACTGACATTTTGAAATGTGATTGACTATCCTTATTTTCTTTTGAAATTGTTAAAGTTCTTGCTATAGAAAAAAATATTGTATTATACACGACGATAAAGTTATTTCTATCCACTCTTGAATCATTAACGTCTCGACTTCGTCTCGACGTTAAACGATTCACTCGTGGATAAAATTTAACTTTATCGTCTTGTATAATAAATTACTATTAATTAAAGATGAAATTTATAATTTTGATAAATTCTGATAAGGGTAAGCCACATTATCCCTCTATATTATACCAAATGTTATTAATATTTTCAATTACTAGTTTTTTAGGATTATTAGTTACTGTCCTGCAGTTTTAATGAACAAACATTAAGCAAGGTGTGCAATATAGTACAGTAAACACCATGTCAGTACTTAAAAAAAATTTTGGAGAAAAGAAGATTGCATGGCCCGTACAGCTAGCAAATTCTCACCCTATAACTCGTACATAATAAAACTACTTGGGCGTCGTCGGATTCATTAAGAAATATTCGTATAACGAATTTTAAATTTACATCTATGAAATTCGAAAGAATTTACATCTATGAAATTCGAAAGAATTTAAATATTTTTCCAAATATTCATTTTTTCAACGCTTTCTATCTTGAGAATTAAGAACTTGAGATGGTAGGTATATGTATGTTTATATACCGTTTTTCGTAATATTTCTTGAAGACTCACCGCTATAAACTATGGACACTACTTGAACAAACACATTCATTCGACCTTTAAGACCCATGCTCATGTGAAATACACAAGGTTATATTTCGCACATAACAATAAACTAAAAACAGTTGTGCAAAAATGATTAACGTCAGGACGGTTTTGAGCATTAACAATATGCAAAATGATACTTGTAACTTGAAATGAATATATTACAAATTTCGTACCTTCTTTAATTCCAATATTGTATAAGGTAAATGCTAACAAGCTATATCTACTTGTTTTTGCTTTAAAGTTTTTTTGTGAGCTGCAAATCTCCCAATTGTCTTTCAATAATTGACTTTTTCTCGTGGCCCCTTTTGGAGTCTATTATGATTAAAGGTCCTCTATAAGAGAGTTGAAGTAGTATGCCTACACAACATATTTTTCATTTTATTTTGAAGCTTACCGTGGCCCCGTTTTTTTCACTTCCTTTCTGTAATCCCTCGCAGGTTATTCGTGTTTCTCGTTGAAAATAACTGGTTAAGAGGACTGTGACAATATTTAAATTCTTGCTGATTTAGAATTTAATTTGTCGTCGTTGTTTGATTTCATCTTATTTTTATATTTTATTGTTCAATTATTCTCATACATCTTATAAAAAACATTTCAACAACCACACTGTTTGTATATAAATATGAATTAATATCATTTAAGTACATAATAGGTCAGTCGAGCCTATGCAATTTTTTTGCAAATATTGCAACACTTTTATGCCATTTATGTACATTTGTGCATGCTTATGTAAATAGAGTCCCTGTATATAGGTTACTAAGAGTTGGGCAAAGAGCAGGATACATTTTTATTGGTTTGGGTCACTTTTTACAAGGCATGTGTGATAAAAGTGCCTTTTTTACTTATTTTCTAGCATGTTATAACCGATAGTTCCACACATGCAATTCTAAATTTTAATTAAATTGGCAGTGTATTCCCAATAGTCGGTTCTAGAGATCCTAAGAATAATCAATGCTCTGAAAACTTTCCCATTAAAAGCAAGTTAGCAAGATTGGTTCCCATAACCTCTTTGTTCGACATATGTCAAATATCTAATTTGGATCAAAAATGTATGTCAAATCAGGTTGTTTGCCCAACTCTTAGTAAACTATATACAGGATCTCTAATGTAAAACAGAGCCAGTAGATATAGAGAGTACCGCCACGTCCGCCATGTTTGTTCCTTTGTCATATGCGTCACTTTGAGGTTTTGTAACACCATTCCGTCAACGTGACATTGGCAAGACTGTAAGTCTATGTCAAATTCGAGGTTAGTAGGTTAGGTTTTGTTTGTTATTTGACACAAACTGATGGAAAACATAACCTGATAACCTCGAATTTGACATAGACTTACAGTCTTGCCAATTTCAAGTAAAAATTTAGACATAACTCAATCAGTCATTCCTGATGGGAACAAAAATGGCGGCGATGGCTTTAATCGATATTATGAAAAAGAGATATGCTAACATGTTTCCTTAATCTAATAGTTTCACCGTGGCTGTCGTGGAAAAGAATTGCTTCCGTATATACCCACACAGGATGTCGAACAACAGGACGTCCATAACTCACCCGGGTGTTCTTGGGGTTCTAAATAGAATAGTTTCGATAAACGTAACTGCGAAAATTGCGTTCGCCATTTTGAATAAATTCCATGCAACTGAAACTGGCAAATGCAAACGTTGATAATCATAGCGTTTATTGAGGCGATGTTATTTAATTTAATTTTTAACCGTAAATGTTAATTTTCATTTTAACCGTTCGAGAGTGATTAAATGTTTATCGGAACTTTTCTATATAAATCTATCTCAAACTACCGTAGTGAATTAAGAATGTTCTATTATTGAATACCTTGTATACTATTACCGAAAAGTATTATTTTTCAAAGCTGCCATCACACAAGTATAAGGGTTATTAAAAACATTAAAAAAAATCTAGCGAAATTTATAGTTAGCCGTATCAATAAAAAGCATTTTCATTTTCTAATCAAACAAAACTGACATATTGTGGTCGGCTTGCGCACAAACCACAGTACATTACGCAACTAGTTTAGAAAAGTGATGTTTTACTGAATAAGTATGGCTGGTTTTAGTGGAGGCACTCGAACTGCGCACCGACTAGCGACAGGTAGTTTAGTGTTAAAAGGGTTACTTAATCTCCTACTGAATTGCGCACGGTATATGCAGGTAGTCAGATCGAACACAGTCATTCATTTCATTTTTGGCAAATGCACATAATAGGAAGAAGCAAAGCCGATTTTAAATATTTTCGGACGCTTTTTCACTGAATTAATAGATACAGTTGCGACAGGTAAATAGTTTATACTTTAAAAGGTTTGTTTAAGCTTGGTTACCACGAACTGCGGTAAAGTGTTAGTGCAGTCCTTTGGTGCTGTTCCGCTTTAAGCCAGGCTACAGTTGTAAATAAGATTAAATCCATTGCAATAGCATAGTACGTGTCTGAATAAATTTAGAATTTCAAAACTACACGAAAAGCGTGGGAAATAATCATACAAATCAGTGGCGTAGCTAGAAATTGTGTGCCCCGCCGGAAAATATTATTAGTGCTCTAGTAGAACGTAAAAGCATAGAGTTCAAATTGATTTTTTTGACAGTTTTCGAAAAAAAGCATTAACGGTTTTGGTTATTATACAATTACAGACATTATACTTAAAATAAAAGTCAACACAAATCTGTATACTAGACCTCACACCTAAACTATATTGTATATGTCTATCTACACAATGTTAAAAGAACTAAAAATTTCCTTTTCTGTCTTTAGTCATGGCGCTCATGACAAACTCATTAATGTTCAAATCTCATTTACTGACCGTCAGTTAACTTTCAATAGACATTAAATGTTATTTTTGCATCGTGCGCGAAATTAATGGTTTTAGAGCATGAGAATGTTACTTCTTTCATTCGAACGCTTGAAAAAAGTTCGCGCTCGTACTACAAACACGCACCACAGTGTGCGAATTTTTTTGGCGCTCTAGTGCGCAAAATGTTTTCTTCATGTCGTCAGTGGTAACGTAAATAAATAACCTATTTTTTACCACGTTAAAAAATGGCAATGCTATACTCTTTCTTGAATAATTTTTAATGGGTTTGAGCTGTTATTGGCAAAACAATAGCTAACAATATATACTTCTGAAAAATCACTTTCCGGAGCATTATACTTATATATAGTGTTGTGCCTTGGTCAATTGACCGGTCAATTTGACCACGGTCAAAAACTGTGTGGTCAAATTCACTGTCAAATGCTCTTTTAGCCTTAAAATTGCTTATATTAAATTACACTATCAATCAACGGTTTTTTTTGTAGAAGGTCTTTATTATTGGCTGTAAGCCTGTAACTAATCAAACATTTACTAAAATTGCAAAAATGCAGGGGATTTACATATTTAGCGAGGGGATTCACACAGCGACCAATGTTTCTTGGGGGTTTCTTAATACATTTTAGTTTCTTATTATTCTCTTCTTTGCTGTACTTATGCAGTAATGATTTGTTTTTATTGAAGCGTAAATATATGGCCAATAAATGGTGTATTATTTTAGTTACCGAGAGTATAAAATAAAATAATTGTTAAAACTGTTAATTATATGCACTTATAAATACTAAACAAAAGGGTTGGTGGTAATATGATACTAGTTAACCTTGTGACTTGCTTAAACTTACAGAACTATCAATACAATTGATTAAAAGAAGGTTAATTAAAAAAATTTAAATCGTCAAATGGCTGGTCAATTGACCGGTCAATTGACCAAAAAGTTGTTGACCGGTCAAAGGCACAACACTACTTATATATATAATATTCTGATGATGATACTTTTATTAACAGTGGTATTGTAAAAAACTCCACGTTTATTGTTTATTTTTCGTTAAAGTTAAGGGACGGGGCCTCCTGGTCTTCGGGGCCCCGTTGCAAGGCTACTGGCGCTATGATAGCTATGCCACTGACACAAATTGAATTGACGTAAAGCCTCAGAAATAATCAGTAGTAAGATCCCAAGACCATGTTAAATTGCCGATAAGTTTTTTGAAAATTTCCCGAGACAGCGCAGCGAATGAGGGCTATTTTCAAAAACTTATCACATGCAATTCGATATGGTTGAGAGATCTTTTAGTAGACTATTTCCCAAATACAATTTCAACACCAGAAATCAACGAACGATTTGTTTAACAATGTGAAAAACCCGGTTTTACTTCGATCCTCTTAAACCTAAAAATCTGGTGTGATACACTCACACAACTTCCTTTTACAGTGATCTTATAATTAGTCAAAAATTTCATTTTTAATTTTTAACCATTTGTTAAAAATTTTCAAAAATTACAAATTCTACAAAAACGGTACAAAATCGAGTGTTAGTTGAAGAGACAAATTTTCTCTAGAATTTTAAGGTGAATTCAAAAATGTAATAATATACCGGGTGTTTTATTTAAAATAGGAGTTAATAAAAAAAATAGAAAAAAAACAAAAGAAACCCACTTTAGAAGTATTCAACTGGAAAATCACCTATCTCACATCAATACACATTAAAAATGTAAGAAAAATGTAAAGTTTAAAAAAAATCGTTAGAGCCGTTTTTGAAAAAATCGAAAAAAACTGAAAAATCACAAGAGTAAACACCTACTTCCGGTTATGCGATTTTCTTCAAAAGTTTGCTGTCTCATCTACATAGTACACAAAACTTATATATGAAGTTTCAATGCCATACCTCTTTTCGTTTTTGAGATATTCTGTTCACAGACAGACAGACACACAGACAGACAGACAGACACACAGACACACAGACCAATGAAAAAAAATATGTTTTTTGGGATCAGGGGACTCTAAAACGTGAAGATCTGTTGAAAACTCAATTTCGAATTTTTGGGGTGAATCCAATACTTCCTTTATAGTAGTAAAAGGAAGTAAAAAATGCAGGCGAATTGTCGCAGGGATGTAGATGTTAGATTTTGTTTGTTATTTGACACAAACTGATGCAAAACTTAACCTGAAAATCTCAAATTTAACATAACCTGACAGGCTACCAACAATACAGTATTGAGTTTTTATCTTGCTAGTGATACCACCACTCGCTTTTATAAGTGTCATTAATAACCATTCTGCCTATTTTTTAAAAAGATTAGTATTTATAAAATAAACCGTGTTACGATATACTACGTAACGTTATCTGCTTTCTACATTATTCGAGAATTTTAAAGCACTCGCTCCTAACGTCGCTCGTTCATTCAAACTATTCTCTCGTAATGTAAAAAGCTTGATAACGTTACTTGCATCCTAAATTACTATTGAAATTGACTCTAGAATAACCAGTAGCGAAAACAATTTATATAACCGGGTGGCCGGATTCAAAAGCGAACATAGCAAAAGCATGGTATATCAAAAATTTACTAGAAACATTTAATTTAATCTAAAAAAGGTTGTCTAGATCAGAACTTGAAAAATATCACTTTATGATTGCCTCCCATCGTAATCCCTTGTGCGCAGTTCGAGTTATAGTAAGGGTCAACCCAGGTAGGCAAATATGTTGAGCGCAATTCGAGTGTTGGATTAAGGGACTGATGGGTTTTGTGCGCAGTTCAGTTGCACCGGGTTTTAGTATGAGTGTCAGTGAGTAAGTAAATTACCATACGTTCTAAAGCACAATAAGCAGCTCCAGTTGATATTACGCGTTTTGCAATACTAAAGTGTATTATTGGTGGCACTGTAATCCTATGTCAATTCGAAGTTAGTAGGTTAAGTTTCACATCAATCTTTGTCAAAACTGACGCAAAACCTAACGTGCTAACTTCGAATATGACATAGAGGGACAGTGGCACCAACAATACACTTGAGTATTGCCAGACATACGAATCGTCGTTGCTATGCTGTAATGATAGCTATGGTGCAAAATATCACATCACTCAACGATTTTGAAATAATAAATGCACTACACATTTCATATGAAATGCAATAAAAATTTATTATTTATGAAATATTATTATTTACTGACATCTACACTATAGCCTACACTTTTTTATTATATTGTAATAGCTTATACTCTTTTGCAATTTCTAGATACACTCACATCTACTGATAGTGTTATCAGTTTTGACAAGTAATGTGAGAGTTACGTTTACGAAGATATTTGATACAGCAGATAAATAATAACAATTGACGATGAAGAAAAATAAAAATGCAAATTAAAACCTTTATATCTAAATGGCACACGGATTCTAAACTTCATTATTAAGTTATCAAGCAAATTTACAATTATTAAACTTATATATATTATATATATAATTAATGTGAGAGTTACGTTTACGAAGATATTTGATACAGCAGATAAATAATAACAATTGACGATGAAGAAAAATAAAAATGCAAATTAAAACCTTCATATCTAAATGGCACACGGATTCTAAACTTCATTATTAAGTTATCAAGCAAATTTACAATTATTAAACTTAACACTTAAAAAATACTTCTATGCAAATCTCACGGTATCATATGCAACATTACCTAGCCAATATGGTTCAAGTGTACTACATTCAAAAATAGTATATTATATCATGAGGGACTAAAGTGCACCATTTAATCCCGCGAGTGGAGTTTGTTGCCTCGAGGGCGAAGCCCGAGGGCAACGACCACTCAAGGGATTTACACACTTTAGTCCCAAGGTATATACTCTATTTTTTGCACTTTTGGGAACATTATCATCAAATATTTCCAAAATTTGGAATCTGTCAATTTGGAAACTGACAATTACCATTTATTAAAAACTGAATTGCAGCAAGTCCTATATAGCCTGAATCAGTTGGCAGTACTGAAGTGTATTGTCAGTATATGTCAAATTCGAGATTTGGAGGTTAAGTTTTGTTTTGGTTACTACTTTGTATTATAATGTTGTTAAATAGTCTTGAAGAGATACTGTAACCTTGTCTAACTTTTTGATTTGTATGTATTTTCTGAGTCAGTTCTTCTCATGTATCTATAATGATATTTATAGTAGAGTACAGGTTCTAACTCATAGGAGATGTTTAGCATATCCTCTGTTATTCATCAGAGTCCACAGCTTTAAATTCTCTTTCGATAACTACGAAAGTCGTTCAATGCCCTTATCTATACCATAAAATCGTTGGTCTCTTTCTTTGTATGTATGTTTCTCCGCTAGCTCCTCCGAAAATACTGGACCGATTAAATTGTATGGTAGCTTAAAATGTTGCTAATTTTTAGACTTACATCGTACGCCAGTTTTTATTTTCAAAAAAAGTTAAGAAAAAGAAATTCAAATTAAATTACGATCGGTTGAAACAGCTGATGTGGTACGTTCACAATGAACTCCACAGCGCCGATTTTGACGTCAATTTTAAAAGAACAATTAAATCGCATAATTTAAATGTTCATCTATCAACATTTTTGTATGTATAATTGGTAAGGTTGTATGTATTTTTGATTGTGACATGTAGCACCCTTGCCCACCGAAGTGTAGCTCGGGTGATTCACTAGTTTTGTCTATAATCTGTTCCATTATAAAAAAATGAAGTCTACGTTAGATCACTTATTTTGTTTATAATCTGTTTTGTTTTTCTCGTCTGTCTATGTCTACTAAATGTAGGAAAATATTAGAATAAATCCCTTTATATTTTCCTTAGTGTATTGCGCAGGAAATTTAAAATAAAATCTTCCACATTTGAACACTTCTTACTTATCCTTGTTTATGGTTTGAGAATCTTATAGTTGCACTTTCTCGATTTGTTATTGAGTATTTTTTCTGTGTACCCAGTATATTACCGTTATCGAGTTCTTGACGGTGTTTTTTTAATTCAGTGGTAGCGCATCTATTTAGTAGATCAATTAATTAATAACATTGTGCTGTATTCGCACTGCACGATTAAAGCTGTAATTAGCTAAAGCCACTTTTTCTCTTTGCTTTTTAAACATAACAACTTAGTAATTAAACAGTTATAAACACAAGATAAAAACATCAGCGCATTGAATAATGAAATTAATTCCAGTTTGTAGTGCATATATGTACTTCTCTAATAAAATTATTTTGTGGTTATAACTGTAACGCTAATTATAAAATCTTTCCATTTACCCCTGAATAGAAAATCAAAGAGTGAATATCATTAAGAATGTGTGGACTCATATCAATCTTGTTTTCTCCTTGGTAGTTTTAAGAATAGTAACTCTATGTGAAAATACGTTAATATACAGGGTGCTGACGCCACACGGGAAATTCCATGCTAGTTACGAGCTATTCTGATATTAGCTTCCTTATTTATTTTAAAGTTAAATTATTTTTACGTTTGTTAAAGGGCACTACATTATGATCCAATTGACAAAAGTTGAGCATTTTTATTAGCTCAGACCAAAATACTTTTAGAAATATATTAGCCAAATATTGAAGTTTAAATCAAAGTATTAATTCCAATGACTGTCAACATTTGAAACATGACTGATAAACCTAGTTGAAAACGGCCGACTGAATGAAAAACGACTGCAGTGCTAGATGTGTTTGAATTAATTTCTTTTGTTTTTGTATCTGCTATACGAATTCTTCTAATGTTAGTTTCCTAAATGGAACTGTACACAATGAATATGACATTTATATTGACGCGTAATGATAGTTTCAGTGCTGTCTTAAAAATATCGCATTGATTATAACAACATATTTATTGGTTGCCATCGATGAAAGTGATAAGAATAAAGTGATAATTTCCAAATGAAAAATGTGGATCTTTTACCACTTTAAAAGCACACGATTGGTTGATTTTTGAAAAATCGTGGCATTTTATTGGATAGTAAGAGATTTAATTATTTTATCCGTTTCTTGTGAGCAGAATAATATTTATATGCGATTCCGATAGTAACTAATCATGATACATGTTGCTTCGTCTTCTTCACAACTAGTATCAAAATGATTTGCGTTACAAGGCTGGAAGTTCAGACACTAAAAATGTTTAAAATATGCTGGCATTCAGGTACTACAAAAACATAAATGTGCATGAGATACGATACATAGGAGAAACGATACCACGATCACAGGAAAGGTTCGCAACCAAGCTGTAACTGAACTTCCATATTGGGAGTAAAAACACATTTCAACTTGTAGGTTTTTCCAACTGATGTGAATAATAATCTCAGTAAATGATTAGGTCCGGTAATGAATAGCTTATTAGTTTCCTGCAGATAGGTGATGTGACCTTCAAGGGTAGGTTCAGCTTTTGTTGCGCTTTTACTGCAATGCAACGCAGGAAAATCTATCCGTAGGTATTTACAGGTAAACTGAATTTATAGGAATCTAAATAAGCATTTTCAGATATTTTATACATTTTGCCTGAACTACCAATCTTCACTTATAACAAAAATTTGTATGACAGTGCCACTTTGGAACAGCTGCGTCCCACCATCCATGTAGATATCAGTTTTATTTGATTTTAGTAGAATAATCTATACTACAACATACCCAAATATTTACTATTCTTCATGACACACCTTATTTATTGAAAAATGCAAAATCTATTTTATATTGGTAGTACTATCTGGAAATACCGTATATCCTTGTCCATTTGATGAAAAGTTTTGTTTTTAATGTGTGGAACTAAATCACCTGAAATGATGAAATAAATTAAGTATTGTAGCAATCCGCTATAAATTACAACACGTAGTTTGTCATTTATAGGTCTAATGTTTACGTTGGCAGACTTTATTATACGGAGTGCAATACTCGAGGGCATAAATTATTGAAATTAGATTTGGTGCTCTAAATTTACCAGAATATTTTTAAATTACTGCGTGCTAGCCTAGCGCCGTCTCTGCAGCTCTATTTTTAAAGAGAACTGATTTCCAATTCGTTATGGCCCAGTGAATAAAGTGCTGTCTCCCATTTTCACATCTCGGGGAAAAAGTCGGTAGTTATGCGGCGATCGCGCCTGAATGCATTGAACGTGCGATGAAATAAGACCAATTTGCATGCCATTCATCTTCAGCTGCTCGGAAATTTTAATAAGGCATTCAAAAGCATATCCATTAACCGGAGTAAGCCTGGGGTCTGAGGAGACAGGACGAGGGCACTTCACACCGACTGCGTTCAATGGGACTGCGTGGTGAGAACAGCCACGGTGCCATGGTAAATGAGAAGGGTGTTAACTAGTCAAGCGCGTGACACGCAGAGTTAGAAGAGCTAATGATCACCACAGGCCACAGCATTTGTTGTAAAATATGCCGTTTGTGCTGTGCATAGGCAACAGATTTCATGTTGATATCGCGCTTTGATCTCGCGGTTTATTAATACCGCACGCAGAATTTGTATTCCGTTTTCGATTAATCACAACGCGCACTGACAATCTTTGATGATGGAATGAAAATATGATATGACCATGATTAATTATCGCGCATCAAAGCTGCATATATCTGCGTGTTTTTGACATGCAAACTGCAATTTAATGAAATCAGCGCGTCAATGTTCGCAATACAAAGGCCGCATTTAATAACGCAATTTATTATTAAATTATTGTGCGCATGCAGTTCTGCAATGCGTGCCAGCAATGCAACGCCAGGGCACAAAAAACTCGATCGAGCTCAAAATAAATATTATCTGCTCGCAAAACTCATTTAAAATCACCTTCTTATTGGATTGATGACATGAGAACTCTAGTTACTTGTAATTTTTTCTTTTTTCAATTATTGAATTATTTAAATTTGTCAATACTGTCATATATAATTACACAACATCATAATATTACCCAATCTACAAAATGTATCAAACAATTGGTATCTGTTAAAGAAGAAACTGCATTAACAAGCCATCAAAAATGTATACAAGTTGCAAACATATAGTCAGTATTTAAAATCACACGTTTTATATTTATTTTGTGTATTTAACTAAATCTATAAAAACACATATGAAAATGGTCTAGGAGTACCGTGAACTGGGGTAAATATAAACAACCTGTGAAAATGCAAGGGTTTAACAAACGTTACTGAACGGAATCATTTGTTTTCTATTAAAAAGTCGGTTCTGTCTTTAATGAACTAATTAATTAGATTTATTGTTCATTGAAATGTTAAACAGTGTTTAACATGATCGCGTCGTTAAGATACATTTAACATTCATCCACTGGAAGGGACAATTACCTCCGTGGCGGAGGCGGCAATCTTTTTAATTTCATCCAGGATAACAAGGAACTCGTTTTGCGTTTTCATTTTAAGATTTTTATTTTGTTTAGCCCGATTTCGATTTAGCAGTTTTTAGTAATTATTATTGATTCAAAATTATTGCCTCAATCAACAATAAACTAATGAACGCATTTCGAGAGGTAACCGTCTTAACATTTCTCACCTTTATTACCACTCTTGCTTCGCTGCGCTCGCTCGACTGGGTTACCCCTTTAAATACGTTAATAATTAGTCTCTAGTAGGTCAATAGTTATTTATGCACCTAGTACAGGAAATGATACGACTAGGCTGTAGAAAAAGCGTTCTTTAGCTAAAAATTATGATTTCTTTAATTTTACCAATAGTGGGGTTAAAAGAAATGTAGGTGAAAAACACAATTTTTAAGTGAAATATTTTCTTTTAGATTATTGTAGCATAAATAGAAACAAAAAGTGTCGTTTAATGCATTACATTTAATTTGCTTCATGCAAATTTTGCACTAATTAAAATTAATTTACTATCCAGGAATTGTCTTGAGCTCAACTATATTCGAATAGTGTAATGTGGGTTCGATAACCTCTTTTTCGTTGGTGTGTATTGGGTTGCCTAATTTTCTGTTCCTTTCTCGATTTTCGAAAATCAGTGGCTTAGAGAAATTTTTGGTGATTTTTGGAAAGATTACCTGTATACAGGGAGCGATTCCCTGTATTCGTCTTTGAGAGATTAGTGGATAGTTTACTGCGTGTATCCTGAATTCATCTGGTTATGCTAGACATATGGGAATCTATTGGGGTGCTGAGCACCAGCTGATTCAAGTTAGCACTCCTCCGAGCTTAACGTTCGCAATCTAAAATGTGGCGTTGATTTTACAGAAAATGAGCTATAGTGCAAAGACAACTTTTGCTTCACGTTTGGTTTTTTAACCGACCGACGTGTTACTTTTTTACGAAATTTTGAAATAATTCTTCAGGTCTGAAATAGAGAAGTCGCCACTTATCCAAGTAAAATGAAATAGTTATGATGGTCATCGAGCTTTAACACCTACAAATTGTACACACTTGTTCCGCCTATGATGATAGGATTCAAAGATGTTTCAGTAATAAAATATATCTGTGGCCGCCCTTCTACCTCCAGTACAACAATCTGGATTCGCCTTAGTACATCGCTCTGATGTTTATTGAATATTTCAGGTTTGCTTTTACCCCGCTTAGTATCTGCCCCTTTTGGGCTCTGATGGGACCACGTGAAGCTCCTGCAGGCTGTGTTCGATGCACATTTCGCCTATGCGATTGCACATTTCCACACCTATAGAGAAGCTCGTATAACTTGATCTCCACATCTCCACAGAAGCAAAGACCCAAACTACTTGTGACTTTTTTATGGTCTCCAGCTGTACAGGATTGTGCACCCCCCTCCCCCAGGTATTTTGAGATTTTTCTTGTGGCCTAGCTGTTTTGCGCCCGCAAAAACGCAGTGCTATAAAATATAACTCGTGAATGTTACACCTTATTCTAAAATGTTTTACTCATGAATCACGATGAAGATTTTTTGCATATTGTTAAGAGAGCAGTGGATATCTGTCTGCGGCAGCAACGAACCTTCAGAGATGCGCATTTTTAGCCTCCGTACCTCACTTTCGCTCCAAATTCACTAGCGGTTGGAAAAAGGTCTGCTATTGAAGGGCTCTGATAGGAAATCGTACTATTATTAGCTCATTATTAATTTTATTTTTATTAATTTTTGCTATTAGAGCTATCTACAGACAAACAACGGAATAGAAAGTTAGATGAAAATAACATTGTTACGAATACATTAAAATATATACAATCACAGGTTCATTCTTTTTACAATATTATTTGAATTTATATTAACGTAAGCATTCGTCAATTTTTCTTTTAACCTTATGAATATTTTTGCTAATGAAAAATTTGTTATTTTTCTGGATCTGAATAGTGGTATATAATAGTGTAAATAAACATCAGGTTACAGCAATTTCTAATTTCTATTTATTTCGTTATGAAAAACGTTATGTGGTTTAGATATTCAGCAGTGGACCGTCTCGAACCACTAGCTCTTCCGGAGAACCCCCTCTCCCATTCTGCTCAGCATCTAGCTGGAAACTTTGTTACACCACAACACAGTTCCTAAACCACCGTGTTCTGTTTTATAATAGGGTATCGTCTATGTCTATTATTAATTTTCTTGGTACTCGTGTAGCAGAGTTTATAATACAATACCCCAAAAAAAGATACCTACCTACTCAGAAGTATTTATTAATACCGGGTGACTATAAATGATTGAATTTTTTTTTTCTTAGGTTGGCACTGTTTATGTTGGTGGCACTGTAAGTCTATGTCAAATTCAATGTTCGCAGGTTAGGTTTTGCGTCATTCTATGTCAAAACTGACGCAAAACCTAACCTGCTAACCTCGCATTTGACATAGACTTACAGTTCCACCAACATAAACAGTGCCAACCTAATAAAAAAAATTTCAATCATTTATAGTCACTCGGTATTTATTTTATACAACTAAATGCAGAGCTACATAAAAATGCATGAACTTGTTTGCCAATAATTGCCATTTATATTACATTTTAAACACTTTTCCGACTTTACTGGATTTTGCAGTTTTCAGTCACATTTTCAAATTCAAATACTGCTATATTTGAAAATAAGAAGTAGAATACATTTTCTTTATTTGTCTTTTAACTCTGAGAAAAGTTCCAGTACAATTATTTTAGTGTGCAATACTTGTAGGAAAAGAAGAGTTTTCCTACATACAATTTTTCAAATTTCTTTCTTCAATCTACATTAAACACTGCCAACAGCCAATCTTTTTCATAGTCATCTTCTTTTAAATAAAACAAGGAATATATTTATATTATTTTACAAATAAATTATTGTTGGTGCTTGATATATTTCAGCAATGAGTTTCGCTCTTCATCAAAAACTTCTTCTCCTATTAGACAACATTTTAATCTCTTCTTGCTTTATGTAGGTGTTCTATTTTATTTTCAATCATTCTCGCATTATTCTCTCCATCAGAGTTTGTAAGCTCTAAATCAGCACCAGATACACTTTTGCTTCCTGCAACTGAAATATCTTGTCTGTGGGTGCTCAGAATATCCCATATCATTCAACCCGCTAATTAAACCATTGTGTTTTGCGGTTTGCCTGTTATCTTCTAAATTAGTATTTTTATCTGGAGTGAATTCTAAAATTTTGGTTCGATCCAGTTTTTTTAAAGCCACCTTTATATTGCCACTAACTTTTACATTGATGTTGTAGAACAACTTCTTTAACAATCTTTGTTTAGGGAATTGTGGCATTCGTGCGCCTTGTGCCAGTGTTCCTTTAATCATCGGAAAAATGCAACATTTAATGATTGAGTTAGGTGGTAAAAAATAAATGAAACATTTAATTCTTCACGCTTTTGACTTACGTCGATGAACAGAGGAGATAATAAATTTTTTGCACTACTAGTCTCAGAACGCACCGTTATTGGCCTATCTTTAGGTCGTGAAGTTGTTTTTTTCCACCATGGGAGAGAAAGTAAAATAAACAATTTTCACCGTGGTAACTAATAAATTGCCAAATATGACTATTTTAATTTTGACGTTTTAAAGAGCTGTATTGTCAGGTTGACAGTTAAAATATTTTCGAAATTTGTTGGGAATTTAGGTATTAAGCCATTTGGTAGTGCAAAAAATAGTATATACACCACGGTAGCGAATCGTCTTATAACCTTCGCGCTTTAGATACTTCGCGCTTCGCGCTCAGTATCTAATATGCGCTCAGGTTATAATACTGCGCTTCGCTACCTTGATGTATAATATACTAATCTTCAGTTAGTACAAGTGGTTCATTTAGTATTTTTACATATGGAAGTAGACTGTGTTTATCCTCTCTTAAATCGTGTTCATCTTACCAGCCGGACATAGTACCTAGTACCATTGTAACTGGTTCCACGAGGTCCACTAACGTCCAGGTATCATACAAGTGTATCTTCTGGAGTGCACTCACACATAATTCAGGTGGTCGACTTATTGCTATTTAGAACACGTGCAGGGTATTTACATCCACGTTTGCTCAAGACCTATTTTCTTCCTTGATTATCTGATAAATTACTTTTATCGTAATTAATATTGTTTATAGATGGTAGTTATCAAATTAACCGTTAATTATGTCAGGGGTACTTGATCTTTTCATCTTCTAATATTTTGACACATTCAAGTTCCGAGTATACTTTATACTTTATTCTTATATCTCTTCAGAAAGCTGAGTGCAAACTATTATCCAGGCATATTTCTTGCAATTTTAATTTAATAGGAAGAAATTGCTTTACAATCTGACCAAAACGTTAGAATTAAAAATGTTGGACTTAGAAATTATATAACTAGGAAAAGACAAATAATACGATTCGGTGGGCAGTAATCGAAAATGCTTGCAATTTGGGAGTACCGCAATTATCAATTCCAAACCCAAATTTATTTTTTTTCCTATACAAATCCTACAAAAACTAACAAAATTCCGCTGAGATGGTTAAGACTTGTAGCGGGCATGAATGATAAAAAACTACCAAAATACATACGGTTGATGAAAGATGGAAGACAATTGGGAGCCCAAGCGAAGAGATGTCGTAAATCTTAATTTTTGTTATTGAGCGACATTTTGACTACTGCTCCAAGATTTTATTTAAAGCGACAGAAAGGGATCTGCAGGGTTTACAAAAATTGCAAACTATAGCTTCGTGAATAATTTTGTGGTATAATAAACCAACTAAACTGTTAGTGTTATGCTTCGTGAGTTAAATTGACTAAGCAGAAAACAAAGAATAGACAAAATACGGAAAACTGCAGACTATTACTTTAAACAAAATCGTCGTCGCAGTATAATATTAAATATGAAAGTATAAAATAATTTTATCTACAACTGCTTGATACGAACTTATTACGTCACTCATTTGACACTATGTCCGTTAGTTAATTATACCACTAGTGGTGTAATTAACTTCCATTACATCACTCGTGCTGTAATGGCTTTATTACATAAGGAAAATAGTGTCAAATGAATGACATAATAACATGACTACTATTTTTTTTAAAATAACATATCTGACATTTTTCATAATGCACTTTGTTCAATTTTCGGCAGTTCTAGGTAACATTTTGTACAATACATGTGTGCTAATGCATCATTAATATACTTGTGTGCTTACACACACACATATATTAATGATGCACTTATCCCACTTGTATAGTAAATAACTATTATTTCACACCTCATTATGACGCCATAACAATGCCAATTTGAGTTGAACTATACCATAGGTCATAATCAACAAGTAACTTACATGTGCTAAAACTCACTCACAAGTCGTTTTGACTTTGAATTTTCACAGCTCTTAATACAAAATTTATGCTTTTTTGTGTTTATTGAATTTTTGGAAACATTTTTGTATGGCATACCTGTGTTATTACAAATAATTCTAGCAAAAAACACCACTCGGCATGACGGCCTCGAGATGTTTTCTCTCGATTTGTAATATAACACATTTATACCATATAGTTATTTATGGGTAAGGTGTTATAGTTATTCAAATTCAGATAAAACAGAACGTTCAAACTTAAAACCAATAAAACTCTATAAAGGGCTTTACCCAGAACTTCCCTCGCAAGTGGACATTGCGACCCTAAATAATTTTAAAAATCAAATTAAGTTGGGGGTGAAAATATCTTCACGTTTCTAATAAATTACATACATTTTCAAATAAAAAATATATTATCGGCGGGCGAATTCGAGGGCAGGCGGCTGCGTATGCGATTCCAGCGTTTTGTGGGATATTGCAAGCGAATGACACATTCCTACGTGTGCTACAGAACACTTGCTGTGTCCGTGCGTCTCAGCTGCTTTGAATAGAACATTAGAATATAAATAATTATTCATTTCTAGGCAAAACGCCATTGAATGTACACAGTACACACTCACACCACAACACAGATGCGCATGCGTAGCTCCATCTCTAGATCTTCCACATAGGAGAGCAGTGGGTGGGCAGGGCACCCTGCAATTTTTTATTCATTATTAAACATTTAACATAAAAATTAACGTGAAACGTAAATCACGCCTTGCAAATTTTCACTCACGATTTTAAAATATTACTCACGTTCATGACGGGACCCGCCGTGACCCGGCGTCACCCGACTATTTTCAAGTCACGCGCCCATCCCTATAGCCAAGTATTCTGCCCTTTATGCTAATAGTTATATATTTATATTAATTGACAAGTTTGGTGGAATTTGAATAACTCAACCAGGGTTGCGTAATTATATAACGTATCGCTCCTGTTTAAGCGCTAATTAATCATGACATAACATGAAAAGCTTTTAAACCTAACGTTTTCAAGTTACAAGAGCCTTAGAACGCCCAGGGCTACAACGCCGCCGCTGTGCGCGACCGCAACGACGATCCGTTCGACCGCATCTCCACTCCAAGTTTGTGATAGAGAGGGAGAAACAACAAGCTATAAAAAAAGATTTCATAGTATTAATAAGGGAGAGCGAACTTCGATTTCCCGACCTGACCAGCGGCTCTCATCCGGGGGAGCTCCGCTCTAGGTCCAGTTGGGCCATCGAGATCAATCTTTTTCCAGCAAAGCCTGACCGATACTTCCGTCAGCGAATTCTCTAGATCCCCTCGTATAAATCATTCCCCCGGCGTGAAGCTGTTTTCCTAAATAGAACTGCACCTTTGTAACCTTTTATAGCAGGTTGGTAGTCACCCGAAAGTCAGGATAAAACCAACGCACGGCGTAAAGCCGTTTTCCTAAATAGAAATTCACCTTTGTAATCTTTTAGAGCAGGTTGGCACTCACCTGAGACTCGGGATAACACCAACACACGGCGTAAAACCATTTTCCTAAATAAAACCGAGCCCTTGTAAACTTTTAGAGCAGGTTGGCGCTCACCCCGATACTCGGGATAAACCAACTCCACTGTCTTTCACCGCGTGTTAATACCCAAAACTATCCCCTAACTTTGGATCAATTGACTTTCCGAATCCGTCACTCAAATTGTCGAGCGAAAACTCCGCTGACTGTTCTAGGCAAAATCTCCGCAAATTTGATCTTTCCGAGATCGCCCTAAAAATCCACGAACTACCAAGTCGTCGAACACCGTAGGCGTTTTTCTTGGTAATAGCCACATACCTTAATCCACTTTTAAATTCGCCGGGACAATCCACCCAAGGGTTCCATAACCTCGACACGCGTCTTGCTATCAAACGTGACCTCGGCCCTGAGCCGTATCCGCACTGCTATCACGTATCCACATACCACAGCTGGACATGGAGAGACACTTGTACTTGCACATGTGGTAATGGTTGCAAACAATCGTTTGATCTCATTAATTAAACCCACTACGATTTCGCATTGTTTATGTTCATCTAATAAGCAAATAATTCTTTTGGTTTCACAGGGATACCAACGCTGGTGAACTTCCCTGCCAAGTTCCAGTGACCCTGAACCAATCCGGACTCGGCGAAAGGGCATGCTACGCGGGCTGCCCATACACCAGACAGCTCCTTAAAAATATATTTATATTTTGTTCTCGTCCAATGGCTCTTCTTCATTAAACTCCACTCGAATCAATAACAAGTTTTTTAATTTATTTTTTCGCCTCGCTCTATAGAAAATGATCTTTTTCTCCCTAATTTGAGAGAGCAAAGGATGCCTTTACCTCACACGGGAGGTAAAGTAAACAAAAATTCCCACGGGAGGTAAAGTAATTTCCATAGAAACTGTAGCTGTTAATGATTAAATTTAATAAATTAAAATTGACAGTTAATTTCAAAATGTCAAATTGCATTTGAAAAAACTTTATTTCACAGTATTCTAAGAATGTTTCACCTATAATTGATTCGAGGCTTGCACTATAGTTGCAATTGACTCAAGCCACATAAATTTCAGCGACAGACGTGGACTTCCATCCCCCGTGACGTTTGATGCTTAAAATGTTTGCTCGAGCATCCACTAAAGGTGTAGATGTATCCTCCTTAGACAATGACCTGTAAAGGCGCTCGCATTTGTTGTTTTCGAATCTGGGATTTGAATAATTAAAATTCCGTCTTTTGCTCCAATATCGCTGATATTCAATTTGGTGAGTTCGTCACACCGACGGGCACCTGAGATACCTATGACCAGGACAAGCTGTAACGGATAAAAATTATTTTAAAACTGGGCACTCTTGTTCATAACAATTTTGTATTTAATACCTTTATCAGTAGGTACTCATCTGGAGCTTCCAATTAAAATTAGTTGAGATCTCCTCGCGTGAAAGTTTCGGGTTTCTTTGGCCTGTAACTTGCAGCCTGACGCTTCAGTAATGCAATCAATTTTGGGTTTTTGATGTCAATATTTTCTTGCACCGCTACTTTTCCTTTGACTTTTCCGGTAACCAATCCAATGTTGCAGCATTTGCCTCTTCTGCAATATCAGGAGGCAAATCTGAATCGTCGTCACCGCTGCTACAATAGTTTGACATCTACTGCAAAATATGTTTCGTCGGTTTGTTTGTTTTCACTAGCACTCTATTTTCACTCACAACAAATCGTTGTTTGTTGATCGCATCACATAGACGACCTGATTAGCAATAATATACCCAAAATGCCACACGTATTTTGATATTCTTTAATTGAAAAAATACAGAGTCGCATTCTTGAGCGAGGCGAAAAAATCATATATATATCATGGGAGCAAAGTGAATTTCCCCCCTCGTGCAATTATGGCCCTCCGCTTTGCGTCGGGCCGCAAACTTTTCCCGCGGGAGGAAATTATACACTTTGCTCCCTTGATATATAAATAGCTATTACATCAAACCTACTCGCAACAATATTTTTATTCTTGTTGTAGCGCCAATTTTTCTAGCTTGTTATTTCTTAATTTATTAATAACCTACAAACTGACATTTCGTGTATTTATATATCCACTCCCACTAGGTTTCACTATATTTTTTTAAATGTCACAGTTTCAAAGTTTACTTAATCACATTTTACTGAATATTCTCAGTTTACGCTTTCATTCTAGCTTGGAGATGCCTTATTTCTTATTTCTTATGTTCAATTATATCTTTTATGTGCAAATTTCCTTGTATTCCTTTACATGCATTATAACAATTTTTACGTTCTTTTAAACGACTTGTAATTCAAAATTAATTCTTAACAGTTATTAATAATTATTAAACATTACTTTTAATGCTATTTTACAGTTAATAGTCTCTCAAATGCTAGCTACTCCGAATTAAAGTCAAACTTTTTCACCAAAAAACCCATTAAACCCTTATTTTGACATAGCATTCGTCGGTTTATTAAACAGTTTTCTTATTTTATCTAATACTAACATCTTTAACGATTAAACCATAACCAATTCTGCTATTATTTTTGTTTAATTATTTTTAAAACATAACTAGTGGATTAAACAGAAACGTTTGCGATCACAAGATCATAGCAATATTGTAGAAGTAAATTTACCCGAACAATCGAATTATAGACTGTACTGAAACTGCAATCGTTAAGACAGAAAAGAAACATTTAATATTACATATAAATTATAGAATCATAAAATATCCTAAACACATAAGGATGAAATAGACTACTATTACTGTACTACTGCGTTCTAGTTTTAGGGTGGTCACCGTGATTGAGACTAAGATAAATACATACACATTCTTTCGCTTGAGAAAAGGATGGCAACATGTCTTAGTTATGGTGGCAACGTAGTGGATGCCTATTTTGCCGCTTTACCCTTAAAAATATCTGCCGCAAAAACACGATTCTTTACAAGCTTAATTTATAAGATTGCATAACACTTGATAGTCGTTTTGAATGAGTTTTGTGAACAGCTAACACGAGCAGTTTTAAGTACAGTGTCGAGCGGTTCGAGCACGTACGAAACAGTGATGATAATCGCTGCCTGTCTGCGGTCATCATGGCTAACCGCGACCCCAACTGTTGTCTGCAAGGCCAAACCACTGCTTTAACCACCATTACAGAGATAATAACGACTTTAAACATTATCCCCCTATATTCTGTAATTGGCTCTGCAGTACAGATACTTGCAGTTAGAACTACTTCCATTTGGAGAAGGCATTATTAACATCGAACTTCCATTTGAGATATAAGAATAAGAGCTTAACGCCCCTGTGCGAATGCACATTTCAATTTTCTGGTTGAAATAATTCGCACAGCATGAATCGCTGTCACTACGATAACAGAAGGCTAAAATTATAGTGAGACCAAATATTGCACATGCAAGAGAGGCTCACGTCTGTGGTTTTAGAGTAAAACTTAAACATGTTAGACGAGACAACACTGCAGTCACCCTTCTAACGAAGATGTACAGAAAATGGTTTCCCACAAAAGGATTTACTATTTATCTACATGCATTATATGCGATTACTTAACTCAAGTTCGACAAATTTATATAGTTTTATTACTTTTACTTCAAGGACCTAAACTCTATCTACTCGAAAAACTTGGATGAGGAATAAAAGAAGTACCTTCAAAATTTGGCAAAATCATTGTCTATTTAATTAATTTATTGGAATACTCGTTCTTAAAAATTATATAAAATACAGTACAGTAGCGAGTAATAGTATATTACACAACGAGAGCTGTAGGAAGCATATTACACGCGAGTTGGAAAAGTTACGCACAAGCCGCGTAGCGGCGCGTGTGTAATTCCACGAGCGTGTAATTGCTCTATAGCCCGAGTTGCGTACTATACTTTTTCTACGATCACACTCATTTCGTTAAACGAAAAAGAAATATTTTATTAACTGTCAAATCATCTGTCACACCATTTTAAAAATTAGGCGGCTGCAGTCACATCCCTACACCGCTTCGTACAAACAACAGAAGCTAACTGTAACGTAATAAAAAAAAATTACGTGTTAGTCATTATCATTACGTAACACTGTTTGTAACAACGAATTTACTAATCAAGTAAACAGTGCTTAATGAGCAATTTACTAATAAAGGAGTAGAAAAAATGTCTTACGTACTTAACACATCTAGCGGCGTGAAAGGTACTTATCTGAATTCCTCATCGGCGTTTTTCGTAGAGATGGAGTTCAGATTTCTTCCGTATTTTTCCAGGTCGTAGAGTAATTGGAGTTTTAAGAAAATGTGAATAGAAATCTGAATCGCAATTAATTCACTTTCGACTAAGTCAGTAGTTCTCAACCTTTCTTCTTCACGTACTCCCTAGCGTCTTAGCTGTTTCTCAAGTACCCCTAGATGTTATTGTCTACATAATATTAACATAAGTTTAACTTTTGCTAAATAAAAGGTCTTTATTTCGATTTTGGTGTTATTTTACAATAATAGCAATACATTTTATAATGAAAACTGTAATTTATATCACAAAAATTCGAACAATTCGTATATATAAACAGAAACATAATAATTGAGAAAAATAGAAGATCAAATGTTCAAAACTTTAAAAAAGGTTGGCTATCCACATGTAAATTTCAATGTCTGTGTCATCAGAAAAATATTCGTCAAATAACAATTGTACAAGATGCTGAATTAATTGCTTTCTTCAAACCAGAGTCTACAAACACTTTCTTTTTTAAAAGATACGAACTCAATTTGTCGACAGCATCGTATTTTTTTAATCAACCCTCAAATGTTTGAATTAAGAAAGGGGCGGTTGTTTTTTAATTTTTTTTAGGAAAAATTCTGCTATATTGTAGAGCCATGTATTTTTAAATTGTTTAATATGTGTTTTTGTAATGTTGGTATATTTTTAACTTGTTTTTTAACATTGTTCTACACCTTTTTGGTTCCTCTTCTGAATAAATACACAGTTATCTATCTATCTATGCCTCTGTCTTGAGGGTCTTTCGATCCATGAAACATTTTTTATGTTGATTGCAGAAGTGTTATCATTTGTTTATTGAAAGCAATGTTGTATAGAAATCCAGGCGTACACATTGGCATTACCTCGCGTACTCCTAAGGGGTTGAGAGCCACTGGACTGGGTAAACACATTTTAACGTTGTTAAAGGTAAGAAAATTTACCGTTTAGTGACTCATTTGATAATTAATTCAAACAACCCAATGCGTCAGCGCAATAACGCAAATACGAATAGAATGTAGATGTGTTCTTAACTTGGTACTTTACTTACACGTAAACAAATAAATGACAAAGTAAGTTAACAAAACTAATTTAATATTCCAAACGTGTTCAAGTACAAATTGGTAGAAACACCCATAGTAACACTAACGCCATTGCTTATGTAATTAGAGAGACTTCAACTTTGAAGACCTTTTTATAGTTTATACAGTACTGTCCATTGTCTATTCCATCGGAATTTAGTAAATTTTATATGCATGGTTTTCCAGACTTTTCAGACAATTAACGGTTACGAATATCGGCATTCTTTGATGGATTGGGCTGTGTCCCAGGCTAGAGTCCCAGAGGTCGACATTCTTCGAGACAGAATTCTGTGAGTTGTTTGAAAATCTTGCTACATGTTAAGCAAACAATAATATACAATAATGATAAGAAGTATCTAGAAAAGCAATTTTTTTTTTCTAATTTTTCCGGAAACACCATAAAACATGAACGGATGATAAAAAAAACTATCGACAGAAGCTGTTTAAGAACAGCTTGGGAAAGAATAATCTGGAAAATTTTAAGGGATGTCTACGACCTGCAGTTGGCCGAAAGGGGCTGAAGAAGAAGAAGAAGAAGACGATGTTAATGCAGGTGTTAGTGTCGATGGATAATAGTAACATTGGAATTCTTGATCCCAACGCTGTTCACCTGTTGAGCAGAGGTTATAGTTAGGAGAGTTATAAGTAAGCTTCGTTTAATCTTTTATACACGTGTATACCCCACGTTAAAAGATGATCAATGTGTGTTTATTATTATAGTACTAGCTGAAGCCCGCGGCATATGCCGCATTTAAAATGTAGGACGACTCTAATAACTTTTGTTGCACTAAAGAAAGTTTTAAAAGCACGCTAGAGATTGGAAATTTTTGGATAGCCTTCAGGCCACTTTCCTACATGTTGGATACTGCCGATACTGCTGAATTGAATAGTGTCTTCTTTTTTACTTCCTTTTACAATAAAGGAAGTATTGGATTCACCCCAAAAATTCGAAATTGAGTTTTCAACAGATCTTCACGTTTCAGAGTCTCCTGAACCCAAAAAACATATATTTTTTTATTGGTCTGTCTGTGTGTGTGTGTGTGTGTGTGTCTGTGTGAGGGTCTGTCTGTGTGTGTGTGTGTGTCTGTGTGAGTGTCTGTCTGTGAACAGAATATCTCAAAACGAAAAGAGGTATGGGGTTGAAACTTTATATATAAGTTTTGTGTACTATGTAGATGCGACAGCAAGCTTTTGAAGAAAATCGCATAACTGGAAGTAGGTGTTTACTCTTGTGATTTTCAGTTTTTTTTCGATTTATTCAAAAACGGTTCTAACGATTTTTTTCAAACTTCTCATTTGTATTACATTTTTAATGTGTATTGATGTGAGATAGGTGATTTTCCAGTTGAACATCTCTAAAATGGGTCTCTTTTGTTTAAAAAAAAAAATTTATTAACTTCTATTTTAAATAGAAGACCCGGTATATTATTACATTTTTGAATTCAGCTTAAAATTATAGAGAAAATTTGTCTCTTCACCTAACGCTCTATTTTGCACCGTTTTTGTACAATTTGTAATTTTTGAAAATTTTTGACCAATGCTTAAAAATTTAAAATCAAATTTTTCACTAATTATAAGATCACTGTAAAAGGAAGTTGTGTGCGTGTATCACACCAGATTTTTCTGTTCAGTATTAAATGATAATAATTATTGTTACAATGCTGTAAATTGAATTAGTGGAAATGTCACTGGGACTGTCGCCAAAAACTAAATTCCTGGAATTTGCTGATATCTTCTTCTTCTTCTTCTTCTTGGCTGTTTTAGCTCTGGTTTCGGCGGCATAAGTTAAGATGGGTCTGACGCAGGTTTTATAGATCTGTACTTTACTTTCAACCGACATGTGCTTATTTGTCCATATCACGTCTCGTAGGTAGCCTGATATCGCAGCCGCTTTCATTGCTTGATTGCGAACTTCCTCGTTTAGGTTTCTCATGCTAGATGTGTGTACACCTAGGTAGTTAAAGTTCATAACTTGTTCCATCATATTATTATCAACGGCCAATTTACATCGAAGAGGTTCTTTCGAGATAGTCAATGATTTTGTTTTTTCTGTTGATACTTTCATGTTAAATTCTTCCGCTGCTGTTTTGAACCTAAACAATAGTCGTTGCAAGTCATTTTCATTTTCTGCCAGGAGCACGGCATCATCGGCGTAGCTAGTGATGTAAATTACCCGGGTATTTATTTTTAGGGGTAAATACCTGCGGTATTTATCCGGGTAAATACCCAAAATGAGTATTTAAGCGGATATTTATAGACTCATTTACAAATATTATAATCTAATGTATCTATCTAATGAGTATAATTGATTCATAACTGAAGGTACTCTATTCGAATTTTATAAAAATGGTTAAGAAAATAGCTGAACTGAGAATATTTACTGCCCAAAATACAGATGGGGACATAATTATACAGGTTTTGCCTAAAATTGTACGGAATACATGGCAATTCCATGAGTTGGAAAAGATTCAAATACTAATTAACATAAGAGTAACCGAAATGGAAAATGCAATAAATACTTTGGTAGCTAGGCAACAAGTAGCTATTATACCTACTTGTTGCCTAGCTACCAAAGTAATTATTGCATTTTCTATTTCGGTTACTCTTATGGTAATTAGTATTTGAATCTTTTCCAACTCATGGAATTGCCATGTTCCATATAATTTTAGGCAACCTGTATACAACAGCAATGAGATAGCATGAAGAAGAAACAGAATTCAATGATTGAATAAGAAAGAGATAAACATACAAACAAATATTTGAGTAAACTTGATGTTCATTTTAATTATGGCATATGTCAACAAAATATGCCTACTAAAATAACTTTTTTACGGTTATCTCTTATTCAAGTATTATGTGTTTTTGCTCATGCTATCTTATTGCTGTTGCATACTTATGGTCCCATCGGTATACAGCGTTGTTTATATTATTTTGTGATATTTTTTGCCTTATTAAGATTGTTTCGTAATATGTCTATCAGTATATATTAATGTTAATAATTATAAGGATTATTTCTTCAAATTAATGTTATGTTCATTTTTTAAAAATGGAGTCAGAGCCGTCACAATGTTTTTTGTAATCTCTAACAGGCGAAATTTATTGCGTCTAACTGTTTATTTCCACAAACTTCGGCAGCCAATGTTCTTTCCCGATAAATGAGTAATTTACCTGGGTGAATGCTTATTCAATGTTACATTTAAATTGTTATTTTACATAAAATATTCCAGTGCATTTATATCTAGTTTATTTATTAAGATAACATTATGATGTGAGTAAAAGTTTAGCTTAGCTTTCTAAATATTACACATTTGATAAATACCCAGTGTTTAGGTATTTACCCGAGGCAGGGGTAAATACCCAGGTAAATACCCATTTATAAATACCGTACCCACTGGGTATTTACCCGACCCACATCACTAGGCGTAGCACACTATTTTTATTTCTTTATTCCCCATCTTATATCCTCCGTTCGCTGATATCTAAAAGCACTATATTTAGACAAACCTACAACTTTCTGAAAATAGGGACAAATAAGTACTTATTTGCTTTTGGAATATCCCAAATATAAAGGAAATATTATGTTTTATTGTTATGATTAAAGCTGATAATTATATGCACTCAAATGTACGAAAATATGCGCATATATATGCATATATTTTGTTGAGTATATGCACCCAAAGTTATAATATATGCACATAATATGCTCCTCATTGTATTTTGAAAATAGGTAGGAGTATTCTAAATAATGTAAAAATTTTAATTATTTTGTATGAGTTTATTTAATTCCATAATATTTATTCAAAGACGACATACGTTTTAACGTTTGGCCATATAAACATGGACTGCCAAAGCCAACTTCAGGTTGTAATCAACATAAAAATGAGATTTCCCCTAACCCCGCCAGACTATTATTCACCCAACACTCTTGAAGTGGATTCTATATTGTCTGATTCTTTATACATTGCTTCTATGGGAAAAGTGGGGGTATCTGGCAGTCTATGTTGATATAGTCAAAGATTTTAATAGGGACTCTCCCTTTCCTCTGCTTATTTCGATATGCGCACTGCACTCCAGCGGCAGAAAGTGAAAGTATATATCTCAATTGCACACAAACATTTAATTAATAAATTTCATGAAAAAGTAAATTTAACAAAAAAATCTTTAAAAGTTCATACATTACAAATTATTGCTAAATATAACCAAATATGCAAAATCCAGAAAGTATGCTCAAAAACGTATAAATATGCAAAATATGCAAAGTGAAACTTGGCTTAAACAATTTGTTTTCACATAATTAGTATACATATGCGAAAAGTTTATCCGGTTTATCAATTATACAAAATATGTATTTGCCATATAATATCAGCTTTAGTTATGATGGATAATTTGTAAACGTATTTAAGTGTCTACTTCCTATTCCAAAAACTCAGGTAATCAACCCCACCTGTAAAACTACCTGATATCAGCACCATTATTGCTTAAAGTTCTTGGTGTTCAGTCGCTCTTGTAATTTTGTCTTGGTATATTGTTTATTTAGCTTGGTGTCTTGTTCTTATAAGTGGTGTGTGAATCAACATGGTAAGTAAAATGTCCATCATATTACTTACTTTTTCTACAAAAAAATACCTAATTGGCTTAACTAATGTTATTACATATTTATATTTGTCAATAAATTTCCTGAACATATTCTACCCACGAGATTTAAAAAAGACTGCTAGTATTATTGCATTTTTTTTTCAATTGATAACTGTAAATCAGTCTGATTTTCTGGAATCCTTCCAAATTAATTTTCGAAAACTTTACTAAAACCTCTTTCAAAGGTACTATAATACTGCCGCCTCATAACGATAATTAATATAATCGCATTTACAAAGTACATATTCAAAAACCTTTCTTAATTGTAAGTATTTACTTTAGTTCTTAATATTAAAAATAATGTTTTATTAAATATCACTACTTTAAATAAATTGAGCAATTTAATTAATTCCCAATTTTATTGTAATTTGTCATCTCAATCTTATTTCTCAATTTGCAGAACAATTCTACTGGTATTAAATTACCTAAAAATTATTTTATTACAGGATAACACCCAAGTGAGAAAAGAGTTACAATAAAATGTACTTATTATTTTATTATTAATTATAAAAATAAATATATATATATACAATTCCAATGTGTCATTAAGGTTGGCCTTCTTTATGTACATCGCTCGCATTACCGTACACTGCGGTTCACCCAAAAGAAGTCCTTAACTTCATACTTGTAACATAAATAGCCTATATTTCCTATGAACTAAAATTAAGGTCTAACTGGTCGTCTATGGATGCACTTGTCATAATGGTTTTTAAATGAGTAACGTCAAAAGCAATCTAAAATTTTGAATTTTTACTTTTCTAGGTTGCACAAAAAATAGTATGCATTATTTGGATTAAAAGTGGCTCTGTTTGACTTGCAATTTTTGAGTTAATATATAATTAAAATAATTGCTTGTGAAACAAAGTGACACTTTTAATTCAATAAAACAATTACTATTTTGCTTGCAATAAACATTTTTATATAGAGGTTGTCTAAAATTGTACGAAACATGGCAATTCCATGACTTAGAAAACGTTTAAATACTATTTGCCATAAGAGAAAGTTAAAATATCAACGATTTTGTAGCCATTTATCATTATTATTTCTGTCATTTAATTTATACTTCTTATAGAGTATATTAAATATTAAGAACGGTAAGGACATTTTACCGATGAAAGACAATTGTTTGGAGGAGTGAAGCGACGACTCCAATTATTGTCTGAGATTGGTAATTCCATAACGTTCGTGATGCTCATGAGGTTTTTTGCACGATAGAAATGTATTTTTATTCAAACGTCAGTAAAATGTGACATTATGCAGCAGAATAATATGTTGGTGGCACTGTAAGTCTATGTCAAATTCGATGTTAGCAGGTTAGGTTTTGCATCGGGCTGTGTCAAAACCAAGAAGACTATACTAAGGAGACGCAACTCCCGTTTCGAAGCGAACCGCTAAAAGTTGACAAATAAGGCGGTCGTGGTGTAGCTTTATTCATTAACAAAACTCGTGAACTGTCAATGTCTAATATTTACTGAGTGTAGCTGGAAATTCGGACCATGTTTTAACAATTAATAACACACTTGAAATACACTCCATTGGATTAACAACCGTAAACTGACTCTTAACCGGGATTACAGGTTAATTTAGCTCGCTTCCAACTCTCGAACAGCAGCGAAAACAAACGAAAATGACCGAAGTAGTTACACGCTGTCAATAGGGCCGCGACGGCTATCCCCGGCATAGGGGCCGCTTTTATATACAGCCGTCATAGGAAGTTGCATCTCCTTAGTATAGTGTTCTTGGTCAAAACTGATGCAAAACCTAACCTGCTAACCTCCAATTTTTACAAAAATCTAAATGTAAGCCCCAATTTAATTTTCATTGTAGTTAATAAAACCTGCTTTCTAATGCAGAACTTTGTTGACGACGGTGATAGTTTAGACACCACATCAACAATTACGTTAAAAAGGGCTAAATTATTTATGTCTGTACAACATTTTACCCTATATTCAATATTTATAATATCGGCAATGTCAAACTTCAACCACTTATCTACAAATGTGTTTACTTGCTCCGCTTTGTCTTCATGCAGTTTATTACTGCCAATCTGCATATTGTGCAACTCTAACAGAGCATTAGCTGCTTCCATCTCGGGTTGTTCGGTACTTGACGGGCCTGTGTTTTGTGGTTCCTCCATAACAGTAGTAACACGATTTGTGAGTTGCTCCGTTTTCCTCTTTTAGAGGCTATTCAAATGCGCCTGTTTGCTTTGGACCGTTTTAAATGATGGCGGTTTGTCGACACTTCAAAGGGGCAAATTTTGGGAACGAATTGCAGTTTTTTTTCAGGCATCTGCGCTTGTCGACATAATCTACAAGTAAACAATCATATTAAAAAGAATTGCCAAAAATCTAAATGTAAGCCCCAATTTAATTTTTATTGTAGTTAATAAAACCTGCTTTCTAAAATGCAGAACTTTGTTGACGACAGTGATAGTTTAGACACCACATCAACAATTACGATAAAAAGGGCTAAATTATTTATACCTCTACAACATTTTACCCTATATTCATTATTTATAATATCAGCAATGTTAAACTTCAACCACTTACCTATCTACAAATGTGTTCACTTGCTCCGCTTTGTCTTCATGCAGTTTATTACTGCCAATCTGCATACTGTGTTTTCCAATTGCTTTTCACCATGTATCAGTTGAGTTTCCCTTTATCTCAAATGATTTTCCCTCTTGTCAACACTTGTCAATATTGACAAATGGAAATTACATTTGACAAATAGTGAAACACAATTGATACATGGTGAAAAGCAATCGGAAAACCCTGTATTGTGCAACTCTAACAGAGCATTAGCTGCTTCCATCTCGGGTTGTTCGGTGCTTGACGGGCCTGTGTTTTTGGTTCCTCCATAACAGTAGTAACACGATTTGTGAGTTGCTCCGTTTTCCTCTTTTAGAGCCTCTTCAAATGCGCCTGTTTGCTTTGGACCGTTTTAAATGATGGCGGTTTGTCGACACTTCAAAGGGGCAAATTTTGGGAAGGAATTGCAGTTTTTTTCAGGCATCTGCGCTTGTCGACATAATCTACAAATAAACAATCATATTGAAACTGAATACATTAAAAAGAATTGCCAAAAATCTAAATGTAAGCCCCAATTTAATTTTTATTGTAGTTAATAAAACCTGTTTTCTAATGCAGAACTTTGTTGACGACAGTGATAGTTTAGACACCAACAATTACGTTAAAAAGGGCTAAATTATTTATGCCTGTACAACATTTTACCCTATATTCAATATTTATAATATCGGCAATGTCAAACTTCAACCACTTATCTACAAATGTGTTCACTTGCTCCGCTTTGTCTTCATGCAGTTTATTACTGCCAATCTGCATATTGTGCAACTCTAACAGAGCATTAGCTGCTTCCATCTCGGGTTGTTCGGTACTTGACGGGCCTGTGTTTTGTGGTTCCTCCATAACAGTAGTAACACGATTTGTGAGTTGCTCCGTTTTCCTCTTTTAGAGGCTATTCAAATGCGCCTGTTTGCTTTGGACCGTTTTAAATGATGGCGGTTTGTCGACACTTCAAAGGGGCAAATTTTGGGAACGAATTGCAGTTTTTTTCAGGCATCTGCGCTTGTCGACATAATCTACAAGTAAACAATCATATTAAAAAGAATTGCCAAAAATCTAAATGTAAGCCCCAATTTAATTTTTATTGTAGTTAATAAAACCTGCTTTCTAAAATGCAGAACTTTGTTGACGACAGTGATAGTTTAGACACCACATCAACAATTACGATAAAAAGGGCTAAATTATTTATACCTCTACAACATTTTACCCTATATTCATTATTTATAATATCAGCAATGTTAAACTTCAACCACTTACCTATCTACAAATGTGTTCACTTGCTCCGCTTTGTCTTCATGCAGTTTATTACTGCCAATCTGCATACTGTGTTTTCCAATTGCTTTTCACCATGTATCAGTTGAGTTTCCCTTTATCTCAAATGATTTTCCCTCTTGTCAACACTTGTCAATATTGACAAATGGAAATTACATTTGACAAATAGTGAAACACAATTGATACATGGTGAAAAGCAATCGGAAAACCCTGTATTGTGCAACTCTAACAGAGCATTAGCTGCTTCCATCTCGGGTTGTTCGGTGCTTGACGGGCCTGTGTTTTTGGTTCCTCCATAACAGTAGTAACACGATTTGTGAGTTGCTCCGTTTTCCTCTTTTAGAGCCTCTTCAAATGCGCCTGTTTGCTTTGGACCGTTTTAAATGATGGCGGTTTGTCGACACTTCAAAGGGGCAAATTTTGGGAAGGAATTGCAGTTTTTTTCAGGCATCTGCGCTTGTCGACATAATCTACAAATAAACAATCATATTGAAACTGAATACATTAAAAAGAATTGCCAAAAATCTAAATGTAAGCCCCAATTTAATTTTTATTGTAGTTAATAAAACCTGTTTTCTAATGCAGAACTTTGTTGACGACAGTGATAGTTTAGACACCAACAATTACGTTAAAAAGGGCTAAATTATTTATGCCTGTACAACATTTTACCCTATATTCAATATTTATAATATCGGCAATGTCAAACTTCAACCACTTATCTACAAATGTGTTCACTTGCTCCGCTTTGTCTTCATGCAGTTTATTACTGCCAATCTGCATATTGTGCAACTCTAACAGAGCATTAGCTGCTTCCATCTCAGGTTGTCCGGTGCTTGACGGGCCTGTGTTTTGTGGTAACAGTAGTAACACGATTTGTGAGTTGCTCCGTTTTCCTCTTTTGGAGCCTATTCAAACGCGCCTGTTTGCTTTGGACCGTTTTAAATGATGGCGGTTTGTCGACACTTCCACGGGGCAAATTTTTCAGGCATCTGCGCTTGTTGACATAATCTACAAGTAAACAATCATATTGAAACTCCTAAATTATGAAATTAATGGAGTAAGCTGAAGATGTTTAACATCAAGTGGCACTTGCTTAATTAACATGTATCTTTAAGGCAGCATATTTATGATTATTTCAAGCCAGTGAAAATACAAACTGGCAAGACCTACTTACCGGGTAATATAAAATCTTCCTTCACAAAATGCTTACTGCAAACTTTCATATGGGCCGACACGGGTTTCCCTATTTTTAGACGTATTTCCCATGTTTTGCACAAATTTTTATTATTGCGCGGAAAACCGTGCATAGGAACATTGTCCGTGCAATAATTTTTACACTGCAACACACAACAGTAATTATTACTTTTATTATTTTTGGTAGAACGGACGCCATTATTTATCCCGAAATGAGTAATATCGAACTTTAGGAGGTTGTGCGAGCAACAGTGTTGTCAGAGGTCCTCAAAATATTGTACAATAATTAAAGAAAAACAACATAACACTAAACACTATGTTTGTAGTATTAACCCATTAGCGCCCACTGTACTCACCTGAGTACGGCTTACTCTAGGTAGCTGTCACCATCTATCATTTAACAGAATAGGTTGCCAACAGTGTTATAGTGCTGAGAAGATGTGTACAATACCACCTGCAGCCGCAATTTCGAAAAAAGCTGATAGGTGACGTCTCACAGAACTTCTAGTTTGACAGTACATGTATAAATTCACGCGTTTACGTCATGCCTCCTGATTTTTTCGATTTTTTGAAACATTTTGAGTACTAGATAAATTTTGGTTGGTGATTACTCTTTGTTACTAACAGAAGAAAGGTAAGTCGTACATATAATGTTCATTGTTATTTTGTTTAGCTTGCAGTATTGTTATAAACATTGCTGTACTCAGTTGAGTACACTGGGCATGAGTATAAGCAGTTGTTCTGTTTTCAGATTCCCTATAGTGGACCTAGGTTTTGACTCTGATGGCACAGCAATTTCGACTTGTGCTTTTTATGGCCGTAAGAAGTTACCCAATTTGAATGCTGCAGCTGATTTTGCTGCCTCTTGTAGCAGCAGTAATGTTTATATTGTCATCCTTCCACCAAGCCCTGACCCACTGACAGATGAAGAAGATCCAGATGAAGACAATCTGTATTCTGAAGACGTACCTCGTGATGTTCCTGGCAATCTAGAAGTTTTCGTACATCCTTTGGGCAACGAAACATAAATTGGGTCGAGCTCGGATTCTGAATGAGACGATAGCGACAATGAGACATTGAGTGCCAAAAGAATAAAGTTGTCTTCTGAACAATGTAAAAGCAAAAGGTCTCGAAAGAAAGATCCAAATTTCTTTTTACCAGACTGGAAAAAAGGCGACGCCAATTATAGTCGTTGGCAGGCCATGTCTAATGGTGCTACTGAAAGAGCCGAACGCGTTATTGAAGAACTGAAAAACCTTAGGCCAAGAGAGATTTTCGAAAAACTGGTTGACGAAAAAATTATGCAACATATTGTAGATCAGACGATACTTTATGCCCACCAAAAAAATAATCATTGGTTTTCACTTACGAAGGAAGAATTAAAAAACTTTTTTGGTATACTTTTTTTGACGGGGTATCACAGATTGCCTAGAGAGCGTCTTTACTGGTCACTTGATGAGGACCTTCATGTGGACATTGTTTCCAAATGCATGTCCAGGAACAGGTATTTGGAAATAAAAACATATTTACATGTAAATGACAACACCCAAATAAATGATGATCGAATGTACAAAGTACGGCCGCTTATGGAGAAGCTAAATGCAAATTTTCAACAATGGGGCATTTTCCATCAAGTATTGTCCATTGACGAAGCAATGGTGAAGTATTATGGCCACCATTCGGCCAAGCAATTTATTAGAGGCAAACCTTGTCGGTTTGGTTTTAAAAATTGGTCGCTTTGTAGTTCCAATGGATATTGCTATACCATAGACACATACTGTGGAAAATCACAAACTAGTAATGATGATATTCAACTTCCCCTTGGCTCTAAAGTTGTATTGTCACTATTGCAGTGTGTTGATGTACCTAACGATCACATTATCTTTTTTGACAACTACTTTACTGGTGTACCTTTGCTAACTAACTTGAGGGCACAAGGATTTAGGGCAACAGGTACTTTGAGGCAAAACAGAACAGAAAAATGCCCATTACCAACAGTAAAGGAAATGGAAAAAAAGAAGAGAGCAACTTATGAGAGCTCATTTGATGCCAAGAATGAAATCCTTTTGGTACGTTGGTATGACAACAGTGTATGCACGATGGCTACAAACTATGATACTGTGGCACCTATACAAAAAGTAAGACGTTGGTAATAATTACAGAATTGCCGTTCGGGGAAAAAAATGGTATTGGGTACTCATTACTTTTATGATAAATGTGGCATTAGTCAATGCATGGAAACTCCATCAGTTGGTCTCCGAAGATAAGATGGATCTGCTTTTATTCATAAGAAACATCACTCGATATTATCTCAGATTTTCAACAAAGCAAAATGGAAAATTGAGCAATAGTGCCAGTGTTCCACAAGATATTGTGCAAGATGCTAGGGGTCACTATCCCCAAAAGATCCCTAATCAACTTCGTTGTCGTGTATGTCACGCACGAGTAAGGTGGCAATGCAAAAAGTGTGTTATAACTCTGTGTATTGAAAAACAATGTTTTGAAAATTTTCATACAAACTAGTGTATCATATGCCCAGTGTACTCGTTTGAGTACACACTTCTAGTTTTTTTCTGAAACATGTTTTTTATGTTTTTTCTATATTTATGTGTTCCAAGAAGGTATTTGAACTATTTTGTAATAAAAGTTTTAAAAGTTTTGGGCTAGTATTATTGTGGGCGTTAATGGGTTAATGTTTATTTATAATACACTTCTGCGAAAATTTATTCTCTTGCTTTACTTGCAGTTTCCAGTTTCTTAGTATTAAATGAGGATACTGTATTAAGTGAGGATACTGTACGAAATAAATAAGATTGACGCCGTATTTTGTCTGCCAATTCCGCCTTGCCTGGCTGATCTGCTAATTTATTTTTGACAGTTTCGTCTAATCTAATAAATGAGGATGAAAATGTACCAGAAATATTTTAAAAATATACTTTTGCAGAAACGGTTTCAGAATGTACCAGATTCGTAGAATTGTACCAGGTCTGGCAACGCTGCTAATATCAAGACCACGCCCAAAATCGTAACTACACATAGACCACGCGCATACATGTTTGACCTTGGGAAGTGTTCTGCTTTATTATAGAGTTATGATTATTACAAGTACATTTACTCGGATTAAGTTGGATGACCCAATTACTACACCAAGTTGATAACTCATCAATGCCGCCCTAGAGAATCTATGCCACTCTGTCAATGTCCTATTTCTGCGAGCCTAGAGCGGTGTCATCCACAAACATAGAAATGGTGGTATTTGGAGGAGACGTATATCACTGACGTACAAATGAAATAACACTGAACCCAATATGGAGTCCTGAGAAATTTATTCGATGTTCCAGATTGACGAGTACTTCGAATTAACTGGCACTGGATGTTCTAGAAGATAGAAACCAAACATTTAAAAATAATAGCAATCAATGTGTTACGGTATCAAATGATTCTAAAGACACGCTCGGATGGCGGAGTGCCACCTGCTTCAACAAGTCCGGGAACTGTCATCACTTACCCTGGAAATCTCAGAAAACAGGCTAAAGGCCACGGCTTGATACGCTCAGGGATATGGGCGTGGTCCTAGAAACAGTACACCACCGGGCAAGCGTGACGGTATGTATAGGGTGTCGCAAAATAAATGGGCGCCGCGAGATCCAGACTTAAAACCCAAGCCTAACCGAACCTCGAAAGCCAAACGGAGTAGAACATTTGTGCACAGCTTCACGACTTTCAACACGGCAGCGACAAGCATAACCGACTTACCTGCAACGCTTATCAACTGTTCTCAGGCATCGCCGTACATAAATCTTTACACTGTAAATAACATAACCTGAAAAATAAGCATGCACACGCTCGCAGGAAAATCATAAAGCAACGCACAGTAAACCGCTCTATTGGTTCAACTTAATACAACAGCGCCGACGTAGTTAGCGTACACACAAAATGGACATTAACAAAAGGGCGCTATAATCTAAACGCCCAGCTAGGAGGTTACCTAACTGCTAAAATATTGCGGCAAAGGTAACGCGAGCGATTAATTAACACCAGCCTGAGCCGTCGGCTAGCTTAAAATATGAATGAATATTGGTAAAAGTGTGTACTATAAATGATTGATTTGAGAATTGCGCGAACCGTCGACTATCTTATAATATGAACAAATATTTATAAACTTGTGTACCATAAATGATTAATTTGAGAAGTGCGCGAGCCGTCGGCTGGCTTATAATATGAACAAATATTTATAAACGTGTCTACCATAAATGATTAATTAAAAATAGCGCACTCTACCGTGTTTGGTTAGCTTTTTCTGATTGCGTCAATTATCGTCGCAGCGCTTGCAGTAGAAGCAGACGTGTCGAGACTGAAGCAGGGCTTGTGCGAAATCCAGTGATCCCAAGTGCGGAATTCCCAAACTAAATATTCGAAAACTGTCGAGACCAGTACAATTGTCCGTTCTGAAGAAATGGATCCTCCAATGTTGCGAAGAAAAATTACCCACCAGGCCGCCGGGAAATTGTAGAACGGAAGGTCATCAAATTCAACACGTGGACACGCACAAAAACAAAAACCCTCAATAGACACTACTTCACTTTAATTTGGCCCCTCATGGACTCCTCGAAAAAACACGCCACGCGGTCCCAGACAGATACACTCGCTTGCAACGTGCAGGGGGAACCAATTGGTAGCATGATTTGTGTAGCTGTGACCAATCACGGGGCGAGAAATAACTGCTCGATGAACTTTCTAGAACAAGGCTGTGTCCCGAATCTTTAAAATTCTAAATAAACCTGTGTTCGAAATCTTTAAAATTCTAAATAAACCAAGGCAAATAATTATGAACGAGAAGATTAATCGCTTGAAATTGTGAACCACCAACTGCCTGAACACCATTTGATAAACTAGCACACGTAGAAATATGGCTGAAAAGCCTATATACAGCTAAGTTGTAATTATTAAATAGAAAATACTCCAAGAGGTCGAATTTAAAAATGGCCTGAGAAATGGTGCTTTCGCATATAGATCATAATTATAAACATATGTTTCTGTTCATCTGTTATATAGTTTTCGACTAACGGCTAACGGCGAAGAAAAGAAATGTGTGAATTGCTGTAATGCTAAAATTAGTTTAGATGTAGATCATTTTGCATGGAGCCTTGACTGCCCAGCTTACAAACGTAAACTAGAACAAGAAAGAAGTAAGATAGATTTTTTTAGAATAACAGAACCAAATACTGAAATTATTTATTCAAATGCACAATGCGGACTGTGAAACAAGTGTTCGGCGTTATGTCACCATTCGTTGTAATGCCGAAAATCGATACGCGGGAGGAGTGCGTAATAGTATTAAATTCAAAATAATGTCAAACTTTTCATTTAACAACGAATTCTGGCTGTTATCCATTTACATAACGCAAGGATTTCAAAACGGATTGCACACTGCTGTTTATTGTTCTCCAAGTGCCAGTATTGCAAGATTCTTAGAGCAGTTTGAAAAATGGTGCGACGATACAATCTCAGACCACACCAAACATTTAATTCTAGGCGATTTCAACTAGGATATCTCTAAAGATTCATTCTACAAGTAAGCTCCTACGATTAATAAATACGGTGGTTTTAAATCCACTCGTAACCGAATTTACGCGCTCAACAAAAATTCCAATACAATCATTGACCTCGTTTTAACAAATCGAGACAATGTAATTGTTAATATGCATATTCTACAAATTTCTGAACATAATGCAATCAATGTCACGTTACGAAGAGTTGTGCGATATAACACCAATTCTGAAAAACTTAATATCACAACGTTCGCTAATTACTTCTCACAAAAACTGCTTGATAAACGAAGTAAATATAGCTGGGTAACATTATTAGATAATAAAGGTGTACACAATCTTGCCACACATATGGTCAACAGAATACAAAATTCCGTAAATGACCTTATTGACAACTAAACAATTGCACTTAAAACTGACGCCCCATGGTTTAGCTGTGATTTACGCAAGCTCCAGGCGGAACGCAATCAAATGTACAAGACAGCTAAACATACTAAAAATAAGCAGGACTGGGACAACTATAAACGTCTTCGGAATTTTTAGAGCAATAAAATTAAGGACAAAGAAAACCTATATTATGAAAGTAGAATAAAAACCTGTCTTGGAAATCCGAAGAATATGTGGAAAACTGTCAAATCTTTGATGAAAGGACAAAAAATACTTCTTCAAACATTTTATTCGACGGAGAAGAAATTATCAGTGCCCAGGATATTGCTAATAAATTTAATCAGTACTTTGTAAATAGCATATTCGAGCTAAACAAGTCCATTATTATATAGCTAACATTAAAAGAAAGAGTTGTTTCGACCATATTACAGTTGCTGTAATTGCAGATGCCTTACCAGTTGTAGGTGAGATATTTGATAGATTAAATAAATCAGTCTCTCGGAACAGGGTGCTTTCCAGAATCATGGACAATATCTAGAGTTGTTCCAGTACCTAAAGTTAAATTAACTAACAAGTGCGAAGAATTTCGACCAATAAATGTGCTACCGGTATACAAGCAAATTATCGAACCTATTGTGAAAGATCAACTCCAAATCTTTTTAGATGAACATGACATTATAAGTAAAAACCAATCAGGATTCATAACTAAACATTCGTGTGAAACAGCGTTAAACTTGGTTCTCATGAATTGGAAAAGTGACTTAGAATTAAATAAAGGTGTAGTTACTGTTTTTCTAGATTATAAACGTGCATTTGAGACTATCGACAGGCAGCGGTTAGTAAATAAACTACATAAATATGGAATACGTGGTAATGAAAATATGTGGTTTCAAAGTTATCTCACTTATCGACTACAAACTACATACTTCAATCAGTGCCAGTCAAGCTACATGGAAAACAACTTGGGTGTACCCCAAGGCTCTGTTTTGGGTTCATTATTGTTTATTTTGTATATAAACGATTTGGAATTAAAGCTAAACCATTGCACCATAAATTTTTTTGCAGATGATACATTAGTGACAGTTACTGACGAAGATGTTACAAATGCTGTTAATAACTTGAATATAGATTTAGAAATTATTTCTAAGTGGTTAAAAATGTAATAAACTGAAACTGAATATCGCAAAAACAAAAGCAATTATTTTATCAAGTACTAATGTAGAATCGGTTAATAAATGAAATTAAAATTGAAAAAAAAAGAAATAATAAAAGTATCTCAAGTTAAATATCCAGGAGTAATTATTATAGATGATGAATTACACTTCAAAGCACACTTAGATTATGTAATTACAGAGGTAGTTAAGAAAAATAGGCTTATTCAGTAGAATTTCTAAGAAGTTTAATATATAGTCTAAAATTATGATTTAGAAAACAATCATGGCAGCGCATTTCGATTACTGCTCTAGTATATAATTTTTATGTCAGAAATAAGAATTGGCAAGAATGCAAAAACAGCAAAACAGAGTAATGCGTATTATAACACGCTGTTCGAAATATACAAGTATTTCTGCGATGCTAGATTGTTTACTATGGTTAAGTATGAAGCAACGTATTTATTTCAATCCTTTGTTGTTAGTTTTTAAAGCAGTCAATAACCTGTTAAAGTACGTTTTTTTTCCTATAAAAATGTTCAAGGTCAAAGTATTTAGGGTTTATGTTGGCATAACTTGGATTCCTTTAAAAAAAAAGTATGTTGGTAGAATTTGTTTTAGTAACTTTTTGGGAACTAAAAAAATGGTGGAAAATTTAAAATCTGCCATTAAAGTTGTATGTACTTCAAAAGCTCTTGCTAATCTTCCATAAACATCTTCTTCTGGTATGTTAGACTGCAGATCCAACAGTTCCTCTGCACACTTTAGAACTGCTTTTTTTACAATTAATTTTAATGATTCCGTTTTTTACGCGTATTCAGCTTCAAAAAAGAAAAACTGACAATTTAATTTTAAATGTCAAAATGACACAAGTCGTTTACAGAAAAACCTGACGAAAATAAATTATCTAATAATTTAAAAAAAGCAGGTTTGCCAATTTTATCTTGACCTTGAAAATTTTTATAGGAAAAAAACGTACTTTACCTGAATATATGATCCAAAACTTAGTTTATGGTTGCGATATTCATAATTATAGTACTAGTACATTCTGCCTGAATGTTAGATTACCCAAACTTACAAAAAGCAGTTCCCAAAACTGTTTCTTTTATAAAGGCTTCAAAATGTAAAATAACCTTCCAATTGAAGTTTAAGGAACTAAAAATATCTATGAGTTTAAAAAAGCTAAGCGCTTATGTTAAGAGAAATTATTAGTTAGGTAAATTCGTCAACAATTGTAAATCTTAAAATAGTTTATAGCTAAAATAAACATTATTATTATTATTATTATTATTATTTTCTCTGAAATTTTTATCGCTTATTCGTACATTCAGGTAATACAGGGGACCAAACAAGGTCTATACTCTGTATCTAATCAACACATTTTACGATGATTTCTACCACAGGAACGAAGTTAAAGTAGCAATAAGAAAATGCAGGCGTCAAACTTGGAGAAAAATTGGGCACTATATGGAGCAAAATAGCAGCTACAATTAAAAGCTGTTTTACAAGGTCTTGAGAAAAATTTAAGAACAAAGAAGAGCCAAACCTATGGGTGCCTGCGTGCGCGGAAAGCTTGATTCTAGAACGAAAAACCATTTATTGTAATGCGAGATGCTAGCTAATCGTATTCACCTGAGATTGTGCTCTAACTGGCCCAGGTTATTGACAATCCTGTTACTTATGCGAATAGCTCTTTGTAGGATTGCAGTCCCGTTGCGGTAAGGCGTTGGAGCCGTTAAAAATTCCGTTGGGCTAATAGTGTAACAGAAATTTTTCCGTTGCCCGCCACCCTTTGTCCAGGGTGGTTAGCGAACTGCGAATTCCACGAAAGGAAAATTCCGTTTCTATGATCACCAAAGATGCCCCCTTGCTAGAAATTGATTATTACATATATATTACATGCCAGGTTGAGATTACGATACAGACAAAAATATATACAAGAAAACGTAGAAAGAACTATATTTACAAGTAAGACAAACACTAAAATATTCACACAAAACAACAAATATATATAAAAAACAATTACACACAAAAAATGGTAAATGCAGAATTGTTTAGGTAAATGCGTGCACTGAGCAGTGTTATCGCAAACGAACACACTTATAAAACGGTAGAACTGTTTATTGGACTGCGAGATGCTAGCTAATCGTACTCACCGGAGATTGGGTTCTAACTGACCAAACTTATTGACAATCCTGTTATTTATAGCCAAAGGGGCAAATATCCCTTTATAGGATTGCAGTCCCGTTACGGTAGGGCATTAGTGCTCAAAGTCCAACAGTTAGTTTGGTCAAGGATGTCAGCGAACTGCGAATTCTATGAAAAGAAAGTTCCGTTTCTTTGATTCCTTCAGTTCCTAAAAAAATCATTATTGTTATCTCATTTTTAGTTGCCAAAGGCTAATTAGCAGAAAAAAAAGTTAGAAGCTGTACCCCCCCCCCCCCCCTCCAAACAATCGATGTACTTCAAACTATAATTAAAAACTTTAAATAGGATAAGCGGCTGTGTATGGTAAAATCACACCTGAGACTACCTTACTTTCTCTACTTCCACAACTGTGGTTTCGGTATCCAATGTTTAAAGCGACTGGGTAGGCCGCCCGCCAGTTGTCAGATGTGGGATTGAACTCCCTTACCGTGGCACCGCAGCCTGAGCTCCCTAACTGCTCGGCCACGCTGGCGATGGGAAAATGAGTGTGATCTAATAAGCATGCAAAAGCAACATTTTTATGTATGTGTAGGTACGTTTAATTTTAGCTGTTGATCTTAAACTGCTATGAAAAAGGCTGGTAGAAGGTTTGAAAGCTTAAATATTCTCCAAAAAAAAAAGACTCTTTGAAAGGTGACATTGTTGGAGTTCCTGTATAATTTAGCAATGATAAACGCTTAAATTGTATTGTGTATTTTTCCCATGCTTTACTCTTGGTGAAACTAAAAGAACGGGCTTTACTAAGCATTGTCCATGGTGGTATCGAAATAAAACTTCTGGTTTGTCAACCTTTCTTCGATAGATAGTCTGAATCGTCCAGGTCTTCGGTATATTCAGGACTGCCAGTTGTAAGATTGTAGTTTTCTTCTAAGAGTTGAACAGTCTTAGTCTAAGCTCGAGAACCCCAACAGTGGTCGTATTTGTGCCTTGTAGTACATCAACAGCTTTTGAAGATTATATTGCTTTCTGGATTATAGAATCCCATATTTTTGGATGTTTGACTATCCTGACTTAAAGATGTGACTTTGTCGAAATGCCCAGCAGAATGATCAAACAAACAACGAAAATGTATTTTTTAATTTGCTGCGACCGAAGTATTTACCGTTTTGAAAAGGAGTGCTTTATTAGGTGTACACATGAAGAATAAGCCAATATTGTCGGCGGTGGCAACGTTCTTTGGTATACAATTTACAGCCATAACTAAACGATCGTTACTATATGAGTACGCTTGAGGGCCGGCTAACAAAACAATGAAGACGGTGTAAATTTATTTATGAATACAAAAGAGACGCCAATGAGTTTTTATACAACAAATGTGCTCAGATAGAGACGAGAACTTATAAAAGCAAAGTTTTACCAAAATCGTCATCTAAAATGTAATAAATATCTCAACCAGGTCATAACTCGATTTATAGTAACGAAAACACACATAATCATAGTAATACGTATAGTAGTCAGTAATACGGAGCTTGGATATAAAGGTTTAGTATGCTGGGTGCAACAAATATACATAAGTTTTAAAAATATAACAATGAAATGTATAAATACAATAATAATTACGTTAAATGAACAAACTACATAGATTATTGAAGTTTAACAGTAAATGGCATTACTAAAGTAAATTAAACTTTGATGAGGTCTGAGGTGCAACTCATCGGAGGCACTAGCACAACTCAAGATGCAATATGTTAGAACAAAAGTCAATTAATAACACAGTAGCAATGCGAATTCACAAGAATCATGAAGTGATTCTGTCGGAGCCGTTGGCAAATTGGTGCAAGAATAAAGAATCAAGACATAGCTACCTGCAGTACAGAACTCCCTGGATGGATTACTACTTCATGGAACCTGCAGCAAAGATATAGCTTTTCCTAGACAGATTACCAATTCTAGGCACAAAGCAACAGCCTCGCTGAAATAGGCGAAAAACGTTTCTTGAATGGGACAAACGGCAGCATACGGAAGCAGTAAATTGATCTCTGACAGCACGTGTGCGATACGGAACGAGGGCGTAACTTAATCAAACGAAACAGCGCGGTAATCATAACCGGGTCAAAACAAAACAGAATCGAGAAACAACTAAAAGAAGCCCGAAACGTTAAACCAGTTCGGCAATATAAGAAAGCAGGCTCAAATGACCACGTGCAACTTACCCCAAAATTCAAAGAGAGGCTGAACAGAAGGCATCTAAGCTTTGAAGCAATCAGGGCCTATGTGTACAGGAAATCTCCAACGAGTTTCGAAGACAATCAAGCACGCTCGCAGTGAAAAAGGAGAACAAGATCAGAACGACGGCACTGCGGATTCGAAATACGTCGTTTTTTGTTCGTAACACCTTTGCCACTTTTCTAGAATTTATTTGTTTGTTAGAATATATTAATTAATTACACTTAAACCGATTTTCAACAATAACGTTTCTCTTTAACGTCAAAGTATGATCCTTTTTAAACTATAATTATGATTTGAAGATATTTGCTCTCGTGTAGACGTGCTAAAGAAGAAACCGCATATTATTTTATTCCAAGGATACAGCCAAACTATTTACAAATTAATAATCTTGACAAAATTGAATGTCTATAGCGTTGACCGTTGATAAAATATGTTCTTGCAAAAATACATTTCTGCGCATTGTTTAGGTATTAAAATTGAACTTTTCCTGCTTTTATATGTTTTCAATTAAAATGTGCTCTTATTTAAGTTGTTAGAATGGAAAAGTTAAATTTGATTTCATTCGTACCTCGTTTAAGCGAGGCTCTATATGTTAGGTTTTAAAAAATGTCTATGTAACGGGGCCCTTAGTAGGGCACTCATACATGCATAGCTTATTTATTTAAGTATAACTGAAAACCCAATAATAAAATAGTTGAAGTGTGTCATATCAGCGAATCATACACCTAGAGGTTTGTATTAATAACGTTGTTGCACGGAAGAGATTGAATATAAATAGTTCTATGCCTGTATGTTACCTAATGTTTATTGCATAAGTTTACTAAGTTATAAATTATAAATCGATCTCTGAGTATTGCAATTAATGTATATAAGTAAATAAATAACAGTGATACAAAACACAGAAACTTTATTGGAATTTCCGTAATGAAATATCGTTACGTATCCGATATAATTTATGAATTTCACTAATGCGAGAAAGGTAAGTGAAAGGTTATTAAAATGATGAAGAAAGTACTGATTAATACCTACAGCGTTTAATCTAATCGTGTTACAAAAATTCAAGACGTAACATATACTACAAGTTCGATTAACCTATTTTTTAAAACTCTTACTGAAATAGAAGGCTGAGGCGCTAACTTTTCTATACAATCATTTTTGTAAGATTGTGACTAAACAGCTGCAATAAATTGTTGCCATTATAATAAAACATCAATTTTAAACAATTTTCGATGTTATGTACACAAAATTTAAGTCCAATAAATAGCTATTTTTGTATTAAGGGCGTGAAGGAGGCGATTTTGGCCCGCGGCAGAATTATAAGCCAGAGGCCCGAAGGGCCGAAGGATTATAAAACGCCAAAGGGCCAAAATCGCCGTTCACGCCCGAAATGCAAACAAGATTTTTTGTAAAATCCACCATAAAGCTTTGAAAAATAAATGGCACGATTCGTTCTCAAAAATCAAATTGTTGTTGGTTGCCAATGTGATGCTGGTTTTTTAGGCCTTAGGGCGCAAAAGGCATTATTTACGCCCGCAAATTATTTTTAGGCCTTAGGGCGCAAACGGCACTATTTACGCCCGCAAATTAATGCATAAATGACCATATTTTAGTACGATTTTACAAAAACATATTTATCGCTACCTGTATTAAAGTTAGAGGACCGAGAAAAACTGAAATCATCTGAATGTAAGATAAAATATGATGTACCATTTGTCTTACCCACTATCATGAAAAAACTGGATGTTTTATATTTTATTTTTATTTCTTTGCGGATTTGCAATGTGATTTTTTTTTGTTACTTAATTGGTTTCTTAACGTAAAATGCTTACTCCAGAGAAAAATCAATATATAACATTTTAATAACAAGTAGAAATACAATATGACTAGGTCTAAGAGAACCAGCATATTATGAAATATTTTTTATAAAGGTTAAATACTTCACAATTTTTACAAATGCGTTCTACGTCGCCTAATAATAATAATAATAATTCCTTGGGCCAAACAGGGAAGAACAGACCTTAAATTAAGCAGAAGAAAACTTTAAAATAGACCTCAGAGCTGTAGAAACGTTGCAGTCAAAAACACGTTTGCGTCAAGTTTACGTCACTCTAACAGTAAGTAGCAGGGAAGCAAGGGCAGCCGACTTCCAGCCGGAGCTGGTTTTGGGTTAAGCCAAAGACCCTAATCTTAAGCTGTAAAAATAATTATGGGCGCCAAGTAGCAAAATAACCCAAGCACTTTGCTAATCAAATGAAAGTATACATCGAAAAGCTCTACTAACCAATCCCTGAAAAAGACCGAGGACGGAAAGGGCACAGATAAAATTATCAGGAATTAAAATCAATGCAGTATAATTATTTAATTCAAAAGTATTCGGTAGTACATATACAATGCACAACAATTAAGCACGACAAGAAAGATCAAATATTACAGGTAAAATATCAATATTAAAAGAGGGCTATTTAGAAGTCAAAACTAATCAAAAGTTATGACTCCTGCATAAATAATTAATACACAAAAAAAAATAAGTGACGATAGCATTAGCAATATGCATTATCGGTAGGTTACTCGGTAAAAGCGCAAAACGGCGATAGCGCTATTAAAGGTTAAATTTTGGGTTCGCATTGAATTTGACCCTAAACCCACAAATGCAAGAACAGTTTTATGTAATTAATTATCAATCATATAGGTTCTACAGAATCCAAGATCTTGGTTTAGAGTAGGCCGTTTTGTAACCTGGAATATGCTTAATAATTAATTAGTAATCATTCTCAGTTTCACTTTGGTAAAAAGAGTTAGTAACGCAATATCTTTCAAGTATGGGAATGATTCAGCCGAAAGATCGGTCACTAACGTGAAGTAAATATCCAAACTTTACATTTTTAAAGTACATGCAAAATTGATTCACATTGCTTAAAAGCAAAATAATAGTATCTTGTATGGTACATGAGACACATCCAAAATTTCAAGTACAACATTTGACGTTGATAAAATTATCTTAAGTAAGCAGTGACTCGAGTACTTCAAAATAATTCTAAATAAACTGCCCTACACAGGTAAGTTTTAGATTAATACTATATTTATGTAATCATAAAACCAGTCAACACATTAACCAGAATTCCATAATTACAGTTTATGTAGAGGTCGCAGCTATATTGTGGCCCAAATTCCTTAATGCCAAAAATTCCAAAGGAATGGGACAGTTTAAACAAACCTATCGCTGGTCGCCAGGTAAAAGACAGGCACATCCGAAACTGGCCAGATGCAAACCATGTCGATAAGCCACAACGGAAGCCTGGTGTTTGCGATTGGTTAGGACGATTGTTCGACGTTGCAACCCTCGGCTCTTCCAGAAATGGAATCGTCATGCACACAAATCCTTCAAATGAAAAGAGGGGGAAGCCTGGGCTCACACAACAAAATGTATTCTCCCATAAGTAGAAGGAGCTGAATTCGTCCGTACTAAAAAGGAGCTAAAAAATGGAACACAATAATATCTAATTAAATAGTACAAAAAAAAACTAGGGCTACCGTTAATATGTTCTGCTCCGTTTGCCAAAATCGTAGCATGCTGTCAAGTAAAATACAGAATATATCTGATTTTGAGAATATCACGAAAATATCTCTTCCTGGAACTCCATCTCAATCTTCCTGGAAGGAACTCGCAACAGCAAAGTGAACCCTCAAATAGGGATGCAAGTTAAAATTTCCATATAAAACTTGAACATTTGCGTTCACAAATACAGCTCACTTTACCATCCTTCCTGGCTGGAAAATGGCCGAAAAAAATTAGTTGTAGCCCAAATATTTAGAAAACCTTGAGAAATCCAGGATATGCAACCAGAACGCCTTGGAGCTTTGAAATGTTGTAGAAAATAGCTCTAAGACTACTTAAGAATATTAGTTTCGCATATAAAACTTGACTTATAGTTTAAATTATATTTATATAATATTTTATTTATCAAAGATAGGGTGATTAAATATGTAAATACTTATAAATGATTTTTGACCCGTAACACCGTACATGAATAAAAGAAACCACAACGGGTTAAGAAAAGCATGCGCATTTGGCTTTCCGGCCAACGTAAGAAGAGCGTTAACTCTTAGTTTACTGTTGTGTGGCGTTAGCGTTGTATAACTCTATGACAAAATGGAAATAAATGCGTTTTAACACGAATCAACTGTTTGTAAATAGAAGAGTCTTATTTCAGTATTGTATATTATATTTAGTTCCATTTTGCTGGGTTACAACTCACCCACTTTGCATAAGCAACCAGCACTCACGGTCTCCTCAGATACGTTTTTCTTAGTTACACGGGCTGCAAATTGTTTTTGCTTCAGCGTTTATAACTCTGTAAGTTATCTTTTCTGATATAATTTTGTTGTTTATTTGAGATCTCGGTTTCCGTACACGACTCTGAAGATCTTTGTTAATTTCAGAAGCAGTTTTACATTGTAAATAATCATCTCGTTTCAGCAACGTTGCCTAAAGGGTTTAGTAAATCGATAAAACTATTTCAAATTATAAGAGAGCACAGAATCATACACCTTCCTTTTGGTTAGTAATGAATAAACTTCAGAAAGCTAGTGAGACATATTAATATTCAGAAGCGAAGAGACTTATTTTTCACAAGGCAAACTGTTTAACAAATTTACGGTTATTTTGAAATAAATTTCAGTTAATAAGACGGTAGAATTTAGCATTAGTGTCCAAAATAGAAGATTAATGAAGTATCAGTAAATTGAGCGGAAGTGACTTAACTACACCTGCATGAAGACCTCTTATTACAGCAAATTAAGCGTACTTAATGAATGCGTAAGCAAATAAATTGTAGTAGGACGAAACGAGCAATTTTAACAGTACTTTATATTTACATCAAAATTACGGCTATCATATAAAGAAGAAAATAGAGCAGTAATTTTTCCATTAAATAATAAGCTTAAATTAAACATTCCAATTGCAGGCGCCTAAACTGCAATTATAGTATTTTTAATATAAAGTAAAGACATAAAATTTCCAAACATTTCAACATACATTTTTTAAATTATTAATTTATTAGGTTTTCCATATACTAGTTTCAATACATAAGGGTTAATTCAGCATCGCTCAGGTGGTTTCCTGAAACAAAAGCAGTTAGATGGGGTAAATATAATTTCTTCGTCGAATTTGTTATTAATTAAAGTCAGTTTGATATTGACAATGATGCATTTTATTAGAAAAAGGTTATATTACTATAATACATGCGTTTATCAAAACGAGGAAACGCTCTCGAGCATAAAAAATATAAAAATTCACAATACTTAAAATAAGATGAACAATGAATGTTAAACATGGAAACTTGTAGTGTAATTTAATTGCAACGTTTCATAAACTCTAAAAATCACACCTTCTTCTTGTGGAAAATATAGTAATGCATTATGATGTTATTGTTCTCCCGTCTATAATTGTTTTTGGATTATTTGAATCTCCATTCTTGTTTTGTTCTCGTCTTTTCTGTATCAAAATTACGGTTGCTTTCATTAACATGATCGATTTCACTCTTTCTAAATCTATGGCTACCTCAACGTTATCTATGTCAGCATTGTCAGCCAATGAGGGCAGAAGCTTCTCTTGGTCCATTTCATAATAAGGCATGACCGAAACATTGGTAATTTCTATCACGTAAAATTTCTGCTACTAAATGTAGAAAAATTGTCACTTTTTCGGCTAGGTGGAGTAACTGTAACCATACGGTACTTTAGAAATGGACTGTGCTACACGCATTCAAGACTCAAATGAAATATCCCTTAAAACAACATCCTAACACAGTTCTGAAAAGGTACTGGAGCACATGATCTGATAAATACAGGCAATGCAAACATATTGCTTTTTTAAATTATCTGGGGTTTGAAACCATTCTTCGCTCCACTTAATTGTTTCCTCGATGTACCAAATTATTTCAGGCCTAACCAGTATATTTTTATTTGCATTGTAATCAGTTTGCATTTCAAATTGTTGAATTTTGCAGTTTCGCTCATTTTGTACGTGTATCAGAATAGTTAAGATTTTCGCTCGTTATCTTTGCAGCGCAGCGTTGGCTCTTCTCGCGGCGCGAGGCGCATTTTTCTTCGGCGACTCGAACTAGCAACACCTTAATTACGAGAGACCCACCCTAGTTACGAGCACTTTGTTTCGAGAGTTGACAATAAATCAGGTATGACGGACCTTCTCATTTTGTTATTCCCATATTAATTGGCCGTTTTTAGCTCTTTTATAGCAGTTATTGGTGACAAGCGGTTTTTGCCCCAATAAATACTTTACAAGCGAATAGATTTTGCCTTCCTTCGGCGGATGGCGATTAATTCAAGCCTTCCTCCACGTCCCGAACCCATCAGCTAAATAATTGGCAGCTCCAAATGCAAAAATCCTGCTTGACTTTGGAAAAACCCACAATCGTATCTTGCTGATAACAGGAGTTAGTATGGTGGATTTTATTGAATTACGACGCCAGTATATGACGGGTTACGTACCATTAATGTAGTCACGATATCTCGTCCAATATCAGGGTTTAAATAACTTTGTATTTATAACTCCAGAATTTGTAATCTCTGCTGTATTGTAAAATGCACACTCACGTTTTATGCTATCGGTGACGTGAAATTAGGGCTTTTTAATTGACAGCGATGTGCACATCTCTCCATTTAATCGACGACTCTAATTGATTAAAAACCCACAAAAGGGGTTCTTTCGAGTAATGCGTGTGGAAACCTGTTACATATACTATTTTTGATGATCAACAAATTTTAACATTTAAAAAACCTTATTTAGCTGTGGTTTGTTTATTTTTATCGGAATCATCTTGATTCCTGGCGCCCTTATTTTTTGTTTTGAAGCTTTTTGCAGGGTGCACAACTGATCAGAATTCACGATCCATAAAGCGCCGCATTGAGCTAGTTCGGCCCACGCGGTAAGTGTGGTAAGCGCGAAAGATCAGTTAATCTGCGTTCTAGCAGCTACCGATTTAATTACCCTAGCTGATTTGACGCAGATTGGCTCTTTTTTGTGACAGGTTACCCCACCTAACTACGCCGGGTTAAGAAAGTTTCCTGCAACAATCATGTACCATGTAAGGCTTTGTCTCGGGAATAAATGTAACCCGGGAGGTGAAATGGCACACTTTAGTCCTTTGGCACACGAGTATACTATAGTGTAATTTACTTACTTAATCCTGAGGAACTCTCTGGGTTTCGAAGTGTCGAGTTGTAGAGTTTTCCATAGTTCTCGCCACTGCCTTCTGGTCACAGTCACTTATTCTACGTGATCTCGTCTGATATATTTTTCTTCGCAGTCTATTTCAGCTGTACATTGAACTTTTCTTTGGTTTATTACCAACCATCTTAGCTGTAGTATTCCAATTTGTTCTTTTTGTTTAATTTTCTATAGTTTTTAAGAATCCCACATCACAATTTGTTATTTGGTTTTGTTTTTCCATTGTTGCTCCTACCCTTTGATTTACCTTTTCGTCTATTTTAAAGTCTCTTCTTTTTTTTGTTGTTTTATTGCTGTAGAATCATTTTTGAGCTTCTATGTAAAACTCTTTTAGCAGTACACACGTTTCTCGTATTATTCTTTTGGAGACATTTCCTCCTTTTTGCTTTCTTCTTCTTTTCTACACCTTTAATATTCTGAGCCCACCATGTTCTACTCTTTATGTTTCTATTGCACACTTTCGTTACTTTGCAGCTTCTGGCACTTTTCTCTTTTATGACTTATTTTATCCTTTATAATTATTTTTTTTTCGTCATTTACGTACTGCCTTCTTTATGCTTCGAATTATTAGTTTTGCTTCCAATTTTGGTCCGCTTCTTCACTCTGACACCTTTACTTATTTAGATATTTGGGCCTACCAGTAAGTCGATTATACTATGCTCTACTATCATCTTTATTTTTACCAACTTCTTACCGTTTGTATCAGTTTCGGTCGTTGGAAATTAACATAGCAACTTGCATTCTATTGGTGGGGTTCGTAAAAAGTTGAGTAGTAGTTTAACCGAACCGGTTCCATAGATTGTGTAGCCGCGATGTCTTCTTCTGCCTCCTCTCTTGCCCTGCAGTATTAGTTGTATACTATGTTTATAGTTCCTCATGACATGACCAAAATACTGGAGCCTCCGATGTTTAATGGTAAGGAGAACCTTCTCATTATTTTGAATCCTTCCCAGTACTTCATCATTTCACATAGGGGCGGTCTATTATATACCGATAATGCAGCGATTTAACCACATCTCAAATACTTCTAATTTCCTGAGTAGCACAACACAGCATCCAGGCCTCCACCCCATAACGTAGAACCGAAAATATATAAGAATACAGCATTCGAATTTTTAGGTGCAAGCTCAAATCTCTATTTCCCATCTTTACAAATGCCGATCAAGCTCTTTCTGTTTGGCTGCGGATTTTTACTGTATGATTCCAGTCTGGAAGTGCTATCTTACCTAGGTAGGTATATTTTTCTACGCGTTTTGGGTGTAACAGTCCAGATCGTGCCACCTTAGTGTTTTGAATCACCTGGGCATTTGACCATTATTCTACCAGTAATAAAACTAAACTGCATTCCTTACAATGTATCAATTAGTTTAAAACGCAATGTAAATTAATCAGCTGAGACAGTGTTGCGTGCAGTTATAAACAGAACAAAGCAACTTGTGGGGGAACAGCGGCGCGGAGGACAGTCGCGCGTTACGTCCAAAGACGAAGGACGTCACGCGAAGCAATAAAGTGCGGTTAAAAAGTTTTGTGTTGGCCTACGTTAATAGCAGTCTACGACTAGTAAATCTCTAACGGAAATACAGTTTTCGAGAGTAGACAATCACCTAAAAGCAACCCCGAGGTATCGACCAGTCGACACAGTAAGAAGCTACAAATCCGGCTTTAAATGAGCCCACGGTGCTGATCCCTGGCCCATCTTGCAGAAATATAAAAGCAAGTTTAATTTCTACAATTAACTATGACAATAGAATGCACGAGCCAGGGAAATTGAGGAAACCAGAAGCTTAATAGCGAATGACGAAATCTTGCGTAATATTTTGATGCGTGAATGCCCCCCAACAGTGGCGCGTCCCTGCTTGGGCAAGCATTCTTCCGAGTGTGTGCAACCGCATGAATCAGCAAGTAGTTACGAGCACGGTCTGAAAATAAACAGAGCCGACTTCAATAGAATTGTACCTGACTTTAAATAACTTTTGCGGGGTTTGTTTCGGGACTAAGCTCGTAGGAATTTACTTTAGCTATGCTACATTGTTGATAGTGTAACCTTGATGTATTCCCACTGTGTATTCTTTTTATGTTTTTATGTGAATGTATATACTATTCTAGATTTCATGTGTGTTTATGTAATCTTCGTTTTTTATTCCTGGAAAGATTTTCCTGTATAATTACAACACCCTAGGTGATACAAGCAAACCAGCAAGAGTAATATTGACAAACCCTTAGCCACATTGAGGTAAGAGCGTATTTTTACGACTGATTAAACCAGCAAATAAACGGCATTATAAATTCATAGTGCAGTAGAGGAGATTGTTATCTCCAGTAAGTATGCCCGGCGGAGGAATGTTCTTGCTGACAATCATATATCTCATTTTTGCAATATTTAGCTTTAGACAATAGAACCACTTTGTGGTGAAAACATGTAGTTATTCTTTTTGTCTATCTTTTGTTCTTTTATTTGTTGTTTATTGTTAATAGTTATTGATTGGTTATTAAATTAATGTATCAGAATTATGGCATTATGCTGTGCATTTCAATATTTTAACGTCATCTAAAAACGCCTAACTTACTGTATAAAGTTATTTTTTCAAAATAATGATAAATGCAGGTCCGTATCTTAAAAATTCTCCGATGATGATCAAAATAAAATCGAAACCATAAGATGTGGTACATTGTTGAATTCGGAATAAGAAGGGCTTCACAAATTTGGCATAAAAAACCAGGACCGTATTTAAAAAAATGAGGTTGATGATGGTTTCTTGAAGACGAAATGTCGGACAAAAGGAAGTTTAATCAGTTTTGCTCTAACTTTAATATTAACGTCAGAAAAAAATAAAATACAAAATCCAAAAATTCGGTTTTTTGAGATAATTCAAAAACGAAAAATCATATCAACTGTTTCTAGGCGTCATTCTGTTAGTCCTTTAATTGCGCAACTTTCTTCCCATTTAACCAAATTTGTATCTCTTACAGTTACCGAGATCCCCATATGGGCCCTCCTTATCTTGGACACACTGTACATCATAATGGAATTCTACTGTATGATTTTTGTACTTTTAGTAAAAAATTGATCAGTACATTACTGTAACTGCATTTCAAGACAGATTTAGAATGCAGGAAAGCAATACTCAATAAAAAACTATACTACCAATAAATTATGTTACTTTTAAAACTTATATATTTTATATTTCTCGATTGCAGTTAGTATCTGATGAGAATTAAAATGATTAAGAATGAATATTGAATATTTATGTAGAACACAAGCGTGAGATTTGTTTAGTTTATTGCAAATTATTTATGAATGTGCAGTTACTCGGCATTTCGAATCCAATTAATTAATTTTATAATTTTTAATTACGACATTAAGTAAAGTCATTAAAAGCAATTATCAGTAAAAAGTTAAAAACAGCATTCGCAATTCCATTTCACAAACAACCTTGTGTAAACTCAACATACATAACAAATTTGGTCTTGCTCCTTTAAACGGGCATTTAATGACTACTATTAATATTATTTAAATTACTAGACCGACATTTAGTCTGTTTATGGAATACTACGGCAAAACCTCATGGCGTTCAAACGTTGCCTGGCGTAATTAAAACTGAAATTGCATGTGACACTGCAATGGCCGCGAAGCTTCCTGTCACATAACAGATTTGTTTCATTCGACCGTAAAAACTGAAAGGAGCTTGTGGTAGTAAATGTCAGGAGCACATTCAAGTTAAAAATTAAAACCCCGGCTGGTACTCTGATTTCTCGGCCATTTACTGGCTGAATAACGGCCACGGCGCGTCCTCTCTACTAAATGAAGATATACCGCCGCAGTTGCTTCCACCACATGTGGAAATATTTAATTTGTGTTTGGGTAAATGTCACGAAAATATTTGGACTTATAACCGAGCATAAATACTGTTGTCAAGTTGAATTAGTTACTTTTCGGTTCCACTAACTCTGATATATGGACGCAGTACGGGGGCGAAATCTGAATTGTATATTGAAAAGGTGTGTTGTCTCACTATTGCTTTACGCCATCAACGCATTTTCTAAATATTGAAATTAAAAACTGACTGTTTCTCTAGTTAATAGTTACGAATAATTTAATTATTTTTTATTAAAAATTTTATATTGTAGTTTTTCTGTGTTGTCCAATGATCAAATTGAAATATGCGAAATTCAAAGCAAACGTCATGTCAAAATCTTATTTTTAATATTCTAAATGCCAATGTATCTTGTTAAAAGTGCTTTCAAGTATTTTTATTATTTCTAATTCGAAGTTTTAAAATTTTAAGATATCATATTTATGTCAACTAGTTAATAATCACTCAAGCAAACCAAACTATGACAATTAACTCTCTAAAATACTAATATATAGTGTGTCCTGGTCCTTCTCCTGAATTTCTTTAAAGTTTATTTATAGTTTTACAATTTGTCACACAATTACATTCAGTAAATATTTTGACATAGAATATAAGATAATAATTGTTAATATAAGAAATGTTTTCGTTGAAAACTCCTTTAGAATAATTTATATACAGGGCGTTTAAAAATTACCGTCGGATATTTTACCCACTTATAGATCTCATCAATAGAAATAAAAAAGTCCTAATAAACATGGGTTCGGAAACGCTTCGTTTCCGAGATACAGAATGTTAAAGTTTCAAAACAAACCGTTTTTTGTTATCTAAAAAACTCTGTATGCGATTTTAATGAAATGTTTAGTTTGTTTATAACGTTATGAGGTATTTTTTGGATCTATTACAGTTAATCCAGAAATCCCAGGGGTGTGCCCACGGACCATGCCAATTAGGTATTTTCTTAAAAAAATAACGCTCATCAAATTTTTTCCAATGATTGTTTAATACAGCAACAAAAATGCAACTTCCTTGTCTCCTGAGTCTTTTTCGTATCTCTCTTTGTTTTCAATAAAACAATCTGGTGTGATACACGCACATAACTTCCCTTGTAGTGATCTTGTAATTAATCAAACATTTGTTTTTTAATTTTTAAGCATTTGTCAAAAATTTTGAAAAATTACAAAATTTACAGAAACCGTACAAAATAGAGAGTTAGTTGAACAGACAAATTTTCTCTAAAATTTTAAGCCGAATTTAAAAATGTAATAATATACGGGGTGTTCTATTTAAAATAACGAAGTTGATAGCGACTTTTGGTATAACCGGAAGTGATGTCACAGCCAAAATATTGTAGTTGCAGTCGCTCTTACGCATAAAATTCATAGCCAAAGTTTCAAATTTTTAATTTTATTAGTTCTCTATAATGCCATATAAAATAGGAGTCGATAAAAAAAGAAAAAGGAACCCATTGTAGAGGTATTCAACTGGAAAATAACAATGTGTTGAAAAAAATCATTAGAGCCGTTAGAACCTTTCGCCTATGTTAGTGAAAATTTGAAGGTTTATTGGTGCTATTAAGGATCATGGCGTTTCCGGACCCATGCTTATTATGACTTTTTTGTTTGTATTCACGAGATCTGTAAGTGGGTAAAATATCCGAACGTATTTTTTTAACATCCTGTATAATAACTATCATACTGACAGAAATGTATATACATTTTTTCTGACTTTTTAATGGCTCCATCAATTACAACATATTTGCTTCTTAGAAGATTTATCAAATATTCGAATACAATAATTTGAGATTTGGTACACTCAAATTTCTAATCGTAATTTAGCAGTCGAATTTGAGTTAACTGGGACACTTCAGTGGCGTAGAGAATAAATTAATTAGTTAAACAAAAGAAAAACGTGGGTCCTCACATTTTTTCTTGATACTTTTTTCTTGATTTACAGTCATATTTTGCAAAAAAATCAGTACTTCACATGATATATATAACTTTTTATGTTCGCATACAATCAGATATAGTTTATCTTTAACCATGTACCGTACCCCAAGGTTATTCATTCATAATTAAAGGTATACCAGTTAAAGCAGAAGCAAGTAAAACAAAATGTGATGGAAAAACAAAGTAATAAAATAAAGTGTTCAGTATCCAAATTAATTTAATCAAAGCAATGAAACCTAAGAAAACAGTGCAGTGACACTTTTTGTACATATTCTCTTATAAGTCTCCTCGTACCCTTAGCTATACGCATACCCCAAGTTAAATATCACCGGTTTATACCATGTAAGTAAGCATATTTCACTGAAGCTCTTTCATAATTATATCTGATTTTTTAGTCAGAAAACACTATATGGTCCTGCAACAAAGAATTCAGTAAATATTTAATTCGTTTAAAATAAAGGACTGTGGTTATTTGTTGTAAATTATTAATTATTCGTTCAAATGCAAATACAGCATCAAGCTTGCGATTCGAAATAGTACGGAAATAGTTTTAACGTCATTTTCGACAATCCGTTAGAGATCACGGCTGCGTTGCTAAAGGTAAGTCCCGGTAAGGGGTTCAATCCTTGCCACTGGCGATCAGCTCACACAGTCATTTTAAACACTGCGCTTTGGAAGAGATAATAGGCGGCTCGGACTCGCCGAATCTCAGGCCAAACTCCTAACTGGAGTGCAACGCCTCGACCGTTACTTTACTATGCATAATGCATGCTTGCGCATAATGGGTTGCCTACAAGTTGTTACATGATAAAAAAAATCAGCCTCTATATGTAACTGCGTTTGGCTTCTAATAATTTGCCTTGATATGGTTCATGAGATGCGACTCTCCAATTTTTCATTTGTTAATATTCCATGGAGAAAATAAAGTGTTGATTATTATTATTTCATACTTAAATTTACTCTGTGAAGCTGTTTTAATAAAAGAATTTCTTCGGAAGATATTAGTTCGGTCATATCTTCAATGGCAACGCTTTCTAAAGACGTAGCCGGTTTTGTCCACTGTCAGATACTTAAGATCGTCTAAATCTCCCACGAAAAACATTACCAAAGAGAAAAACAATCCCGATATCTCATTGTTCGAATCGAGTATACCTATCACTGCATTAAGGTTAGGTCTGTATTCCAAGATTCTTTTTCGAAAAGTCTTGTTTACTCCTACAGAATCTTTAGAACCTTCCACTGATATCCAACGAAGGTTGATTCCTCACGCTTCCTGAGCTGTATGGTATTTCCAAAATTTACAAAACATGACATTATTCGCAGGCCCGTCGTCAGTATCCCGTCCCCAACCTATTCATTAGCTAAATACCTACCCAATATCTCTTCCACCTTCCTCTCTCAGTAAGTTCACTGGTAAATACCTGTGATATTTTCGCAATTCATGGCTTTTCGCCAAACTTCAATGCAATGTAAGTGTTCAACCTGAAGATTTGCTAGTGAGTTTTAATGTAACTATAATAATACTCCAACAGCTGTTATTAGAGCATAGAGACATGTCTTTAGGTTTACTCCCCTTTATAAAAAATTCCTATTTTCAGCTTATTTTCTATTTGAAAGACAGTTCTTTAAACAAATTTCTGGTGCGGCTACAGGTTTAGTTCTTTTCCCTGTAGTTGCTAATTTATTCACAAAATGTTCCGAAGCCACGACTCTGAATAAAATTTTCAAAATTGAAAACCAAGGTTTGGTTACCGTACGTTTACGATAGCTTTATCAGTTGGCCATATGATAGAGAAACTTTAACCGTTTCCTTAAACCATCTCAATGGTCAACTTCCAGACATCCTTTACCTTGAACATCCGTTCTTAGATGTTTCTCGCCAACCCCATGGCAAATTTGTACATTCTGTATATTGCAAATCCATACCTGTGCACTTGTGTACCGTAATGTATTCATGTTTCAACCCGATAACATTCACGCAAAGTGGAATCATATTCGGAAAGCTCTTATAAACAACAGTTACCGTGTTATAGATACATAGTTTGCCATCAATAATTATCGTCATCCACAGCCACCGAAACTTGCAAAAACAGATGCTCCCGCAGCCATAATTTTTCTCCCTATATCTAATGCATTGATCACATAGGGAAACAAAACATGGAAACAATGTTCGAACATCCGACCAAGATCTCACAGATTCTCTCTAAGCCAAAGGGAAATTGAACGCATGTCATCAAAAGGTGATACAGAGAAATACCTTACAATAACTATCTGCAAATCCTCATTGCTTTGTAGCAGAAAAAATCGAAAGCCATTGACATTACAAACACCCCTTGATCTTGATCTTTCGGGACGAAAGTTTCCCACCTCTTTATTTTTAACCCCCCGCCCCCGCCCACTTCACTGAACCGCGACGACTCTTGACTACAAATTTTGCCTCCTTTGCGATCGGTAAAAGAGTTTCGCTCTTGGCGTGACTTACATGTTTAGTAACCGTGCTCCTCTGCTCCTCTCCTTATGAAACTCCTTGGACGAAACGTTGAGTTCTTGTATTGCAGCAGTGACACGGTGCAGTCCCGGACGTCATTCGTTCTGTAGCAATAATAGCTGTCAAAGACTCCGAAACCTTGTTCCATTTTAACTAAATGGTGGGCAATGTTCATGACGTGTTAGCAACGTACATAAATCAAACAAGTAGAGACACTCACTGTCGGGTCCTTTGATGCCAAAATACCGATTTGAATTTCGAAAGTACTAACAGATAGCGTCACTACTTTACCACATCATGATTGGTAGCAGAGCCAGTAACTGGCTCTAACTTTGTTCTACCATCTGGTAATCAAGCTTAGAAATACCCCTGTCACTGTCCTAGGCACTATAGATAGGTTTCGACATTTGGCATGAGTGTCTCTACTTGTTTGATTTGTGTACGCTGGTGTTATCTCCAATGGGGTCTATTTCAGCATTTTACGAAATGTTCTAGTCAAACGCAAAACAAACATTCGCAAATAAAAAATAGCGTTTTTCTCAGTTGGACCTAATATAATGACATTTTGTTGTCTTTAGCGTCAAAATAATGCATAGATTCGCACTAGTTGCAATATGAGAATTCATATTGAAAATGTAGAACAACTTTGTAGATTTAAGTAAATTTATATATATATATAATCATGACCCTTGTACCACACAGGTGTCGGGTAAGTAAATTTATTTACTATAAAAATTGATATGATTCAAAATTACAGAAAATCTTGCATGCAGCACGTTGAAAAATTAATGTTTTCCACTCACAACTTGTTACGCAACTCGTAAGGCAAACTTCACGTTTGTTACTGCTTGCTATTCGCAGCCTAGTGCTGTTTTCCTTGCAAATTTTTAAGTTGTTTTCCGGTAGTAAAATAACATAGCGGCTAGCATTGATATCTCTATAGCCTATACCATTTCAAATTTTATTTAAAAATGTTTCTAGATATCATTTAGTTTGTTATTTATCTATAAGAATCTTTATTTTTCTATAAAACTAATTTCATTAAAAGATTTTAATTCAAGTAAATAGTAGTACCTACTACACACCTACATTATTATCTGAATTTTAGAACTCAGTTCTGAATAACCAACAAATTATAAAGAGTAAGCGTAAACTTAATATTTCCATCTCACTTGTCCTATAATAATTAGAAATAGTAAAACTTCTAAAACTAATAGCCGGGCGAATTTAAAATGTTTTTTATATTCATCTAATATTCACAAGATTTCTCATTTGTCAAAATAAAATACTCATTTCGCACTTAACTCAAAGCTTGTGGAAGTACATCTAACATAGAATGGTAACCTTGCATTGGGCATCTTAACGTAGTAACGAAATAATTTAGCTGAGAATTTCTTAATTTTTACGTTAGCCCAGCATTTACAATCTGACGCTTTTAACTAACTGCTGTTCCTAATTAACGATTTGAAAGCAAGTCGTATTTGTGTTAATTAACACATTAAAAATATACGTGCGCATCAATTAAAATTGCAAGAATACAGCTTAAGTTTATATCTCTTTGAAGTGTCGGCGTCAGTGATAAAAGAACAGGGTTTGTTTCTCGATACTGTGCATGGATATTATGCATTTCCACATCGGAGAACATATAAAACTGAGATGGGCTTTATAGGGCCCTAAATCAAAGCGCTGTCACATCAAAATAAAATATGATATCATATTGGCTACATAGAAAGGCAGCTCCTCAATGTTTATGGTCCTAGCCGGGAAATAAGCTGCTGCCACTGACGTTTATGAGATATGTATTTGCAACCCCGCTTCTGCTGTAAATTTTGAATACGAAATGAGTGATATTTCGTCATATCTGACTTCATAAAGCTCTCAAGAGTTTCTACTGAAAAGCAATCTAAATAAGATTTACCTGCAGCGTGACTAAAATACAGGAATTTGATTTAATTGATTATTGGCTTGTCTTAGAATGCACTAAAATACCACGCGTTAATAGAATTTGTTCTTCCCATTAGCTGAAAAAACTGACAAGCCAATTACGTCGTCACTGATAGTGCAACTTTAAACTGGTACAAAAATTACTAATTACGACATTCCAGTAATTCTTCAATTTACTATACTTATTAATTTATAGCTTGGTCTGGTTCGTCTTCAAAGATACACTGTAATAATTTCAATGGTAAATATTTAGTTATTTACTTCCTTATTGTATAATTATTACCAATCATTTACGTTACTGTTTCATATAAAGGATTTTTTCTAGTGGCACGTTAGTTTCCTTTTTGAGGTAATAAAATAGCTTTGGGTATAGGTGGTGCAAAAACATGTTTCGATTGACGTCGAACGTTATCTCAAACTGTTATAAAATGATGTCCTGGTATTTGTCTATAAAAATATCATTGGTTGGATTTAATAAAAACATTCTGCTTAACATAGAATTTTGGCTTAGACCGCGTAGTATTTGTGGATGAACACCCAGCATTCTCTGGCTTAATGTGCCTTGCACCTTGTGAACTCGAACAAGAAACCGCGCAATGGCCATGCTACTGCTGGCTCGTGTTGTTTGAGTACCTTAAGAACGAGGATACTTAGACAGATTTAGTTTTGTTGCTGTTGGTGCATCCATATTCACTAACGTTTCGCAAGACCTTGCAACTTCCATCATCAGAGTGAAAGTCGCACTAAGAACTGAAGGTCGATGTGGAGCTTTTTATAGTCCTCGGTGCCAAGCGCGCGGAGTGACGTAACGCTGATTGGTCGTTCGTGTGCAACGTATGCCATGGGGCGTGGCCGTATGATGCATAGTGGTTGTAATGCTTTAGATCGTGTATCCCAGGAGTCCACGTTTTACTAAGCTTAAAACCATCTTCCCTGTTTATATTATTTGGGTGTTTTTCTATTTCTATGGCTTCACGTATCACTCGCGGGAAGTGGTGAGGTATTCTGGCAAGTACTCTGGCGTGCTCAACTTCTAAGGTGTGCCCATTTGTAAACGTATGCTCAGTTACGGCTGATTTTGTGATACGTTTGTGTTTGCAATCGCCTTTATGTTCTTGAAGTCTTAGACCAACCGAACGACCAGTCTGTCGAATGTTACTCGAGCAGCAAGAAAAGAAATGCGATATACCCCAGCGGTTTTTAAACTTGGAATTATGTCTTTTACCGATCTGAAGCCATTACCCAAAGTTTCCTTGTCGTGAACACAGTTGTGATGTTGCATCGTTTTAGGACACGTCCTAACTTGTGAGTCGAGCCTTTAACGTAAGGTAGAAGTGCTAAGGTGGGGATTCTTCTTTAGCCTTTTGTGTCATAGTCTTGTCTAGCGCTTTTCGTATGGCGGTAGTTGTGTATTCGTTATTTTGTAAAGAGTCAAACAGATGTAGTTGTTCTCTCTCTAGATTTTCTGCATGTCAGATACGAACGGTCTTGTCTGCGCGGTCTAAGCCGAAATGCTATGTTAAGAAGAATAATTCGAGTAACCCCGAAAGCCTCAAACAGTATATTTAATAAAAACAGTTGATTTAATTCTTTTGGAAGAAAGACAGTCATACAAAAATTAACGCAGAACCTGACTATCTATTTAGAATCAATTTTTTTGGATCTATCGAGCAATTTGTACCGGCGTCGGTCGGTACTACAGCTGCAAGTAAATGCAAGAACCGTTCTCCAAATAAAAGTGTTTCCAACAAGAATGCTTATGTTATACCAAGTGCTAGCTTGTAGAACGTTGTATTGGTTTTGGTTACCTACGCTCTCCAACTTTTTATATTTGGTTTACTATACAAATATCGTTTAAAGAGTCTCAGTTCATTTACCGTTTTCTATAGTTGGGAAACAAAATTCGTTTCACTTTCCCATACCTTATTCGAATATTTGATAAATACTGTGGCGTATTACTTCTTTCTCTAAATAAAAACAAAACTGAAACAACCTATGAAATGCTCTACGACACAGGTCCGTATCCAAAAATGTTTTGATGATAGTGTAAAACACTCCAAAAGTAATTCAGAAAATGAGGGTCGTATTGGAAAAAAATTAAGTTGATAATGCTTCCTCGAAGAAGAAACGTGGGATAAAAAAGTTGATAACGCAACCTTCAAGTCCATTAAAAGTTGCTATAAAAAAGTTTGGTCAGTTTCGCTCTACTTTTAATATTCACGCCAGAAAAAAGCCAGAATTAAACATATTACAACCTGATTTTACAAATAACTCAACGATGAAAAGTTATATCAATGATTTCTAGAGGCAATTTTGTAGCCATTTAATTACGCAACTTTTTTCCCATTTCACCGAACTTGTATCTCATACTATTAATGAGATCCCCACAGAGGCCCTCATTATCTTGGACACACTGTGTGACTAAAACAAAGAATATGAAAAAAATTAAATCAGAAGTTAAAGATTACTGGGTATATTGTGCTTTATATTCTTTTCATAATGTAATATATTGCCTCTCTCTTCTGGATAATTAAAAATATAATGATTTAATTATGCTTTACTGTAATAAAGGTATGTTGCTTGTTGATAACTTTAACCATTGTATGGCAAATGCTCGATTCTAGCGAATGGCAGATAACCTAAAATATTAATGCCAAGCAAATCTGTTCGAGACGCACAGAATTCAGCGTATGTTCAATATAAGCTAACCTCAGATAAATTATTACAATGCAATTGTTTTCCAATAGTCAAGTAATTTGGCTAACCTGGAATTTGTTTTTCAATTACAAAAGGACGCCAATTCGCATTTGTTTTTCCTCCAAGACGCCGATCCCTCTTCTGGTCTCCGCGAAAGGACGCCAAGTTTGTATTTGCTTCCTGGAAAGGTTTCAGCTGCTGCTGCCTGCCTCTGGATGGCGCACCAAGCCTCCTTTAGCTCCTGTAACTTGCTGTCCGCTTCTCCCAGCTCTGAAACTTGTTAAATCTTAGCTTCGAAGACGATCTGACACAGGCTAAGCTCCAGGTCCTATTTACTCTGGAACTGCACTCCGGAATAGTGCCAATTTAACCACAGCTGGCTTTCGTACACAGGTAATTAAATAAAATGCACAACTAGAAATAAATTATTTACTTTTATCAAGAAAATTTATCAAAATCGATTAGCCAAACAATAAACAAGCTTTCGGCTTGGCTTCCCTAACAAAAATTAACAAACGACCCTCTAAGTCACCATAGCAACATGCATTACAATTGTTTATCTGTAAGTGTACATTCTTTGATCTTAATTTATATTTGTTTTTGTAAATGTCATTCAGGAAACTCTCACCTCACAATTGGTCGCACATTTTCACTTTTAGTTAATAAAAAACTGATTAACACACCACTAGCACCTTCTTGTAATCTTCAGTAATTCTCAGGTGGCTTCTTATACGCTCTTTGTATGTCTGCGACTTCTTGAACTACTCTTTGATCCCTTTAGCTGCGTCATCTATTGTTTGCATTCCGATATGAATTCAAACGCTACATTAAACCTCTGTAACGCTTCAAAATGCCTTTGTACTAAAGCGACTTTATTATCGTGTCCTGATATAACACAATTAAGCTGTCAGTCATCATAAACTTAGCTACATTTGTCATATTGAGCATAAATTTGAATACAAGCTGATCGCAATTATGACGATATTCTTTTACACAACTACTAAAATCCGTTATATTAATTGCAGTTACTGATTATCATGTTTTATGTAATTACCAATGTTTACTAGTGACTCTTACTGCTGCAACAAATACAATACGAATTCTGGGCTTTTCTGAATCTTTCATTAACATTCGTAATGCAACCAGAATTGGTGTAAGCATCATACCATTACAATATCTGTGAGCAGATTTCTAAGAATATGTGTTATAAACAGCACAAGAACGTTGTGGCATGAATTGGAGGCTCTCAAGAGGATAGCATAGTGAGCGCTAGAAGCGAAATAAAAAGTAAAGCCGAAAAAGAAAGCATGGAAAGGGTATTAAGCCTGTCATACAAAACTAAGAAAGAGTATGCAAAGAGATAGGTAAAAAGAGCAAATCATGATACATGGAAAAATTTTGGAGAGGACATTTACACGATTTATTAGTATACCGGTCACAACAGGAAACGAAAGCCGCTAAGCAGGACCATGCATAACACTGGAAGAGCTCGACCAGACATTAGCAAAAATAAGAGTGGGCAGAGCCGCAGGATACGACGAGATTATTTAGGGTTAGAAACTAGAGGAAAGATAGGAAAACGTGCATGCTACAAATTATTAATTAAATGCTGAAGAAAGAAAAAGTGCATAGCAGCTGAAGGATAATTATCATAATACCAATATACAAGGACGCTGTTGAGCGTGTTTGGAAAGTTGTATGCTAAAATTCTAGAGAACAGATTAAGCAGCAGAGTCCAAGAGCATGTTTGAATAAAGAACACCATGGATTTTGGGTAAATAGGAGCAAGCTGGTCTTAATATTCGCGCTTAGACATGTAGTAGAAAAGGCTATAAAAGCAATAAACATTTGACTTTTGTAGATGTGAAGACAACATTCGAAGGAGTGAAAAAGACCAGATATGGAGAAATGAAAGAGAAATGTGAAACTTAAATTTTAAATCAAAACACTGAACCACATTCTACTACATCCTACAACTAAAGTAGGTTTCAGACAAGGTTTCATCTTAGCCCGCTACTTTCCATACTAGCTGAAATCTCAAGTGTTTTCAGCAAGCCAGGCGTTCTCGTTTTATACTCTTTTGGGTCATCGCGCATTGCTGGATGGGTTCACTTTATCTTGATTTCGCGCGTACGTGAGATGCAAGCGTTGATCGTGACCTATTAGCGCCGTACAAATTCCCAGCACAATATTTATGCTTTAATTCAATTTTCTTCAAGTGCTAACGTTACAACCTTACCAGCTAATTTTAGCAAATTACGACTTTTGGCATATCCTTAGGTTCCCGTCTGGTTGAGTACACTGGAATTTGATCGAGCTAAATTAAACCTGTTTTATTATTACAGTAACGGAGCCAGACATTTGGTCGCGGCCGTTTGGGCGCGGCCGTTAGGGCGCGGCCGTTTGGGCGCGAAGACACTTGGGCGCAGAGCCACTTGGGCGCGAGACATTTGGGCGCGAGGAAATTAATTAACGTATATTAATATTACCTAGCTTTACTATTCATAGGTCTGAAAATTTACTTTAAATAACGAAAATTACCTAAAGCACGTTCAAGGAGGTGGCGGGCGGCAAAAATTTAGTATAGAAATATTAATTGTCAAAAATTACAATATTATTAAAGCAAGTTAAAAATTTTAACTTTCCGGTAAATACTAGCAAATCTTTTGCGGAGATTTATTACATTAAAATAATAAGTAACAAAGAATAAATGAATAGAGATTGGGTACAAACAGAGCTATTGATGAACCATCCAACCATTTGGAGATTCGTCGACAGCCTGAAAACTATTCAACGAAGGAGAGATGTTGCTTATGAACAGTTACTTGCGGGAAATGAGCCCACTGAAAAAAACACAAAAATTTACCCAGGCTGATAGAAAATAAAAAATTTGGTTAAAGATTATAATAATCAATATAATCATGTAGACGGCGTAAACAATAGGGACATTCTAAAATTTTTAAGAGGCATTTCGTACAATTATGAAATAAATGCGTGGATGCTTCTTGTTTATATTTTAAAAAATTGTATATATTTACTTTAAGAATAATATGTATTATAATGGTAAAAATGTCAAAAATAAATTTTGATTATTAAAATTAATCTTTTTATATGATTATTTATTATTATTCTTATTTCTGCTTTTATCTTCAGTTAGTCGGTTCATAACATAACGAAAATAATTGATTACTTTAAAATTTAAGGTTTATTGTTAAGTATTATCATTATAAACAAAACTCGAAGTCGACTAGTTTCGGTCAAAACAGAACACATATTAGAAACATATTAAACATTAGAACCATCAATCGATTAAATATAGCACAGCATTATTCATTTACCAGCACAATAAATGAATTTTTATTTAAAATTATTTTCAACACCTATATATAATCTATTTCCATCTTTATTTCAATTCAGAATTATTATTTCATATCTAACATAGGTACTGCCTTTTTTATGTATTCGGAATTATTTCAAAACTAATCTAATATTCTACCTTCTTTATTTTTATTCGGATTTATTTCAAAATTTATCTAATATAGGTACATACTACCACCTTATTTAAAATTAATCTCATAACGGTTTCAATAAATAATTGGATTATTCTTTTAATATTGTTTGATTAATTACATTAACTTCTCAGGATAAATAATGATTTAATAAATGTTTGTTTATTTATGCCAAATTGAAATTATTCACACTTAATGTGTTCCTGAATCCCAATGTTGACCCTTTCTCGCGTCTAAGTGTCTCGCGCCCAAGTGTCTCGCGCCCAAGTGTCTCGCGCCCAAGTGTCTTGCGCCCAAGTGTCTCGCGCCCAAGTGTCCCCGCGCCCAAACGGCCGCGCCCAGACGGCCGCGCCCAAACGACCGCGCCCAAAAGTCCTAGACCGTTACAGTAATGCATGTTTTAAACTACCGACAATTTTGTGAGTCAATTTCAATGTATTATAGACAAAAAATGTTCAAGAGACCTTGCTCACTCAATTTATAAATTTTATTAGCAACCATTTGTTATTTGTTATTCAAAGTTGTGCTTATAGAGTATGTATTTTTTTAAGCTAACAGCATACAAACTAAATTCAGAATTGAGTAGGAAGTATTTGCACATTACCATATACCGATGGGGCCACAATTATATATAACAGCAATGAGAGAACATGAATAAGAAGATAACACATATTGCTTGAGTAAGAAAGAGATAAACATAGTAGCAAATATACGAGTAGGCTTGAAGCTTACTTTAATTATGACATATGTCAACTAATTGTGCCTACTAAAATAATTTTGTTGTATGGTCATCTCTTTCTTACTCAAGCATTTTATTTTGTTGTTCATGTTATCTCATTGCTGTTATATATAATTGTGGCCCCATCGGTATTACAACTTTAGACAGGATTTCGCCTTCTACTAATAAATACAAAAAGATAGCTTTTGTTTTGTTAAGATATTGACAACTTTTAAACTGCCATGCTGTCCCCAGTAACATTTAGAAGTAACGGCAAATGTAATTTCGTGGATAAAAAATTCGCATTAGTAATTATATGCCCTAACGTGGAGTTCCGTTAATAGTTTGAAATTTGGCAGCTGCTGTCGCCTGTTATACGTCCGTGTGTACATAAAAACTGAAACGTTAACCAGAAAGCACGAAAAATAAAGAAGTTAAATGACATGTCACCGGTTGTGGAAAGCGATGAACACAAGAGCCAGATAAAGAGGCGGTGATATTTTGGCAGATATTCACGTGACCGTGTCCCATTAACGTTCATGCGCGCCTCATAATTCTTGCCGAGAGCTCCCGCATAATAGCACTTGCCGAGAATTAGCTACTGCAAAAATACGAAAATATATGCCTCCTTTCACAGCTTAACTTTTTCGTTAGTCATCGCACTTTGCAAATCCACCTCCAAAACCGTATGAAAATTCTTTACGCAAATCAATTTCGCGCTCCAACGGTCAAGTTATCCTACAGTCGACAGA
>OW679195.1:46575182-46687465 GCA_940337035.1 Agriotes lineatus | reverse complement strand
CTAAAAACCAATTTTTTGGTAATTAAATAACTTTTTAATTACATTTTAAATTGTGTTAATCTTAGCTAACTGAACAATCTCAAGGCCAGAAGACATCTATTTTTTTCTTTAACTTCATCTAACATTTAATTTTTCAAATTTTTAAGTATTTTTCAAAAGTTCACATACCAAGATTTAATTTTAAAATTTAAATTTTTTAAATTGAAAACTTTAAAGACTTGTAACTGGCAAAAATAATATAAAATATTAATTACCCTTGAGGGTTTTTATTATTTGCGGAAAAGTTATATGTTCGCAAAATTTTTACGTTTTTGATGCCAGGCGCTTTTTAGGAGAAATATTTTTCAATCATAATTAATATCTATTTAAATGACTTCTGGAAACTCTACTTCTGTTAATAAATTGTTTTTACAAAAATCCTGTAAATGTTCTTTTACAGTTGTCTAATTAAGGAGATTTTCTTTATCCAGTTCACATGTTCTAAATAATCTCCTCATTTAGACAACTGTAAAAGAACATTTACAGGATTTTTGTAACAGTAATTTATTAACCGGGATATTTCAAGGTTTTTAGAAACCATTTACAACAGATATTAATTATCACTGAAAAATATGTTACCTGAAGGGGCTTACTTCAAAACTTAAAATTATGAAAACAATAAACATTCTAAAGGAGTAATTAATAATAACGGTGAGGCACTAAGACCCCATGAAGGAGCTTGGCCTGCAAGGCGGAAGACCAGAGCTTCCGTATCCTCGCTCTGACACGCGGCTATCGAGTGTCAAATTTATGACACGTGGTGAAGTGGTGAGCATCACGCATTAGACAACCGTATTACTACCCCTTGTTCTTTCGAACGCAGGTCCCCAATTATTTAAAGCGACTGGGCAGGCCGCCCGTCAGGCATCGATTCTGGGATTTGATCGCCAGACCTCCGCACCGCAGTCCAATGCTCTAACCACTGAGCTACACTGGCGATAAAGGAGTAATTAAGATTTTATGTTATTTTTGTTTCAATTATAAATTTTTAAAGTCTTCACCTAAAAAAATTGAATTTTAAAATTAAGTCCTGGTAGGCAAAATTTTGAAAAATATTTAAAAATTTAGTTTTAGCTAAAGTTAAAACAAATAGGTGTTTTCTGGCTTTGACGTTGTTCAGTTAGCTAAAACTAACACACTCATTATTCAAATCTCATTAAAATCTTACTTAATATCCGAAAAATAGCACTTTTTGGATTTCCAAAAACCCCATTTTTTAAAAAACAGAAAGTACTCTGTGTACATGATAGGGGCTAAATAGGTTTTAAACAAACACAAATTATTGACGTAAAAAATTGCATGATATCGACTGTTTGGCGGTCACTGTATCAGGGTGAGCTCCTTAAAAATAAATAATACTTTGCGCATAGCTGAGGTGTTTGCCCTTGACAAAAAGGCATATTTTGGACATACAGAATGCCCGTTTTTCGAGCTTACGAATGGGAATCTCGGTTATATTAAGAGATACAATGTCGGTTAAATTGGGTCAAAGCTGTGTATTCTTATGCCAATTAATAATCTGAAAAAAAATTTACCTGTTATTTGTAGTTTCCAAACTATCGCAACAACTATGAAATTTGCAATTTTGATTTGTATTTTTTTATTCGAAAACTAATTAACGCAGGCATTTTTAACTAAAACATTATTAAGACACTTTTCAACAAGAAATTAAAAAAATATATTACAATTGCTTTAGCGCTTAAGATAGCGAAAAATCGATAGTCAACGAATTTCCTTTTCTTTCAATGCAGATTTCTTTCTGATTACAGAAATGTCATAACATTTCATGTTTCAGTAATCAGTTTATCGAAATATTTAGGTCGTAATTTTTTTGTTTTAAGGGTGCCATGAGAACAGAAACGCCACCTTCGCTGGTAATATAACTGATAAGTTTTACTTTAAAGAAGGAAGAAAATAAAAGCACTGGAAGCAAAACCGTCAAAAGTATTTACATTTATTCACAAAAAATTATAAAAAAACAATGAAAACAAACAACAAAACCATTACATAATAAATATTTAAAGCAGATGCTCAAGCTGTCCGCTTTCCACCAGCAATTGTATTATTCTTGGACTCCCTGTTAAAGTGTCTGAATAATGTTTTGGTCAAAGTGGCTAAGTTGATTGCTTTTCGAATAAAAAAAATCTGGTGTTATACACGCACACAACTTCCTTTTACAGTGAATTATCCAAAAATTATATTTTTAATATTTCAGCATTTGTAAAAATTTTCAAAAATTGCAAACCCTACAAAATAGAGAGTTAGTTGAAGAGACAAATTTTCTCTCAAATTTAAAGCTGAATTCAAAAATGTAATATTATACTGGGTGTTCTATTTAAAATTGGAGTTAAAAAAAGAAAATAAAGCAAAAGAAACCTATTTTAGATATGTTCAACTGGCATATCACCTATCTCATATCAATACACATTAAAAATGTAATAAAAGTGTAGAGTTTGCAAAAAAATCGTTAGGACCGTTTTTGAAAAAACGGAAAAAAAACTGAAAAATCACAAGAGTAAACACCATACTTCCGGTTATGCGATTTTCTTCAAAAGTTTGCTGACGCATCTAGATAGTACACAAAACTTTATATGAAGTTTCAACGCCATCAACACATCTCTTAAGATAACTGAGATCCCTATGCTTAATCTCGAAAAAAGGGCATCTTGGGTCAGTACATTGAAAAAGTAAAATTGTATTTTTTTACCTTAATTGAGAAATAGATAACAGTAATCATTTACACATAGCTTAGGCATTAGCTTTGACGAAAATTGCACCCAACAGAGACAGAGCAGATATTGTAAGAGAGATAAAAACGATCAACGATAGATACCTTCTATTTAAGGCAACCGAATTGCAAAGATGTGAGAGGTCCCCCGTAGCCGCATGCGTCAAACGAGCGGGGTACTGCCAAACGTCGAAATCGTATTCAAAGTTCGAATCCTAAGGCGGGTAATGTGTTTTTATTTGAAAATTAATTTAATTCGCATTACCAAGTGTTTTATTTTATTGTTTCGGTATTATTAGGAATATTTTTACTCCTAGTTTCCTTAGATTTTTCAAATCGTTGTTATTTTTATTCTCGCCTCTTTCCTAGCACCACGATTATTAGTTTATTAAAGTGGTTATCTTCTTAAAAATGTTCCTACTATGCTCGTACATTGTATGAATGTTTTCAAAGTATAATTATTGTCAATATTGCCCTCTTAAATTTAAACCACCGTTCATAAGCTTTTTTTAACACAGTACATACTCATCATAATAATAATAATGGTGAGGCACTAACACCCCATGAAGGAGCTTGGCCTGCACGGCTGAAGGTCAGAGCTTCCGTATCCTCGCTCTCACACCCGGCTGTCTCGTGTCAAATTCATGACACGTGATGATGTGGTGAGCATCACGCATTAGACAACCGCATTATTACCCCTTATTCTTTCGAACGCAGGTCCCCAATCATTTAAAGCGACTGGTTAGGCCGCCCGTCAGGCATCGATCTGGGATTTGAACTCCAGACTTCCGCGCCGCAGTCCCATGCTCTAACCACCGAGCCACGCTGGAGCACATACTCATTATAACACATAAAATATTAGCGGAACTGACAGAATCATCAAGAAAGAATGAGAAATGAAAAGCTACCAATACATATTACCATAGGCGTTACTTGGGAGGGGCAATAGGGCGGTGCCCCCACCCCTCTCCAAAAATGTTAATTTTCAATTGCAAGTACAGCATTATTTTCCAATGTAGGTCTAGACTTTTGTGAAAGCCGAAAGCCGTTTTCGCAGTTGGTATTTTTGACTGAGTTTTAATTTTGTCCCAATTTACTCCCATGCATACTATATAAATATACATATACAAATCAACGACGAATGCGATTAAAATAAAGTAAAATATTATTCCCGTGAATAAAATACTCGACATGATAAAAAAAGAGTATAACTTTCTATTTTACTATGCGCAAATCTTGTGCCGGAAGAGAAATTCCGAGGATTAAAAATAGGCATTCCCTGCCTACCTGCTATTTTTGAGTTCAGATCTAAGGAATAATCTGGAATGAAATAGGTAGAAGCAATAATAATGATTCTACGCCAAATTTTGTGATGATTTAAATTTTGCAGTATTGTGAGGGCATATTAGCTTCTATTACAATGCAACAAACTTCGTAGCAAGATATTGCCATGATTGTTTTCCAATCGTCAAGGCCTATTTCAATTAGCTTTACCAATTGTTACATTTAATAGCACAGCAGGAAGCTACCATACTTAACCGCTACATAAGCACAATAAGACTGAAAACAAAACCAAAACACAGATTCATCTAATGGACTTCCTATAGTTTAAACGTAATAAAGGTGCACATGCACTTTTATCCACAGACCAAACATCTCCACATCGAACGATTAAGATAACACATTGGTAAGAAGTCCTGACAGAGCAATTACCTTTTTGATGTGCGCCGTGTATTAATGTTTGCACGTTTGTTTCTGCTTGTATCCACCGTTTCCCGCTCAGAAAGGAAGGCTGGATTTGCTATCCCCATGATACCAGACGCAGCTCCTCATTTTACGAGCTATATTCATATCACTGCCAAGAATGTGCACCGTCACGGAAGCTAATAAGAATCTCGAGTAGGAAGCTCCCAGCGTCCCCGTAGATTTCTGAACTGACTTTGTACGTTTTTTTGACGACAGGGCTGCGAGGATTTTGAACTCCATTTGGACCGAGCAGTTACTGTTTCTACCGTGGGATCCATCTGATCAATGGAGGACATTGCCGCAACAGCTGATTGAAATCGGCGTGTTGAAATTTGCTCGCACTGTCGTCGATACTGCCGATTGTTAAGAGAGCAATTGAAGTATATATAATACGTTTCCTAGTAGAATGATGACAACTATTTATCTTTTTTAGTTTCAATTTAAAGTTCTAAATAGATAGCACATATGTAAACATTTCTAATATCTAATATAATGTTGTATCTACCTCTCTGCGATATTTATAAATATACAGGACTAATTCAGTTAGATATTATTGGGCACATGATAAGAGTGTGCGTAGATTTTTATATTTTTAACTTCAAATATGTTGACCAAAACCAGTTAAAAACAGTGGTAACCTTTGAATCTCATATTGCCAATTTTTCAAAATAAAACCACTCCATCGAAAAGCAGCAGAAGAATTAGAAGACCAACAATTTACATACCACCAATACGAAAACCAGATGTTAGTTGAAGAATGCAGAAATGAACAGCATCCCTCTTTGTTGAATATTTCTTTAAGTTTTAGCTAACTGGAAAGAGATAATAATACGACACAAGCGAAATTTTCAAGGGATTCAGTACTCGTAATTTTAAAGTTTTTTCAAATTAAAATGTTTTGGAAGGTTGATACCGGCGACTCAACACTGCAACATCAAATAATGATTTGAAGGTCGTTACGCTGAAAGGCCAATTATTTATGTCAAGTTTAAACCTATGCTTACCGTAACAACATGATGGTAATAAGGATGCTGCAACAACCGCGGTTGTACCGATTAGTATCTGGTTTTTCTATGATATTATTGTGCATGGTTGTCAAGATTTGTCGCTCTAGTCGGCTGTGATATGCAGTGGCGTAAGGTACTGTGACCTCCGTTGTTAACCGTGAGTAGTTGATGGGATAGTACGGTGAACAAGGCATACTGGGGGCCTTGAGAAGACTGAGATATGCAGCGATGATGCAGATTATCCGCGATTTTGGTTGACTCAACACCTTATTAGTTACGCCCTTAGCCTTGACTTGGCTTCTTGCAGTTTCTGCTTGTTTCCAGAATCGAAAACGCTCTTTAGCAAAAACAAATTTTAAGGATGTGGAGCGAATCACGAAAAACGCGTCTGAAGTTATAAGAAAAATACTGTACACCTAGACGTTGAGCAAGCTCTTGACTATTTTTGGCATTTTTTCTGATTGTCTCATAAAGTAAAGTTTATCGTAACAACACCAAATTCTTCCTCTTTTTTGTGCTCTCATCTGTTTCAGATCAGTACCACTTATATACTTACAGCACCTCGAAACAGTTCTGTGTCGGTCAAAGATATCAACGTACTTCAATTTTCAAGTCATGCATTTTTCTCTCTACCATCGATTTGTAAGTAAATACTTCAGTTCCTTTATTGATATTTTTTATGTTTCGACGATACGTGGAATTCTTAGTATACCTCGGTATATCCACAACTCAAATACTACTAGCCATCGAAAGACAGTTTCTGTTATTGTCTATGCCGAAGAATGAAAATATGTAAGACGAGAGTGATCCAGATTTGACTTGGAATAGTTTTATTATAAGTATTACCTCATTAAATCAGTTGTTTACCTTTGCCTACTATTTTTTCTATCACACTATAATATAAATTGAAATGGCTTCATTGTTTTAAACCTTCTCTCTAAATTGATATTGGGAAGAAGCTCTAATACTTCGCTATTGACGTGGGTGCAAAGTCTGTTCATGTTAAGCTGCAAGCGCTCTTGTTTTTTCTCTTATTGTCGAAATATTACAAAGCTCATGTGTTCTGTCATTTGGTACATAGCATAAGACTGTGCTTTAAAATGGTTGAATTACAATTATATTAGTTTCTGAATATCTCTACAATTAAAAAAATAGAAGAAAATACTCGTATATTCTAAAAACATTTGTCTAGGGCGAATATGGAACCTGGACGACAGCCACAAACTTAAAATATCGAATATTGAAGTGTTGGGGAGGGTTAGAACAAGGAAAACTCTGATAGAGAAGAATTTATAAAAGAGAAGAGATATAACTATTGGACAGTGTCTGCTACATGAAAGACTCTTTAGAACAACAACTAAAGGAAAACCAAAAGATAAAAATGCATCACGTCGTCCAAAATCGTAGATCTCCACATATTTATAATGTAACAGCTATGTATAAAAATTGGGCACAGACAGAGTAAAATGAATGTCAAATGCCAAATCAACTAATTAGATTGCTGCATATTTACAAATGAGATCTTCCTCCAATCATTGATGGATTTGTTTCTTCTAGTTGATTCGTAATTTGAGGGTAATTTCCAGATAGGTATTTTGGCTGTATTCTCGTATAAGATCTTATTGCTCTTTATTACTCTTTTTAATGTTTATGCTTTCGTTTACTGAAATATACATGTAGAGCTCTTGGTATGTCGTAGTTGTATATAAGGTAGAAAGTTGGTTCTAATATGCTTCTCCAAGGAATACCTACTATAATTTCTTATTTAGCTGAGTATTCATCGTTCTGTTCTATTCAACATTCTTGGAGATATGTAAAATTTTCGTAGGTCTACAACTTGTTTTGGAAACGTTTCCTAGTTTGTGTATTACTTCGCCCTGCCAATCTTTAACGAATGTTTAGAATAGCTGTTTCCTATGATGTCCATGATCAATCGTACCTGATTTATTGTCAAATATCCTTCTCAAAATTTGAAGTGGTGCATTGGAATCAGTTTCATTCTTTTGATTATATGTATAGGTATCTACCGCCATCGTTCGGTGTTATTTTTGCATGTTTTTCATGACTTCCTTTCTTCTTTAAGGAATTTATACCTTCTAACGCTTTAATTGTCTGACATTGATGAAATTGTCTTTAAACTTTCCTGCTATTTTCTTGGTGCTTTCCTCTTTTCCACACCTAGCTCTCTGATTTGCTACTGATAATAATAATAATAATCAATTGTTTTTATTAAATATGTAGAAGTTCAGCTATCAGTATACCGTTCGCTGTTCTTACACATAACATTGCGAAAAAGGGAGAAAAAACCTTAACCTAACCCTAATTGCTAGATTCGGCCAGTACTGCTATGCACATAAATACATAACTACTTTTTTATATTAAATATTCTTTATAGATAATTAACGCATACACTTTACATTGTACTAAATTAGGTTAGCAATAGAGTAACGTCCGAGTATTTAGTTGCTAAATATCACTTATTATCTACATCAAAATTCATATAAGTAGATGTAGGCAACTTGTTGATTACACTTCTACAGTACAAACAAAGCAAATGTGACAATTATGTCCAATAGTATATCTTTTCATTTCACAGACACGTAATTGTACGCCTTTAGTAAATTATTTAACGTATAAATCCAGCAGCTCCTTTTTTATTAAGGTAGCATTTAGTTCAATTACGTTCTTAAAGTTTTCTTGGACACCTTCTCAGTCTCTAGTATATTCTCACGTAGTACTAAAATGACTGGAAAATGAAATAAGTCTAGGTCGAAAGTTTTGCTCTATATTTGTATAAATATATGCAAATAAAATGTTGAGCCCCTTTTACCTTTCACTGTAGAGGGTCATATATAACGCATGGAAAGTGCAGCAGAGTTAATAGGTCGCATTCGACCTGCAACACGCTTCCAAGCATCCAAAAACAAACACATTCAACCATTATATGAGTTATATGAGTTAGAAGCCATCGCTGATTCGAGAAAAATCCAGTTACGACCAGATTTTGAAACGGAAATATATCTCCCTTGCCTGAATTGTTTATTTTAATATTTACATATATATAGTGTTTCGGCTTGTATGCGTTTTCAGTGTTAATTAGATTGAACTGTTGTAATATAAAATAGCTAAAACTTCGTGTATGACTCTGATTTAATGCGCGAATCGCTCAATTGTGAGTGTTCAGCATTCAAAATTAATCCAACAGCGGTCGCGGGGAAGACAAATTTAGCCGTGGCGTGCCTATCCCCAAGGGCGCACGTATGGAACGGCTCAAACAGTCAAATCGACTACAGCGAGCGGCTTGAAGCCGCGCAGTAACTAATTTAATGGCTCAGTTTGTGAAATCAGCGAGCCAGCGTTTGTGCTTCCAAGCAGGTGCCAATTAAGTCGTGTACTTAGTGAATACGCAATTGTGACATCGCCATAGGATTTCATGGGGTCCTTATTGTTTCTTAACGTCACCTGCCAGAGAGCCGATCTTATAGCTGCGGGATTCCCACCCCACATGTGGGAAATTTCCATACATTGAGTCTTCAGGTTTGATAACGTATGCCAGTCCGAGTGCTATGCAGCAGTCTCTTTCCAGGAACTTAAAGCAACCTGATACAAGGGATGTTTGGAGTCCGGACGATAAGCATTCACTGTGAGGAGATTGCGCTACCCGAAAGGAGTGGGACTAATAGACAACTAAATACTTGCACAAAATATTTTACATTGGTAATTCAAATTAAAATAATGCATGCTAAAATTAACTAGTTCTGTTTTTATTAGATATATATCGATGTCTATTTATGTTAACAAACTGGATTTTCTTGTGTATATTATTTCAAGTTAATTTCAGCACCCCAGTTGCAAGTCAACTTCCGGTTTTTGAGAAACTGTGACACTTCTTAACTACAACTAGAAGAAAGGTAAAAGATTTTCATGTGTACTTGGCTAATTGGATTAAAAACAAGGGCAAATGACTTATAAAAATTATGAGGCTTACGAAACGTCTCAGTTCAATTTGACGTCCCAGTGAAGGGGCTATGAAAAGTACCATTGCTCAGCCTGTCTCTAGCTAACTTAACTACATCTCTTATAATAGAAAATGCGCAAGAAGGAAAAATATGTTCAATTGACTAATATCGTTAATAATAATGAACATGACATCACCGTGTTTACAAGAAACGTTCTTAAAATCTCATACTTACTTTTACATTTAGCCATTCAAAAATCTTATGTAAATATAAAATTCATATTTAGATAAGATCCAATGCAATATTGGTTAAATAATATTCGTACAAACTACTGTTTACTCTTGGAAATAATTATTATAATAATAATAATTTATTAAACAATATTAACAATTAAAAAATAAATGTAAATAACCTGAATTATTTTTTCTATTGAATAAAGCAAGTAATTACAATGTGTTTATCCACATGAGTTATATATTCTCGTACTTACTTCTCGTAGTTACATGTAATATAGGTATAATGGTTTTATGTACCTTGTTTCTCCGGTTGACTTTTATTACAACAATACTGCACAAGTCCTCCTTTTAAGGCGAGATTACTTCCAACTGCACCCTCTAGGCCAGACAAAATTGAAGCACCACAGTAAAGTTTACACCCGGGATAGCAACACCTCCTGTACCTCAACGGCTCTGCAGATGACCTCCTCCAATGCAGCTGGGCTGCGCAGATTGACCAAGCACTGCAGTGGAGCTCACGGTACACCTGTTGTCACCCGATGGCACTGCAGATAAAATCAACGAATGGCCTTATTAATTAAAACTCCGTTCAATTCATTAACGGGCTTATTAAATGGTTTCTTTACATAAATCAGCTCTCCACAAATTTTTATATTTGCTGGAACCCCAATTTTACAGCTTGTTATATTTTAATTAATTAGTTACCTAGAAGCTGGCATCTCATATATTTTGATATCTACTTTCTACTAGATTCAATATGATATTTAAAATTTTACAATTTGACAGCTTACTTAAATATATTTTACTGGTAATGTTCAGTTTAAGCTTTGAACCTAGCTTCAAGATACATTTTCTTATTTCTATATTCAATTACACTTCGTGTATGTCGTTCATGTGCAAATCTCTTATATTCCTTTACATGCTTGATGATCACCTCTACCTTCTCTTAAACAACTTGTATTTCAAAATTAATTTTAACAGGTATTAATAATTATGAAGCATTACGGTTAAAGTCATTTCCCAATAAACTTCTGCATAATTATCTTACGTTAGCATATTGAATGTGACATCGTCTTCCATTGATCTAAACGCAATCTGTAAACATTTTTATTCAGTTATTGGTGTCTCAAATGCTCCACTGTTCACCGAAAAACCCATTTAATTCTTATTTTGACATACCATTTATCGTTTTATTAAACAGATTCTATATTTTATCTAATATTAACAATTTTAGCGATTTAACCAAAACCAATTCTGTTACTTTTATTAAATTATATTTAAAACATAACTATTATATTAACCGAACCGCTTGCAGGCACAATATCATAGCAATATATACGAAAAAATAATTTTAAAAACGTAGTTCTGTTATGATGTTAATATAAAAGTAATAGATATTAATGTAACAAGTTTGATTATGAGCATCTTAACGAAACGATTTTGATTGCCAAAACGAGGCGGTGAGCGAGTTTTGCGGCAATCAACGAGTCGCGTCAAGATCCATAAGCAAACGTGTATTGTTCAATATTTTATCTTCATCAATAAATTCTGGTTCGATGTATTTTTCTATATAAAAAGAGTAGGTTAATATCTATTACCGACCTGAGTGCGGTAATGAAGTTCTTAACGATACTAACATTAATTTGATTAATAGTCTATAACAACACCGATGAAGATAAAAGACATTAACGATACGAGTTTGATCATGAGCATCGTAATGAAACGTGTTTGTTTGTCAGAAGGAGGTGGTGAGCCGAGTTCTGCTGTAATCAAACGAGTTTCGTTAAGTGCACACGCAGACGTGTATTTTTCAATCATTTATGATCATCGGTGTTCTTTTACAAATTCTGCAGCTCAACTTTCGTCGTTTGGACTAAGTATAACAAACTGCAATTATTTCACAATTAATATACTTAGATTATAAAAATGTTGTTGTTATTGTTTAATTAAATAAATTACAGTTTAATGCACCCCTTCCTTTATAAAGAAGAGTGCGTTAATATCCCTTACCGCACTAAAGGTGAGGTAATAAAGCTCTTAACTATACTCAAAGTAATTTAGGAAACAGTCTTTAACAACACATGATGATAAAGAGAAAAATTACATCTAATGTCAAGGATTCGAGCAGATGAAATGATGTGTCGTAGTCGTCATTAAAGGTAAAATGTATGAAAAACCTCTACAACAGCCTATGCTAAGGAAGAAAAGCCTTTTTTGTTTAAAAATTTAAACATGAGAACGGCAGCAACGGCAGACAATGTTATTGCCGCAACAAATTGTGTTTTTTTATGGAAAATCTAGTAGCGATTCTAAACGTAAAATTAAATTTCTGGATGGCACCGTAGAGAAGTCAATGGAATTTAACTGTCACATGTACAACATGTGTTTCGCAGACCTGACCAAGGTCAAAATCCAGCTAGGCGACATACTTACCTTACTAAGTAACCGCGATGGATCAGAAAAACTAATACAATTCATAAGAAATATTAGTACCGACAATAACACGATAATAAAATCAAATAACATACACACAGAACAAATAAAAGTAGAACAAGGTATAGGACAGGGAGATTCTATTATTTAATTTTATCATGACCAAATAATAAAGGCAGTAGGAAGTATGCAAGGTTATAAAATGGGGAACAAAAATATAAGTACATTATGTTATGCAGATGACGAGATGTTTGCTAACGAAGAATGAAAATGATCTCTAAAAGTTACTATACAAATTTAATATAACTGCAAATTAAAGCAAAATGGAAGTATCGATAGAAAATACAAAAACCTCAGTAGTATCCAAAGAACCGCTGCACTGTAAACTACAATTGTACGGCAGGTAATGAGTTTTAACTATATAGGGTGGAGTTATCACGTGATTGCAACTTACTAAGAGAGGCGCAAACACTGGCCATAAAAGCATTAAAGATATGGGGTTATATACGGCAGACGATATGGAAGAATAAAGACGCAGGTTCAAAGTAAGGTTAAGGTCCATAATGCCAGTACGTCCTGTGCTAACATACGCCATAAAAACAAGTTTCGAAACAAAAAAGACAAAAATTAGGGCAGTTGAACTAATTACTCTATAAGAAATGCATGCAAAGTACAAGATATCGTCAAATGATAAAACAAATGAAGAATACAAGACGAAAGGTTAATGAAGATAAGCAGAGATAAAAAACCTATAGGAAAAAGATCAGTGGGAAGACCTCAGAAGAGATAGAAAGGGAGCTGGGTATCGTCGTTCGCAGAGTAAACAGGAGAAATCCTAGAACAAAAAGAAGACGAAGAAGAAGAGTTAGAATACACGCATGTACATGAACCAGGTACAATCAGTTAATTGGTAGAATGGCAACAGAAGTAATACAGAATAAATTCGAAATATCTTGGTAAACTTATATAGTTGTAAACAAAAAATCCAGAGGAATCGCTCGGAAACCTTCTCCTAGTCACTCTTTCGGGACTTTGCTGGCAGCCCCGCTGGAGATAGCAACTCAAAAGCTCTCTCTACTCGTCAGTCCGTCAGCGTTCCATTAGAGTCACCCCCAGTTAGACCCCGCCGTCGGCGATCACATTGAAGGTTGTTATAAGCGTCGTGCAGAATGATCTGACATTTAGGTTTGGAACAAAGTAAATATTTCTACGGTTCTTTTGAAATCATTATTTGGGTTTATTATAATTTATGATACGCACCATAGTGTTATAACAATTATTGCTGCCTTACTTTGTTAGAGGCTAAATTCAACATTGCAACACTACGCCAGTTTGCTACAGGCAATAACGATATAATCGGGAAAATACAAAATTTGTTTCCCCCAACTACATTACAATTTCCTGTGACAAAGTTTGCCAGCTATACTAATCCAGGAAATCGGTGTTACGAAAGGGTGTTTTGAAGAAAAAATCCCGGGCTTAGGTTTTATGGCTGATCTTTATGTTTTCAGGTGTGCTGAATCCGAATTTCAACTTTGCCGCGCGCTATCGTGGTCGCCTATAGCCGAAATTTGACAATTTATTTAAATTTCATGGTTTTTTTTTCTTGTTTATTTAATATAATAATAATGGTGAGGCACTAACACCCCATGAAGGAGCTTGGCCTGCAAGGCGGAAGGTTAGAGCTTCCGTATCCTCGCTCTCACACCCGACTGTCGCGTGTCAAATTCATGACACGTGGTGATGTGGTGAGCATCACGCATTAGACAGTCGCATTATTACCCCTTGTTCTTTCAAACGTAGGTTCCCAATTATTTAAAGCGACTGGGTAGGCCGCCCGCCAGGCATCGATCTGGGATTTGAACTCCACACTTCCGCACCGCAGTCCGATGCTCTAACCACCTGAACCAATATTGTTCGGGGTAGTACTTTATGTTTTCACTTGTGCTGAATGCAAATATAACCCTCCCGACCCTCCACGATTACGGGAAATGCCTAAATTTAACAATTTAATTAAATTGTATAGGTTTTTTTCCGAGGTTTTACTCTAGTTTTTCGACATGAAGAAGATGTTAGAATGGTTTCGCAACCATCCACCTTTCTTGCACTCTAAAGACATAATATCCATCGGCATAGGGGTCCTCGCAGATCCCAACACAATTACATGCTACATGGCAAAGAACATGGCGTGGAAAAAATGGAGAACGTTAAGACAGAGGATGGATGGGACAAAGACTTTCGAACTGTCGAGTACAAGAGAAGTGATCGACTGCTACCTCTAGCAGCTGTCAGCACTGCACTTGTAATTGATGACCGGCCTGTTCCCATAAAACCTTTGACTCTCTTTCAAAGAATCAGCGTTGCCAAGCAGTCCGAGGAGGAATTGCAAAAGTTCTTAACATACGAGCTCTGTCCATACCCTTTAGTTCTATTTGATGATATGGGCATGAGAAAGGGAACAAAATCAGCTTTGTATAAGGCTTTCCGACCGATGGCGGACATCTCAACTTTGGATAATGGAACACTGCATTGAATAGATGGTGGATTCTTATTACATCGAGTTGTATGGTCATCAAACTTAAGTTCTTTCTCTGATATCAGCTGCAGCTACATTGATTACGTTAAGTGCAAGTACAAGTCTTATGCCGTAATAGTATTCGATGGCTACCCAGATGATGACCACCTTAGTACGAAGTACATGGAGCGGATGCGAAGATCTGTTAAAAAGCATTCAGTCGAAATCATTGTCAACGACGACAAGTCTCCCAGGTGTTCACAAGAAAGCTTCCTCAGCAACTCCAAGAATAAAGAACGATTTATATCCTACCTCAGGAATAAGTTTGCCGAAGCCAACATTACAACTTACCAGGAAGTGGAAGATGCTAACACCCTGATTGTAGACACTGCTCAGTCCTTGGCTTCGCAAAAAAAAGTGTGACAGTGGTTGGCGAGGATGTTGATCTTCTTTCATACTCCTTCTTCACGCCATCAGTGGGTGCGATTCCACTTCTTCGGTTTATAATCAGGGGAAGATGAAATGTTTAAAAACCTTGCAAAAGGATCCTAAGCTCCTAAAAACGTTGGAAGTTTTCTATGATCCCAATGCCGCCAAGAAGGCACTGATTGATGAGGGTGAAAACTTCATCATATCTTTATATGGATTCTCCCCCTACAGCACCACATTGGATAAATTGAGATACAGGCATTATGTTACAGCAGCGTACAAAAGTAACTGTAACATGGCAATGCTCTCTCCAACGAGTGCTGCAGCACAGCATCATATATATCGTACGTTTCACCGAGTGCAAGTGTGGCTGGAAAATCCATGTGAACCCATCCAATGGGGATGGAAGAAAGTAAAAAAATGGACTACTCCCAATTTTGACGAATCTCCCACGAGCACCGCCAGAGCTACTGGCCAAAATTTCGTGTGGGTGCAAAAAAAATTGCTCACGGAATTGCGGCTGCAGACGTGTAGGACTGTTGTGCACCAGCATCTGCAGATTCTGTGAAGGAAGATGCAACAATGCAGATCGTGTTGATTTGCTCGAAGAGGCAGAGCAGGAGGGGCTGGAGACTGACGACGTTGTGATTGCTCCTGAAACCGAGAACAATGAAGGTAAGAAAACATGGAAGTATGAAGTTAATGAACTTATGTGATCAGTTCTTCTTAGTGTTCCCTCTTTTTGTAATCATTTCACCTTTCTATCATTTCTGTTCTAGACGATGATGAACTGCTCGCTTTCCCAACCCAAGAGAGGCCTACTAAACGCAGTTACACGGTACCCATTCCTTCACTATTTACCACATGATTTATATTAGTTTTAATCAGTGTTCCCTTTTTTTGTAATAATTTCACCTCTCCATCGTTCCTTTTCTAGACAATGATGCCACTGATTGGCGATTGGTCCGCCATCTCAACCACGACAGTTACCGGCTATATCTACGTTCTGTAAAAATTCAATAATCAAATTCTGTAAATATATGAAGACATTCAAACACATTTGGGAAATACAATCTGTTTTTATATATTGACCTTTTTCAGAAAAAAAAGAAGAAAAATTCGAAAATTTGGTGTTTTTTGAGGTTTTTTCAAGCTTTCGGCTACTTAGGTCACCTATAGGGGGCCATGTGGATGATATTCGGATTTAGAGCACCTGAAAACATAAAATACCACCCACAATTATATTTAATAAAATTTAGTACGATTTATATAGCGAAAAAACTAGAAAAACCTCGGAAAAAACCTATAAAATTTAATTAAATTGTCAAATTTAGGCATTTCCCGTAATCGTAGAGGGTCGGGAGGGTTATATTTGCATTCAGCACACGTGAAAACATAAAGTACTACTCCGAACAATATTTAATAAAATTTAGTACGATTTATATTAAATAAACAAGAAAAAAAACCATGAATGTTAAATAAATTGTAAAATTTCGGCTAAAGGCGACCACGATAGCGCGCGGCAAAGTTAAAATTCGGATTCAGCACACCTGAAAACATAAAGATCAGTCATAAAACCTAAGCCGGGGATTTTGTCTCGCCTAAACTACCAATTTCCTGGATTATACTCAGTGGGAGGGCGAGGTTTGTTATGATAATAGTTAATGAAGACAACGACCTGTTACTTTGAATGAAGATGTTATTACTTTAGGCCCCTCCACTTTTTCAGTCGGTAGTAGTACAGGTAAGTCTATTAAAAGCGAAAATATAAACCATCGTTTTTGAGTTGTCGGCAGTGTCGGGAACAAAAGGTCTTATCTTGATATAAACGTATCCTAAATCAACTGAATTTTGAGGAAAATGCAAGAATTTTTCAGAAAGTAGTAGAATTTGGAATTATCCTAACAACTTACTCAATAAATATAATCGATAATTTTCTTCATCGTCTATTCCTCACATAAGGCCCATTCGCGGGCATTAAACGATTACTCGGAGCCCCAATTATATAGGTAGTTACATTTTACTTGAGATATTTCTTCTTCTTCCAGAGCCAGTGCCCTGTTTTTAACCACAAATCGTTCGCTAAGCCCTCTTTACTCGTAGGCCGGGTAGGTGGCTAGCCTTGCCCGTCAAAACTGAGTTTCCTTATTAGGGATTAACGACTACCACAGGTATTAGAGTTGTATCCGGGGAGCGTACGATTTTTTAAATGGGCGTAGTCGTTATAGATAAAACCCGGAACGGCTGCCTGAGACTCAAGCATGTTGATTGCTCGGCCATTCGCTATAATCAAGCCAAGTCTACATTTAAGTTTCTATTTAATACTAATGTTACGTTGCTAATTCATGTATACTTTTCGGTTTGGTGTTAATCGGTCTCTCATACGAAAACTGTATATTAAGACCTATACATTCAATAAACACATTGGTTATCTTGGACATTGGCTGTTGTTTCGAACTACCTCGGATGGTTCTGTGAAGTGTATAAGTAACCATAAATCTAGAACCTGGCGCCATAAACTTTCCTTTACTTGCAATGATTTACTGTAGTAATATTACTCACCAGCGGGTCTTCGACAACTTATTTTACGCAATCTTTTAATTGGTTTATTTTGACTCACAATTATTAATTGTGACAAACAGATTATATAATAAAATGAAATACATCTACATCGCTTACAATCTTCCTGTAAAATAAGATCGATTATTTATTCATTTGCCAGGAGATTTTCATAAAACACTAATGCATACTATACATAAAAATGAGGTTATTATCTACTTGCTCATCCCACTTCGTTGAACTACTAAAACTGTTTCCTTCATTAATATTACTAAAAGCAGTGAATATTTATTCATTAAATAAAGGCACAAATGTAGCAGATTTAAGCTGATAAAGTTTTAAAACATTTATAACTACGTTTTAACTTCTGTAGCTCTTAGCAGTTCTAACACCCATTATTTGCAAGTTGTAATTTATTATGTTGCACATACTTCAAATCAAAATTAACTTGATAAATTTAACTGAAAATGTAATATAATTTCATGTGCTGCAAGAACAGGTTTAGCAGAAATTGAAAATTTACAAAATTCAATAGCGTGTACCTCGAAGCAAAAACAAACTGCAATCCACAACTCTGATTAATGATAGTCCTGGGTAACACACACTATTTTATCCTTAAATAATGGAAGTTTACCTTATACCGATTAAAGCAATTAACGATAAAATGTAACTTAGAAGCACTTTTAAATGGAACGCGCTGTGTATGTACTGGCTAATCGTTCGTAACTAATGGATTCTGCTGCAATAAAAGCAGTTTATAAATCCAGAGATTCAGATCAGCAATTATCGAAATCAGACTGCTTTGATGAGTTAAATATTACAGTTTGCTGCCTACCAGCTAAATGCTAACTGTAACATCTTGTTAACTAACAGCAGAAAACAAGCAATGCTGAGCGCGCTACTTCATGGAAATTCCTGCACGTTACTGTCAAAACTTTATTTTCTACTTCCTCTAATCGTTAATCAAATAGTTCTCATTCCAATAGTTAAATCAAAGACAATTAGCAGTTTATTGGTAATGTTATATTGTTTTATATTAAATATTGCTGTCACCTAGAAACGCATTGAACTACATTCTTAGTGCTCCTATCTATAGTCTGTAGAAGAGTATTCGCATTTTTTTTCAATTTTTAAATTATGCGCAGATATATACTGTAATGGTTTACTGCCCACAGCAATTCTGATTGCCGAATTAACTGCATGAATAAGGTCAAAATGAGCACAGAACTAAATATTTTATTTATTGCAAGATAATCAGTACTTTACATTAATAAATGAACTTGATGTGAGCAGCAATACCTAATCATTTGAGGGAGAAAAGTTAGCATGAGATAAGGCAAGTTTTGGAAAGGTTACGTTCAGAGTTTCAGATATGATAAATGTTCGGAAGGGTCAATGCAATTTAATTTGTAACTGACGGATTTGAGCTTATTAATGATGTGTTTTTAAAAAATTATTAACCAAAGTGATTTAAAAGAAGAGCAACGTGTAGTGACATTTATTCCAAGAAAAAGACAATTTTAATAGTTAGGCACAGACATGACATCAAAACTGTAGTCCATAAGGTCAAACATGTTATCAATCCTAATTTCTTTTATAAAATTGAAAATCTGGTTACTAAGTTACGAGACAGTCTTTTGTTGATTATTACCAAACAAGCTGTGGGCAAGTCTGCTTTCCGTTGTATATAAATTTGCTAAGTAAAAAGTTTTATCTGTGAGCCCAAAAGTGTGTTTTCATACTCACGTGTTTGCAGAGCACCTGTGAGTGTAAATTTCGTCTAAGTGATAACGGTGAAGATGGAAAGCAGGCTGCAAGGTTCGCCTAGGTGCGGTTAACGTCAAGGTCTTTTTACTATTAGTTGGAAGTATCAGCCAGCAAGAATTTTATGTCTATGTAGAGCCGTTCCTCCTGAGTGCCTGTGCCCAGACTTTCGAAGCAGAAAGCCATCATCGACGAAGCGTTCCTAGAAAACGTATCCCGCCTGCAAAGCAGCCCTATTCACAAAAATTTCACAGGGAAAGCTTTGGAGTAGGTCCGTTATTTTTAGGTCTCATCAAGATTAGACTGTGTACGAGGTGTAGAGGCATATTTGAGTTCCCAGATTCGTTCCAGGGAGGTTTTATCGAGGAATCGTCCCTTAAAAATGCGATTTGGAGAAGATTTCAGCCGGATGCAGAACAAAAGCACATCAGTCACTAAAACAAACAAGGTTATCCGGAAGCTACGTCACAGAATTAATTGCATTTACCTGATGCTTCCTTGCCATTTTGGTGTTTCAATTCAATTTTACGCTATTTTCGCACTGGCAGCTCATCTTGTTTACTGAACTAAATTTAGAGGTTATCTAAATGTCAGTTGCGAATGGTGCATTTGCCCTAATAATTGAGAGTAATTGTCATACAACGAGTTAATTTTCATACAAAGTTTTCTATTAATTTTATGAAACGACCGCCCTGAGATAAGATTTGTTTCACGTTCACCGGACCTAAGCCCTAATTTATTGCAGATAGGAAAAATATAGAAAGACCAGTAAACCATTTCAGTTGGTAATAAATATTATATTCTTTTAATTTGCCCTGAGATTAGAGGAAGCAGTTTTATTGAACAAAATGTGTTAGTATTAAACATGCACATTTAATTATACTAATATAATAAAAGGTATTTAGAAGTACCGAATCGTTTAAAATCTTTGGTGATAGTCAAAATAAACAATTAACGTGCAAATTATATAATTCTTTTCAGGTTGCGCGTGCGCCTCTGACGTAACCTAAAGACTGTCACCGAAATGACAACCGGAAGCGACGGCTTAACGTGCTCTCCGAGCACGGCTGGCTGCGATTTCACTACCAATATAAGTCGGACACCCATCCGAGTGTCGACCGCCGCGACTGTTGGTTAACTCTCAAGACTGTTTGACCAATCCTTGGAGCATGCGGCTCTGCAACTAGCAGTTAGTTATTTATATTAGCATTTAAATTAGTCCTGAACAAGTATGAGAAGAGACCTTCAATTCGCATGAGCCTCTAATAGACTCTAATCAGAATCATTTTAATGGTAACACATTTACCAGGAACGCCGAGTGTATAAGGTGTACATTCGTACATCGCCAATCACAATTTAAAAAAATTCGTTTTAATCCTCTTTTCAAGGTCAATAGTAGGATATGGCTCTCTATGGAGAAGAAAAAAGATATTGCAGCGTAATCAATATAAAGCTATACAAATGAATATCAACTAAATTTTAAATAAGAATTATTTTATTTACCCAGATAATCGTTACGTATACGAAGATAGAGAAATAAGTGGAAAAATAAATGGTCGAACTGGCATAAGTTAATGGCTAGGTAGACAATACACGCTGTTTCCACACTTACAAATCTGTTGACGTTTATGAAAGATAGCAGGCTGTAGTAACTTCGAATTTGTTTAAAAAAGCAGTTCCGATGATATTCAAGAGATATTTTTGCTTCACTTCATTAAATAACTATTCAAACAATTGCTCTGTTTCATATTTATTGATGCCATCTTAATTTCTATTTTCCCAACGTTTATTGTTCCTGGATTTTTTTTATGTTCAAGAAATGTTAATTACATTTAGGACAATGTTGTTTCCCCAACAACAAAATTAACTGAAATTTACAGAAGTAAAATTATTATTATCAATATTTTTATTATGCAAGACGAGAAAATTGATAGATAAGGTTTACAACCAATTATATTAATTTAAATTGGGGTAAAGTAATTTTCATTGTAGATGTTAAACTCGTGTATAAATTATAATAGAATTGTTCGCCGCTAATGTCGCTGTAGATATACTTTTGGGGTTTCTAACAGGAGAATTTAAGTGAAATAAGTATAGACGATGGATGACTATATTTAGTAGCAACAGATAACAGGAGTAGTGTTCATATTATATGGCCATCAATCCCAAAAATGCTGTTCATGTAGGCCCGATGATCACATTATCCGATATTTATGTTGGATGTCTTGTTCTTCTTCTTGGCCCATTTCTGTTCATGATTGGACAATGGCATTGCTTGACTTCCATTCTACTACTTTTTGTAAATGCACCAAGCAGCCTTTATTTCTTAGTAGTTTTATCATCTGTTAAGATAAATAGATTCTCTGGTTCAGATAACGTTCATGGCGTTCAGCGAGGCTTCTGTCTTTTTTGACAAAGCGTGTGCGCATAATGCGCTTCGTTATCTAAGGGCAGCTATGATACGCGTGGCCTCGGCAAATGATGTTACAGGAAATAGGTTTTTGGAGTGCTTGAGGAGACTTTCTTAGTTAGGGTTATCTTTGATTTTTAAATTCAGAAATATAATGTAATTCAGATGTATAATCTGTTCACGACCTTTTTGGGACAGAATTGGCTATGATTTTATGTTTCATGTTGGACTAACTGATTCGGTGATGTAGCAGATGCAACTTTCTCTTCCGTCAGTGTCAGTTAGACATTTTTTTGCTACCACATTGCCAGATTTATTATTTTAATATTCGCAAGAAAAAAAATTACATTTACTAGGTCATGTAATCGGTTATCAAAGTGATTGTTTTTTGTTCACTGGATGGAAAAGCCTTTTACAATCTAGAACAAAAAAGACTTTTACGTTCAGCAATCTTTTATTAAAGAAGAGGTCACAATGTAGACAAAATTTTCTTTGAGTTTCCGCTAATGTGGAGCTGTACAGTTTTCGAAAAAACGTTGTTTGATACTCGATTGCGAAATTCTTTTGCATTCTCGAATGCAAAAGCAGCATTTCTCAATCTAGAACCAAAATTAACTATTAATTTCCGCCAACGGAAAAGTCAAAATGTCCAAAATAATTTTGTTACAACAAAAAACGTCCATTAAACGATGCTGCTTCCAATTTAAAAAGAACAGACCAGATTTAAAAGAACACAAGTTGATGTGGAGACTAGAGAGTATATTTGCTGTACGTTAAAAAATAAAATTTTGGAAAGTAAAAACAATCCAGCGTAGTGTATAATAATTTACTACCTACCTACTTATTACTATTCTAGTGTTGAAATGTTACGTGGCAGATGTGAAAATCAACATAAGTATAATCAGCAAGCCATCCATTTAACAAGATATTTACATTTTTCACATGTTAATTTCTATAAGCATGTAAAATAAAGTGGTATATTCGTAGCATGTACACAATTCTTATCCAAATTGCAATAAACATTAATATTGAATGCTTTTCTTATGCATTAGTTCTCATTTTCGTTTGTGTCGTCAATTGTCAAATCATTTCAAATTTTCAAGGGTAATACCTCAAAAGTTGAACATTTTTTGAGAATTTTTTTGTTCACATGCAAATTCCACTCGACCTGCGGTCTCGCGGATTTTTTAACGCAGTTTTGGTTTCGAGAAATTTACAATAATTTGCATGTTGACGAAAAAAATTGTCTTAAAAAATTTTGCTTTAAGTGGTATTTGGAAAGATTTTATTTAACAATATGTGTAGATGACTTTTACCGTGTTCGACAGCACACATTTTTAACGTTTTCCACTATTAATTCGACACTGCAGCTTCCAACACGATTATTATGAGTTTTTAGAACTACGCTGATTTGCAAACTTTGACTTTGACGTTTTGGTGAAATGTCAGTCAAAGGCTACTCACTAAATTGAAATCATTAAAACCAATAGGGTTCGCGTGAAAACACTGTGACATTAGGTGTTTTCAATGACAGTCAATTTTGATTGGCCGTTTCTGACAAATTAAACAATTTTTATTGGTTGGTTCATTATAGTGTTGAATAATTATCATTAATTTAAACAGAGATCCTGCAACAATGTACCTATTCAGAAAATATAACCTTAAACTGAAAACAACCTAACCTAACACAAAAAGCTTAGTTGCCAAAGAGGTACTGTAAACATTAATTTATCAAAACACTGTATTGATTAAGAAAGTTTATTTTAACAAGTTACTAACTTGTAAAATCTTTACAAGTTAACTGTCAATTTTACAAGCGTGCTCATAGATAAATGATAGCGTGCAAAGCCAGAGTTGTCTTCCTTAGTATGTGTCATATTGATGAATTTATTTGCTTGTCAGTTTGACATTTTGAATAAATGGTAAATTTCTAGTTATTTACAAGTGAGCAACAAATAAAATATTCAACAATACACGGTAACAGGTTTTACTGACTCAAGAAGGTGACTGGCTTACCTGCGGCTGGCAGTCATATGCTTCTATTCGCCAGTAAAAGCCCTCTTACCAAGCTAGTAATGTTAAATTTATTAATTGAAGCGTTGATACGAAATAAATTTGGTTAGTTTCCTGCAATTGTTGATGGGAATTTCCGCTTTGTATAGTTGTCACTGAACATGAGAGAATATTTTACGAACGAGAGACATTCGGAATGTATTTTAGTATTCAAATTGGAGGATATTTTCCAAAATGGCGTTCTAGAGCTAAGAAATCCCACAAAACGCCAAGTCATATCGTCTTTGGTGTTGTTTACGTATATTTTTGACCAGAGTAATACATTATGGGATTGACCTTTTAAAGGCAACACAATAGTAAAAACAGAATTCGAATATCTGTTGTGGTTTCTGAGCTACAGTAGAAAAATGGAAAATTCTACATGTCTATCTGATGTAACAGTAAATTCATTTTTTAAATGTGGAAAAACGAAATAGGAATTTTTAATGCACTTTATACGTAAATTAATATAATTTAGTCGGAATTAATATTAAGTTAGAGCAGATTATATTAATTTAATTAGAAAGAGAATTCATAATTCATACCTTTTTTATATTTTGAAGAAACAAATAAACCGTGACATCGAATAGATATGTTTAATTTTTTATTTTTCAACTGTAGCTCGGAAACCAACAGAACTAGTCGACTTATATTACCACCATCGTGTTGCCCTATAAAAATTGGCCCCAACTTGCGCATCATTTTTTTCTAGCTATAATTAATAATGAAGATTTCCATTTAATCCCATCGAAAATGATACATCCTGTACATCTAACCAAAACTGTCTAAGCAACTTGCGACTACATTTACATAGTTTGCCATTTCTACAATGTAAGGTAAAATTTCCCTAACACTCTGTATATAAGAACCCCGTTTAAATTTTTATATAGAATTAGTAACTTGGAATTCAGTTTTGTTTCAATCTGACAAACCTTTGCTAATATTTCTATATGAAAAATTTAAGTTCTGCGTGACTTTTAAAGACGATCAAGTTATTGTAGTTTGTGTAAGATCAATTTTGATGTAATCCTCTTAGCTGTGCTTGTTTTTAATTGCTTTTAATATTTGCTTTGTGTTAACGGTTGTTCCACTTTTATAATATTATCTGCTACAGTTTCCATTCGTGGTTGGTTGTTAATTTTATTAAAGTCTTAACCCTTCGGAGGTACGGTGTATTTTTATCACACCAGTGATACGATGGGATATGAGCACGGTAAGAGATTTCTTAGAATGAAAACATATTGACATTTTGAATAAAGATTATTTTATAATCGTCGAAAGAATTTGGAGATAGTGACTGAAGAATGATTTTTTCCTTATTTACCTTTAATGTGCGTAATATTTTAAAACAAAGGAATCCTCACACTTTGGTTTTTAGCTATTTCTAGTTTTTATTACTTCAGAAGTATGAAGTATTTGAACAGTTTTAAATAATAGCATTATCATTGATTTCGGCTTCTATTAAAACATTACTACAAACATAATTATTAATTAAAACCCTTCTACAGAAAGTAAGAAGCAAATATAAACTGAAAAATTAATCTACAAATGTATAACAAAACTGTATATGAAATACGTAAAGAACACAAATAATAATTCAACAACAAATGAAGACATCATAAAATGGTATTATTCAGTGGTTTCTTTCAAACACGAATCACAAGTAATCACAGCACATATACCGAGTAGTTCACTTGAGATGCGAATATAGGGAAACAGCATGGGAAATCCTATATATGCAGGTTCCTGTTTGCCGCTTGAATTGATAAGATTGACAGCGGTATAATCGAAAGAGAAAAAGATGCGCTTAATTTGATACTACTTTACTTGAATTTGTTGCTTTTTTAAGATAGAAATAGCTTAAAACTGTAATAAATATTTTGTATTTTATTCGCAAAAAACAGACCAACCGTGATCAAATTTGTTTATGCCAAAATAAATGTTATTTTCTGTCAGTTATCAATTCACGTATTTATCTAATTACTGTGAATATTCTAATGATGAAAGGTAATCTATTATCAAAACCTTTTACAGTGGCGCACAGTTCGTGATTTATTCTCGGTTAAATTTAATAATCGACCTATTCCATCTGTATCAACAATTCACAAGTTTGTGAAAAAATTAAAAACTACAAGCAAATTTATAGCAAGTACCCAAAAAGTTCTCCATTTTGCTGTAAACTATAACCCAATCTGTTATAAAATGCCTGCCTTACATTAGTCAACTGTCTATCTGTGATTAGTCTACAGTCCGCAACGATTGCTTTCCGCAGAGTCAATATTTAGGTGGCATTTTTTGTATATTTTCTTTTTCAGATAACCCCACAAAAAGAAGTCGCATGATGCCAAATCAGAAGGTCTTGGTTGCCTGTTGATAGTGCCACCACCACTAATTAGGAAAGTTATTACTTAGATATTCCCTCACATTCAAATCATAATGCGCTTGACAGCCATCATGCTGAAACCAAATCTCCAGATTTTTACTTGCCACTTCTCCTAATGCAGGGCAAATTTGATTTATTAAATGTTCTAAATAAGAATCCGAATTAAAATTTCCAACTATTGCACAGAATACGCGACTGATTTCGAACATCGACTAAGAATATCTCTTGATGGCACTGGTTTGTAGGGATGATAACCATGCTTCTTCAGAACCTTATGCACTGACCGTGTCGATACGTTGCACTCTCGAGCAATACATCTTATGCTGGTTGTTTGATCAGCATTTATGAACCCCAAAACTCTTTCTTCCAGCTCATCGTTGGCTCTTCTATTCGGTTTGACTGTAATGTTAATGCCTCGATTGAATATGTGTTTAAACTGCAATGTTAAAACTACCTTTTGAATCATCTGCTGCTACCCTTGCTGTAGTTCCAAGTTTTTTTACAAACTTGTGAATTGTTGATATAGATGGAAGAGGTCGATTATTAAATTTAACCGAGAATAAATCACGAACTATGCGTAAACTGACGCAACTGTAAAATGTTTTGATAATAAATACCCTGTCTTTAACAGAATATTTATTTATCATAGTAATTAGTTAAATACATAAATTGATAACTGACTGAAAATAACATTTATTGGCAAAAAACAAATTTGTTCGTCGCTGGTCTGTTTTTTGTGAATAAAATGCAAAATATTTATTACAGTTTTTAAGCTATTTCTATCTTAAACAAGCAACAAGATTAAGTAAAGTAGTATCAAATTATATGCATTTTTTTCTTTCGATTGATACCACTATCAATCCTATCAATTCAAGAGTCAAGCAGGAATCCATATATATACGATTTCCTATGATATTTTCCTATGTTAGCACCTCAAGTGAAACAGTCGGTATACTGACGGCAAGACACACAATTGTAAAATGATTTTCGGCGTTCACAATTTCTGAATCCTCGAAACTTCTTCTGTTTTTTGCCGGATTGTTCAGATGTTGCCTCATTGTTAGAACCAGCAGTATTGCAGGCAAATAGATAGAATAATTATTTGTAAACTTTACAATATCAAACAGCATCACATACGTGAAAAGTAGTTTCCAGCACCCACATGGTTCGTCAATGTCTGAAAAGGTCGTTGTACACCTGGTAGATGAGTAAAGATATTTTTCGTTCCTGTTCTCACTACCTAGTTGCCATTTTTCATAGATCACTCTATAATTCCATTCTTACCAAAATATTCACCTTCCGCCCCAGAATTTTGATGGTTACTGCAACTAGGAACATCTTCATCTATTTCTTGCTCTGTATCTGAATCCTCAGATCTTTCGGTTATATGATCTTTTGCTCCTTCTGAGCCAAATGGTAAATCTTGTTGGTCCAATTGGCCATTTTCTTCATCTTCTAACTCTGTTCACAAAGCTAACAAACGGGCTTGCTCCTTTTCGTAATGTGACATGCTAAAAATGATAATCTTCACTAAATAATGCAAAAATTACGATGTAAACTTACCCTGAACGCTAACAAAGCAATCACAAATCGTAAAAAAACAAAAATCCGTTTTCTTGCGGGATTAGTACAGTGGTTTATGGTGTGTACACTGTACACCTCTATTATATTCGATATGTTAACTACAAGAGCCACATTACTACTAACGCGTATTTGCTTAGAGAAAGAATCCCTCCAAAGGTACACGGAGTTTAACGAAACTATTACTCGCGTACGCATTGATACACTACTTTGAAATACATTTAGGCATATTATATCACAATCTACCTCCACCGGGTTAATATTTGAATGTTTGTTCTCATATTTTAACCCGGCTGAGGTACGGTGGGGTATAATATGCCCCAATGCATTTCAAAGTAACATATCGGAGCCTCACTGGGTAATATACCTCTGCTAGACTCCATGTACCTTCGAATTGATTCTTTCTCTAAGTAAATACGTAACAAGGTTAGTAGTAGTGAGGGCGTTGTGGCTATCATATCGATTAGAATGAAAGTGTATACACTATACCCCACCGTGCCAATCCTGTAAAAGAACGAATTATAGCCATACCCCACTGTACTCTTGCTTCGTTTTATTAGCCTACAGACTAAGTTTTCTTCAAAATTTTTGCAGACTATATCGAAAGTATTTTTTTTACAATTGTGTTTCTTGTAGGCAGTGTATTGTAATGATGCCCGTAACTATAAGGGCTTTAGTAAATAAAAATAATAAAATAGGGCAAATTACCATAATTTACAAATTACATAGCTTTAATAAAAGAATTCAATATTGTGTCAATCTTAGGGCTTATTAATATTTGCAAAATAAATGGTTTATTGCTCTTTATATTTTATTCATTTGCAATCAATAAAATAAAGCTCCGGTTTAGCATGAAACTGCTTTTCAAAGGGGTAGGTGCAACACGCAGTATTACAATTACCTTTGAGTAGGGCTTATTAACATGTACGGCAATTGCTCGAATTTGTATGTAACAGCTTTAACCTTAAAATTGACTGTACACAAAGATGCTCTGCTGGTACAAGAAAATAGCGTAATTCAAACACCAAAATGAGAAAAAAGCCGCAGGTAAATGCAATGCAATTAATGTGATGGGATTTTCGGCTAACCTGTTTTGTTTCAGTGACGTAAGTCACGCCAAAGTCTTCATTTGTTTAACTTCCTACAATTCTCCTGATCTCTGGTTCAAACCACAAAATCAAAAGACGCTACCTCGATTATAAAACCGTGGATGAATCTATGCAGCTGGAACCACGTTTACGACCTTGTACGATGTTTATTTTTGATGAAACCCAAATCTACTGGGCCTTTTGCATCTGCTTGCCTGCTCCAAATTTCTGCACCTAGGCACTCAGGAGGGACTGCTCCAAACGTAGCACATAAATTTCTAGCTGGTCGATGTCTCTACTATGCGAAAATTGGCCTCGATGTTAATCGCTCTTGGGGCGAATCTTCGCAGAGCTGATTTCTTTTCACTGGGACGTGTCACCACGATGTAAATTACACACATAGATCGTCTGCAGATTGGTGAATATGAAAAACCACTTTTTGGCCCATACAGAAAACTTTCTAATATGAAAATTTACAAAAAACTGGAAGCACTCTTGCACCCAGAACAAATTTTACAAGCTTGTTTAGCGCTCACGGCGAGTAGATCGAACTCAATAGACCGAAAGCAGTTGACCGAACTCAATTGACCGAATAGCAATAGACTGAAACGTCACTATACCGAAGCAGCAATAGACCGAAAATCACTTGGTCGAAAATATGTTACGGTTACATTTATTAACATTAATAGCATCAACTTCCCTTCACACTTTATTCAGGCTTAGGACTGCGTGTTTAGAAGTTTTTTTTGTTTTTGATTCTATTTATTCTAGTAAATCATACAATACTTAACAGATATATCTTATCCAATTGTAATTGTAATTTTTCGAGATATTTAATGTGCACATTTACCGAATGTGTACTTTAACCGTAACATATTTTCGACATTCCAATCAATCTTAAGCGAAAGGTATTCAACACCTGTATCCTGCCTGTGCTGACATACGGAATGGAAACGATGACTCTCACTATAAGATCAGCTAACAAGATAAGAACAACTCAAAGGGCTATCGAAAGGATAATGCTGGGTGTCAGTCTCAGAGACCATATTACAAACGGAATTATCAGGCAAACAACTAAAGTCGATGATGCCGTAGCACGTATAGCTCAATTGAAGTGGAACTGGGCGGGGCATATTGCTCGCCAGGATGACTCCAGATGGACAAGACGCATTTTGCAATGGAGGCCCCGACTACATAAAAGAAGTGTTGGCAGACCTCAAATGCGTTGGCTTGATGATATCAAGGCTAAAGTGGGTAGAAACTGGCATCAATTAGCACAGCAAAAAGAACCATGGAAAAGGACAGGAGAGGCCTATGTCCAGGAGTTGACTGTAAAGGGCTGCTAAAAGAAGAAGAAGAAGATATTTTCGACCAAGTGATTTTCGGTCTATTGCTGCTTCGGTGTAGTGACGTTTCGGTCTATTGCTTTTCGGTCAATTGAGTTCGGCCAACTGCCTTTCGGTCTAGTGAGTTCGGTCTATTTACCTAGAACCGCTTGTTTAGTTATTATTCAATTGAATGTCTCGTTTCATAGCAACAATGTTTAAAACTGTTTTATGGAGTAAGTTTTGATATAATGGTTTCACTTAGGAACTAAACTGTCTTTTTCCTGGAATTGTGAATCGTAACACTTGACTCTGCTTTTAGGTTTTAAATGCACTGCTTCACTTTTGTCTGTGTCCTATAATAGGTTGCCTCATTAGTGCTCTTTGCAATCTTTGCTTCCTTGTACTGCTTTGCACCGTTTCTTTACCCGTCAGCTGTCTTACCGTTTATTGGTGATAGAATTTTCATTACTAATGCTCATATAATTTTTGTAACTACACAAACCATCTCTGTATTATTCTAAATTCACATTATTGTATCGACGTTAGCAAATCAAATTTGCCAGCTACATAAATTAAGGTACGCTTGTCATTCCAAACATCAATTATGAATAAAACGGTAAACGTAACCCTTTTGATTCTGCCATATCTAATGCTAACCTTCATCAATCAAATTGTATTCACAATCGTATCACGTGCATTTATTGGTGTAAAATACTGACTTTATCTTACAATAAACAAAACATTAGTTCTGTCCTCATCTTGAATTATTCCTTAATTTTCGTGTTAGTTAGGCAACCAGAATTGCTGTGATCAGTAAACCATTGCAATATATGCTTAGAACATGCTGTGATTACCTGTGATTCTTGTTCCAAAGACAACACTGAATAATTCCATTTTAAGCCTTCATAATTTTTGTTATTGGGTTATAATTTATGTACCTACATGTTTCAAATACATTTTTGTTATACATTTTGAGAATAATTCTTCAATTTATATTTATTTCTCATTTATTATAAAAGTGCATTAATTTTGTTTGCTTTCATGTTTCAATTAAGGTCAAAATTAATCATAATACTATTATTTCAAAAGTGTTTATATGCTTCATACTTCAGAGATAATAAACACTAAAAAAGCCGAAAAGTAGATGATGAGAACTGCTTCGTATTTAAAGATAGGGCACATTGAAGCTAACCAATAAAAAAAAAATCAGTCTTCAGTTCTCTAATTTCTATAAGCCATTTTGTAGTATTCTTCATTTAATATGCAAATACATGAATTTATATTCTAATAATATCCCTTTCCGCGCTCATACCCCACCGTACCTCCGAAGGGTTAAATACAGTCTACTGGTGCTGATACTGTTACTGATACTTTTCGCTTTTTGAATAGACAGGTGCGAGATCAGGCACTCAACAATCAGCTGATTTAGTGTGCTGATTAGTCTGAAGTTATGGTTGTCGCTATATGATAACTGGCCACCATGTTTTTTCATTTAGTAAGCAATAAAGGCATTTTTTTCTAATCCATAAATACTTATGACCATAATAAACGAAAATTCGAATTAGCCTGAGCAGTGAGCCTATCCAGTTGTGTAGAACGGATAACTAAGAAACATAACAGGGAAAATAATCAATAGTAATCTAATACGATCTAGTGTTAAAACGCTCAATTGGTGTCGTGAGGCGTTTCAACATGTTTAATTACAACTTTCTTCTTTCAGGTATTTTATTACCTCACGAATGTCCCATACCAGTAGAAAAAGTTGTTTGCAACAAAATACTGTCATTATGAAAGTGCCTGCGGGTGTCCAAAAATCTCACCATGCCAAATGCGATGCCTTTTTCTTTTGTCGTTGGTTATCAGTATGCTTCGTTAACTACGGAAATTGAACTTGAGCGGCCTTCTACTAACTTTGGTGATAATAACGAATGTGAACATTCGAAAAGGGGTGGTTTTATTGTGCAAGAAAGTGATCTCGGTGATAATTCTAGTATCATTATTATTACTATTTTGTTCTCAGTTTCTCTCAACTTTACAGCTGATTATGTAGTCAAAGACATGGGATGGTTGTGTTATTACAGTTAATTAATTAAATTGTTACAATTATTGTTATATTATTATTACTGCTATAAGAATTACTATGATGTAATGTTTTTCTACATTTTTGTAGTTTGTTGATCATGTAACGGGTCAAGTCATATGTTCTTGATTTACTGCTATAGAAATGTTCTGACAATTAGGGCTGTTTAAAGTATGATTACAATAAATATTTGTGTCTTATTTTGAAAATATATATTTCATATAATTTTAAAACAGGAATTGTAAATTTGTAAGGATTATTGCATCAAGAAAATTCAAGTTTCATTTTTTTTTCTAGAAAACTATTTTTTCTCCAATTTGAATCTTTAAAACATACTATAAATAAATAAATAAATATATACACATATTACTTGTAACTATTAGAAAATAAACGGGGCTGCGCGCGCTATTGCGCGGTCTATCCTGATGTATTTTCGTATGCGCTGCTTAGCACATCTTATTAAGGTCACTAAATCACGTTAGATACGCTTAGCTAAAGTGATTTAGTGACCTTACATTTTATGTGTCACCACTGAGTAGTTTAAAGCTTTGCTAATAACTTTAAAAAAGAAACGCCAATTGTTAAGAGTCCTTTTCTAAAATCGCATCGATTTAATCAAAATTCCACTCAAATAACGCTCCGCCCCTCTCCAATGGGGGCCCTCGTGGCTCCGCACCACTCTAAGGGGGGCCCGGGGCGACGCCCCTCTCCAAGAGGGTCCTCGGAAAAACCTCCCTTCTCTAAGGGGGCCTTTGGGGCTCCGCCCTTCTCCAAGGGGGCCCTCGGGACACCTCCCCCCTCCAAGGGGGCTTTCGGAGCTCTGCCCTTCTCCAAGGGGGCCTTCTGGACACCTCCCCCCTTCAAAAGGGCCTTCGGGGCTTTGTCTTTCTCCAAGGGAGCCTTCGGGGCTCTGCCCTTTTCCAAGGGAACCCCGGGGCTCCGCCTTTTTCCAAGGGGGCTCTTGGGGCTCCGCTTCTCTCCAAGGGGGCTCACGGGACCCCGCCCCTCTTTTAGGGGGCCTTTAAGGATTTGACCCTCTCCAAGGGGGCCCCGCGGCTCCGCCCCTCTCCAAGGGGACTCACGGGGCTTCGCTCCTCTCCAAGGGGCTCTCGGGACTGCGCGCCTCTTCAAGGTGGCCCTCGGGGCTTCGCCCCTCTCCAAGAGGGCCCGCGGGGCTTCGTCCCTCTCCAAGGGGACTTTCGGGGCATCGCCCCTCTCCAAGGGTGGCCCTCCGGGCTTCGCCACTCTCCAAGGGGGCCCTCGGGGCTCCGCCACTCTCAAAGGGGGCCCTCGGGGCTCCACCACTATTCAGGGGGCCCTCGGGGCTTCGCCCCTCTCCAAGGGTGACCTCGGGGCTCCGCCCCGTTCGCGAAATCGAGGCGACGACGAAATTCATGCAAATGCAAATGGGGGCGTCTGTAATTGTCGTGACGGACACACACATTTGAATCGTTCTCCTTTATTTAGATGATTATTATTACATTTAGGATGCCATAACACAACACGATACCAGTTACGTACCGTGAAACGACGATACTTGTTGAAGATTAATAAAGATAACTAAGCATTAGAAATTACCATAAAAAATATGTAAAACGCATGCTCTACACTTGTAGATTTACATTATCTTATGTACTTATATGACAGAGTATTACACAAGTAATAACGGTTGCAAAACTAAATAATTTAAATCAATTCCTATTCGCTTTCAGAATCAGAGCTCACTTAATTTCATGTCCCTTAAAGCGTGTAAAGGCAACAACGGTTTGCCAGGTTAACCGTTATTTTAACAGCTGAATTAATCCATTCTTACAGTGCACAGTGGGACCAAAATTCGGAAAAGTGGCCAAAAGTCTAATTTTGGTTGTAATGTATTACAAATGTCCCTTAAATGAAGGAAAAAATAGTAAAAAAAAATAAAGATGTAGGGGTTGTTTTTAGGGGTGAATTTTCCCAAAATTGCAAAATGCAAGATTTTTGAAATTGAGCCTAATTCAAAATGGTGCATAAAATCAGGGAAAAATAGCAAAAAAAAATTGAGTCGTAGGGGTAGCCGTTATGGAGTGCTTCTTTGTAAAAATTATGAAATTTTAAGAACTCTTAATTGTACTCTAACCAGGATCATGTGAATAATCTAAGAAAAATAGTAAAAAAAACTGAAAAACTAAGGGGTGGTTTTGGTGGTTAATTATTAAGCAAAATTACGATTATGAAAGAAAAACTATTAAAAAAAATGATTCAAGTTTTAAGGGGATGACTATTTAAAAATTATGAAATTGTATTCCATTCACAATCATGGAAAGGAGGGAGAAATTTTTGTGTACGATGATGTGAAGAACTAATAAAATGAATTTAGGTTTCGGTGGGAAGTGGTTTTTAAGTTTTTATTTAGAAAAAGTTTCTACTTGAATTAATTACTATCTACATCGAAAACCTAATCTTCATCATCACCTTCGTCAGTATCATGGTCGGATGTGGAAGACATATCACTTCCTGTTGGGCTTTCTGCAGTTGCAGATCTAAAATAAACAAATGACGATGGCGTTTCTGGTTCCTTTAGCAAATGTATAACATCTGCCGAAAGAGATGAAGGTTTTTTCTGAGGCAACTTTCTAAGTGAAGAAATAACAGGATCTGAGGAAATAAGAAATCTGTTTAACAAATCTGTATTTACCAATATTCTTGATGATTTCCTTGTGTGGAATTCTCTATAACTTTTGAGATCTTTGTTTCTCGATTCTTGAGCCTCTTCCGACAGCTGTCCAATGGGTAGTAAAGCTGATTTTATTATTGCCGAACCGTGGACAAGAATCTTGTGAACCGATGCGGGCATATTGAACCAGTGATATTTATCCACAAATAATTTGGCAGTTTCTAGTGCATACTTATTGAATTTATCGGCATCTATGTCATGTCCACAAGATATGGCTTGAAGAATTGTGGCAAATCTTTCTAGTAAAACCTTATCCACTCCAGTTATAGATGCAGAAAGGGTGACATCCTTAAAGAATCTCCTAGCAGTATTCCCATCGTTAGTGGTGCCACTTCCACCGCTTTTAGGGACATCTACTAATAGACCAAGTTTAGTTCGTAATTCTTGTTGAATTTGCCTTTTTCTGTCTTCTACAATTTTCTTATGATCCTCACGACGAACTTGCCATTTTTGTATGGTAAGACAATAAGAGATATGCAGAACACATTCGAAAAATCTTATCCAAGCATGAAGCGTAGATAAGCCGAATTCAAAAGCATCTTCATTTACCTCTTTCTGCAAGACTCTATCGATAAAAATCATTTCTTTCGGCGTGGCTTTGCATATATAGCAAGTTTGAGCAGATGCTGTATCTGTCAGGCTATTGCACACTTTTCCGTTGATCATCGTCATCACGCATTCATAAGCTACTGAGCATTTGCGGTCGTTGATGTTCGTATCAGTTGGATGCAATGTTTTAATTTGATTTTGTATATACAATCTTTCCTTTTGGGCCAACTCCGTGGTCTCCTTCTGAAACTGAAATCTAATGGGTCTACAGTATCTTGTTGAGGAAGGCCTGGGATTTTGCCAGACAGTAATTTTGCTTTCGTTGGGTAACTGAGAATATAGATGCACAGGAACTAAAGAAGTTAGAAATAAATCACTATCAATTGACGTGGACTCCAAAAACGTCTGCTTATATCGCGAATGCCCTGTGCTGCCATCACAACCCCATTTTACTACCAATGTCAAATGTTTCAGTGCTTCAGGTGATAATCTTTCCAAAACTGTTCTTTGGGATTGCAATAAGCGTTCGCTTGTGTGATCCAGTAGGGCCTGAAGTCTAATTTCAACCGAAACTTCCGTGACAATTTGCGCATCCTTTGTGGGATAACACCTAGACTTAGCTTGGAGTATTTTCTTATAAGATGGGTAGATGTTGGCATTTCTTTCTTTAGCTTGTTGCCTTAATAGTAAGTATTGATGTTTCGTTAGTTTTGCTTCTACTAACAACGATAGTGCTTCCTCAGCTGTATATGAAGTCATCATAGGAGACGTTTGTACTTGTTTCCAGGCTTCGCGCATTTTTCTGGGTCTAGTCGGAGTAGTAAAAACAGCTTCGGCAATGAGTTGGGCTACTTCATCTTTTCCTTGCGATTTGAGCCCCCTCTTTGCAGCGTAAGTCAGCTCATCTGCTTCAAAAGCCCCGGTAAGTTCTCCAGCCCTTCGGCGCTTTGTTCGGGTACTTGCCTCGACGAAACTTACTTTTGGACGACCAAAACTTCCTTTCGATGAACCGGGCTGGGGCTCCTCATCCTCAATGTTGGCCTCGATCGCCTCTTGACTTTCGGGTTCAAAGTTGAAAGATTGGCTGAGCCAGCTTTCATTGTTCTTCAAAAATCGGTCCTTCACTCGAGAGCACTTTTCAAGTCTTTTGTAAATTTCACTGCAGAAGGTTGCGTTAATTACCTTTAGCCGTGATTTTGAAACTTCGTCATCTTCAATGTTGAAATGTTGCACTAAATAACTAAATAAATGTTGGGTTTGTGCAGAATGTCCTATTCCAGCGCGTTCAGATAAAATCAAAAAAAGTTGTTTTCTCGTCAACATTTTAAGAAAGAATGTAATATCTGAAAAAAATTAAATTAGCAAATTCATATTCTTTCTTTCGCCAAATTACGAATATATACTTAATTAGTTAAGTAACAGCTTACTTCAGTAATTTATAATGTTAATAAAACTGCTTCAATTCTCGAATATGTAAGATGTGACGTTGAACTGTGATGACGGCCGTGCCGTTCGTTCTCGTGGACCCGGTAGACGAGGCGTGTATGCGTGTTGCCCTGGGGAAAAGGCAAATTCTCAGAAACGTGCAGGGAAGTGCAAAAGTTTTTTGTATAATCTTATAGAGTAATGTCTAAGCTATTTTTTGAAATTTATCTGAGAACTCTATTGGATCCCATTTGTTTTGTAGCTCCATACAAAGTTGGAGGACTTAATAAAAATCTCTGTTAAGCACCGACATCTATTACATTATTTATTGCATAACTCAAAAGCGAAATTGCCATTACAATATATATAATATAAAGTGTACATACCTCCAAGGCTTTCCAAAAATAAATCACTTTAATCACTAACGTTAAAAAGGCACACTGACTATTCAAATACTGATGAATAAATGAGCTGAACACTCTATTTATTTCCTTGCCGAAAAGGGGCAAGTTTGTCGACCCAAAGCAGGTAGATATTTTAACCGATGGGGCTGGAATTCTAGGAAAAGATGGATTGACTATTCCATTAAAGGATTAGCAAGTTTCAAGGGAAAATGCCAACATTCCAAAAATTCGACTTTTGGCCGCTTTTCCTGACTTTGGTCCCACTGTGCAGTAGTACAACAAAAGTATTATAATTATTACAAAATTGTATAGATTATTGAAAAGTAGGCCAATTAAAATTTGCATAATTTTAAAAGCTATGGGGCTGACATTTCAATATTTTTCTATTATAACCAATAGAGATATTCTCTATTGTAACTAATACAGATACAAAATGTTTTCAATTATGGAATGTACGGTTTTTTTATTTTCCAATTAGGTTCCAATTATTGTTTTTAATTTTTGCAAGGTTAATATAAACTAGTAATTTGAATGACTTATACAATGTTGATAAACTGCAAAATAAAAACAATACGTATTAAAACCCAGTTACTGCAACATGATTAGAATGTCCAATTACGCTGCCTTTTAGTGTGCATATATTATGCTAATTTATGCAATATCTTCACACAGATATGGCTACTAAATTTGCTCTATATAATTCCTAAATATTTTTATAGAACTTGTTACAAGAATTATCTACATTTTTACATGTATACATTACCATGAGTCCAAGAAGATATACTCTGACATACCTTTTTTATGAAATTCAGCAATAAAATTACTAGGTTATATATAGCTATAATACAGATATGTTTGTACAAATTACTTAACCGGTAGGTATATCTCAACTCCCCTCGACCATATCATTCAAAACCTGACGTATTTGTACAAAGTGGTTTATATTATAATTATTTGGTACCAAATTTGTTATCATTAATGACAACTTAAAGAAAATAAGGAAGTATATGTATTAAATAAATCATTTGAGATGCATAAATAAATAATATGTATAGTATCAAATACAAATAATTTCTGAATAGGGTTTTAATAGTTTTGATTTTTACAATCTGGTATTTAAATTTTGTATATGTTTTTATAATGTTGAACACATTATGCAAAAATTTTCTTTCTTCTTTTTAATCATGACATCATTACCGATATGTTGTGATTCAGCACCATTCAATGTATGCAAAATATAATATAATAATAGACATTAAAATCGCAATTCTTACAAAATCATATTTTACCTTAAAATAGGTTCCGCTGACCGCTGATAAAAATAATCATGAGATTTTGTTTTAGATTTATTATTACAATTTTTTAAATAAACTTAAAACTTTTATAAATTGTCTGTTTGTTCTCTTGTATTATATTCTAAACCTCATACATTAATATTTCATAATAGTTGTTTTGGTAAAATGGCATCAAACTTCTTTAGAATGTGTGTTTTCAGTTCTTAATTTTATGGACTATAGATACACGTAATAACACACAGTGAAACTGCACTGTATTTTTAATGAAAATGTATGATTGATTATCCATTTTTCATTGCATTTCCAAAAATTCAGCTAGGTCTAACATCATTCAAAAATAAGAACTCTTAGGTACTATAAACATGAAAAATATTTCTGTAAAATAGTACAAATCTACGTAATAAACGTATCACATTAAAGTGTTGATTTCCCCAATAATTACAACATAGTGTTGAAAAAATCACTTTAATTTGCATATTTTACTCTAAATTAATGATACTGCTAAAACCAGAAATAAGTTAAAATTAATTCTCAAAAGAAAACTAATATTTAATAAGCCCTACTACCAGTTTCAACCTATTTCAGACTATTAACAGTGTCATTGTGCAAATATATATACATATCTTGACTTACTAATGGTATTAATTAAACAAAATCCTTTTTTTAAACTGATTTGCACACTAAATAATATTTTAAATTCATTATATTATTGTTATAGGTAGATAAGATTTCAAATAGGCAGGTATAACTTTTTAAACATTAATAGATTCTTCAATCCAAAAAATACAATAATTTGATTTATATGCTTATTTGAGGTATTTTTGGATTACCTTTATTAAATAAACAGTATATGATTACAGAAATAAAGTTTGATCATAAACATTCTAATATTTATGGATGAAGATATATTTTGAGCGTATTGGTAGTTAACAGCAATTCTGAGTAAAGATGCAGGATATCAATATAGAAGTACCTAGGTATAGTACATTTGTGGTTTAGTCTATTATTTTCAGCAATAATAAAGTAATTCAATTCATCCCTAGAAAGGTTTGCATTATGAGTGACTTCTTTGTATCACGTAATGCAAATTAATTCAGAGAAGAGGCAAGCGATGTAGCAGCAGAAAACCATATTTTGGAAACATGCTCTCTCACTATTGCAAAAGCATATCAAACTGATTACACTGTATTAAGAAATTATATTTTTAAATTTACCTACAGAAATGCTTTCAAACAATGCCTCAACTTAAATGAGGCTACTCTTTTTTGATATTTATTAATGAAATTTGAATCTTTTCGATGGCAAAATGTATGGAATACCATAATATCTTAATCTATTTGCCTCTAACATACTTTCAAACCAAACATTAATTCCACATAAATCTTCCACATCTGCAGCATGCTTAATATTACAAGTTATAATTTAATTGGGAATTGGAAGTAAAATGAAATCAAAATAAATATTTTTGAATATAAATAAAGTACTATATGTTAAATTATTTTCCTAGGAGTCAAGATGAATTTTTATTATTAAATGACATCTTTCAAGTTTAAAAAATAATTCGAGCAATTTAACGTAACTAAACAAAATCATCAACGTTGTAGTGCCACGAATATTTTTTTATCTAACTAGATTTGTGGATATCATCTTACACATAGCATTCATACTGTTAATATATTATTCCTAACAGCACTTTCCAGTTTATATTTTTCATAATATTTTGATTCAATTAACCTAGTACCAGTAGTATATGAGATCTTCAATTTATTTCAAACTAACTATGCACTCAACTATTACATATTCGTTTTTCAATACTGTGATTTACCTGTAATAGATAAGCACTGTAATCTACATTAACTTTTTTATGATATATGTATAGTTTCTACAACTAATAACATCAATGATTACGTAAAGCCTTTTATTGTTGCTGGAACAAGTAGCCAATCAACGTCTTACTAGAATTACTAGAATTATTAAGATTCTTTTAATTAAATAACTTTAAAAGATTAAATTAATATTTTTCCTTTTCTTATTCACATCTTTGACTACAGTAGTCAAAAAATTCAAAATGTCTTTCATTGGTTTTGTTGAAAAACTACTATTTTTATTAATTCCAAAAGATTAAAAATCAAATTTTCATATAAACATCAAACAAATTAAATGCTTGACCGCAGATTTAGAAAAGGTTATGAAAATACTAAGTTTCTGATCTTGGCAAATATTACATTAGAATACATATTACTAAATAGTTCTGTTGCGTCAACTCAATCTTAACATTTTAACATTCAATATTAAGCATATGATGTTTCAAACCATATTAGAGTAATCTTAAAATAGAAATTTAAATTACTGATTAATTACTTTGCTATGAAATGTAAAATTCAAAAAAGAAGTCCAATAATAAATTTTGAACATCATAGTTTTAATATCGGTCATGTAGTTTTGAAGAAATGATAAAAAAATTTAAGTTGTACAACTTTTATCAATAGATACGATCCATCAAGATAAAAATCTTTTACACTAATACAAAACAATTTTTTGAAGATAAGATTTTTTCATGAATTTCAATTTGTACGGATTTGATATGTCATTTTTATAGTAAATAAAAATTAAAGTCAAGATAATATAAGAAAATATTCATATTTACATGACTTGCTCGATTTGTTAAGTGACATAGACAATATCATTAAAAATAATTTTGATAATGATGAGGTTTGAAGTTCTGCATTATGCACATAATATACAAAATTTGGTTTTTGAAAACTGTATCTATATATCTATCTATTAACTGTTGACGTATTGTCTTTGTAAGTATGAACTGTTAGACGTTTGGAATTTCAGTGCTGTTACAAGTACAAATCATAAATTTTATAACTGAGTACTCAATTAGGTTATGCTGATTTGGAACTATAAATAATACAAATATGTAATTAAAAGTATTACAAGAATCGAGAAGTAAAATTCCATTATTGTAACAGCTACCCTCACGGCATCAATTAGTAATTGAATATGGAGTCAACAGAATAAACCACCATGTATGCATTTCAGCGTAAGAACAACAAAATATTTTTACAATGTCAATATTTAAATACAAAAATTTTTCTTAAATTATAATACTGCTTTTGACAATGTCATTTTATTATTTATAAGTTTCTTCAATATTGAGTCATTAATTACATTATGCAAAATTTGTAATGCTATTCAGGTTGCTCACTCAAGAACAGCGTAGTTTCCAAACGCATTAAAATATTAACTCAAATTGTACATTTATTAATTAGTTCAGTATAGTTCAAGAAAGAGTACCTACTCAATTTCTTCCAACGGTTAGGGACTATTTTAACTTAAGACATTTAATTTAGTACAGCAGGTTTAAGTATTGCACCATATAACAATTTATAGACAATATTAACTTAATTATAACTGTATGTTTCTTATGAGCCACAACTATAACAACAATATTCACAATATATTTCTAAATACTCAACAACTCAATACTGTATACATTAAAATCAAATCTATTATGAAAAATAGAAACAAATTATAATTAAAATTTAACATATTAAAAACTGTTAATTTTTTGTCAGTACAATACTCCATGAGTAGATAATCCAACAATTTATCAGAGAAAGCTATTAAGAAAGTTTAAAATTAAAAACTTTAAATCCAGCTGGTTTGATAATTATAACAAGACCTACCTAGTCGCCTATAATCTACTTTGATGACATTATATTTGAATTCTATTTGAAAACTTGTTATCAAGTATAAAGCTAGAACCTATACTCTCAACTGTAATTTTGAAGAAACTATAAACGTCTAGTTGATAGTCCATAGACACATTAGCAGCAAAATTTGATTTCTGTCATAACAAACTCAAAATTATTCACGATTATGATCTTAACATTAATTTAAATTAAATTCCAAATTAATATTTTAATATATAATGTGCACTTATAATTGATGATGTAATTTAATAATGCTATTTAAAATATATTTTACCATTTTAAAATCATTTCAAGAGCAACATATTTTCATACACATTTACTAAATGTGGCTATTTGTATATTCCGCTTTAATAATTTAATATATGATATAAGAAAAAACAATTGCTTTTTTAAGTATTGGCCTTATTTATGCAGAAAATTACGTTTCCCGAGATTTAAATAAAATATATTTTCTTCTGTGATATGAAATTCAGTACGCTTGATTACCAACTATAAATCTTCAAAATGTGTACATCCTCTATTATATTTCCTATTCACGGTGTTATTTGGTATTCCAACAATATTAATTATTTTAGAGTAATTGTGAAACAGTGTTTTTCAATATATTATCACAATTTTTATTCACCTATACATAATCAGGAAGCATTCACGAAACAGATCCAATACATACATAAACATTTCCAAATATTGTTTGTATTCATTCCTAACTTGCCAATCTAATTTTTGCTATAAAAAGTTTGGAATATGAAGTTATGCATCAAGATTTCATACCACATTGGTAGTAGGTACATAAACGAACAATACAGGATGATACTGGAATATATTTCTGTTCAGTTAAAATATACATGCATGTTACATTGGTGCTAATAATAACTGCAGTAAAATTGTGATATAGTGAATTATTAATACTGCAAGAGATACTAATTATGATTTGTGTTAAATTAAACAACTAAGTTGAACTTTTTATTATCTTTAATCAACTGTGTATTATTTAGATTTCATATATATTAGCCATAAGCATTAAATCAACCTAAAACATGAAAAATAATGGAAGGGAAATTTTTATATGTATATTTAGTATGCTTTTATTGTAACTTACTATAGGACTAGTAGCACAGAAAATAGCAGCTTGTCTACATTCAGTAGTTATAATTTAGGTATATACTAATGTTTATATCTTAAGTTAAATATTGTTCAATAAATAAACATTAAACTTAATAGTGTTGATTATTTATCAATGTTTCTATGGCCATATTTAATTATAGTTTTTAATTTCTCCATGAGCCATTTAACTTTCATCTTATGTGAAATATAAGAATAGACTTTTGCTCTCAATGCTAGAATATTTACACAATACCAAAACGGCGTTATGTAGCAATGCATCATACAATCCAGAAGACCTATGATCTGTTGTAACGGTGACACTTACTTTTGTTTATAACAATGCCTGAGTATCCAGTGCATAGTTCTCTTGAGCAACACATTATTATAAAATTTCTTTGTCACAAAAACGTTAAATCAACTGAAATTTTGGCAAGACATTGTCTTTGATGAAAATACGTGATGTGTAGGGGGCGCCAGCTCCCCTACTTTCACTTGACATTAGGAGTAATAATTTTTATCAACACATTTTTGGTACAACAGGTACAATATCGTATTAGATATTTTAATTTCACACAAAAAGGGTGGTTTGTATAAAAAATTTTTATGGTTTCCAAGATAAAGATATTTAAAGTTATTTCTGTAGGCTGTAATTCGTATATTCCAATTTCAATGTGGTTTGCATTTACACTCAAGAGCAATTTTATAGGCATAATAACTTTTGGAGCAACTCACAGTAGGACATCTCAAAGAAGAAATAGAGAAAGTCTAAGAGACAGTATTGCTTCAAGAGTGTTCAATCATACATGCTATCAAAGACATAACAAGGATCATAAACAGGGCAAAAGCAGAAATATGAAGGAAGTGAAAGCTCTGCACATTTGTAACTTAAAATATACACAATACCTTCAATTCAGTCTCATGAAACCAGATTATGACGGAATTAGTTAGAAGAGAAATAGCCCCCTACCTAATACATATAATCAGAGGCTATTTAAGCTAAAGATATACCCTCATAAGTAATAACTCACAAAGAGAATGCAGAAGTTATCAAAGCAAATAGTGGTGTCCCACAGGAACCTGTTCAAAGGCCAACACTATGGAACATGGAATGCCATAATGGAATGCTGACGGATGACTTAGGTCTTTTAGTTTTTGGGAAAACTGAAAGAGAGCTAATAGAGACAGCACAGTAATAAGCTTATCTTTGTGAAGACCGTGGTGATGCTAGTGGTTTGAAGGTGGCATGTGCCCATAACAGGAGATGTAGAAGAGATTACACTAATAGACTCTCAACTAAATCATAGCACACACATAGAAAAAACTGCGGAGAGAGCCAGCAGAGCAGTCAACTATGTAGACTAATGCTGAATATTAAAAGACCACAAGTCAGCAGAAGCAAATTACTAAGCTTTGTCGCACACTCCATTGTAATGCTGTATGGTGCAGAAATATGGTATGAATCAATAAAAAAAAACTGCAACCATAAACAACTGAAAAAAGTACAAAGAATGTGTCAATAATTACAGGAATACTCCCCATCAAATTATAAATTGAAAAAAATGCATATTGTGTGGTGAAGAAGAGGCCAAGGAGCATACTGAAAAATGGCAGTAGAAATGCTAGGAAGAAGAAAATAGAAAAAAATTAAAATGTATGTTGGCACTCTGGCGAAGTTGGCACAGTAAATAACCTTTTGGAGCTAGTGATGGAAGATGAAGAAAATTGGTCAATTATTGCTGTGTTACTAAACATAATAAGAGCAAGAAAAATGGAGAGAGAAAAAAGCAAAGGTGATTGGCAACATTAGTGCTGATGTGATGTGAAAGCAAATTCCGGTGCTGATGATGATGAAAGGATAGTTACCTCGGGTTAGGTTAGATTAAGTTAGGTAAAATGAATGGCGATAAACTTTCCAACCATACATTTAACCGGAAATTCAGGGTGCGGTATATGGAAGTGCTATTGATGATCTCACAACGCAAAAAGAAAGTGCCTGCATTCTGAACAGAGAGAAAATTTATAAAATGACAAAGACATGGGATGAAACCACTCTTGCCGATTTGTAGAGGAAGATATTTCATATCTTATGGGACAGAGAAGCTGTAAATGCATGTATGTCATTTCCCAAAGAAAATAAATGTTGATGTATCTTTGACAACGATTATTTACCATACAATTTTTTTAAAAACTGCCCAGGGAGATACTGGAAAGCATTGTGACAAAAAGTGTTCGTCAATAAAAGGTCAGAGAAAATATAAATGGACAGGCTGTTTCTGTCTCTAAATGCTCATTGGAACTTTAAAGTTTAATAAAGTCCCCGGGATGTCTCACATCGACATCCATTTCTAGTTCAAAAAATATCCACATGTCCATTGACTTTAAGTGGATGTCTATAAGACATATCTCAAAGATGTTGATGCTTTTATTTAATTTTGTTTTATAATTTTTTTAATTGTAGTGAACTAGTGTCTGCTTTAAAATTTTTGAAGGTAAGTTAATATAAACTGTTATTTTCTAAGGACCACGCATTTCTGAGAAAGTAGCAATTAAAAGCATTATCATAGCCCCGGCATAATAGATATTTACCTAAAAAAAAATGTCTGGATTTTTGGTACAAATGTTTCTTACTACTCTAGGAGCGACTCTTTCAAAGTCCCTGCGTCTGAGGTGCCAGTGTCATATCAAGGAGGCCTTGGAAGTAGATAAAATACATATTTTATTCAGATAAAGTATTTTTCTGTAATATGAACGGATAAAGTACTTTATCGTGATAAGTGAAAAAGTACGACACCGGCACACTATAGGCAGGGACTTTTCAAGAGTCGCACGTAGGGCCAAGAATCAGGACTACATTAATTTTTTTTGGGTTTCCTTTAAAATTTCTCTAATATGCCTGGACTAACAGGGCTCATTAGCATGTGCTTAACAATGCCGCATTTCTTTTGCCTTTTGTGTTGTGCACACCGTGCCGTTTTTATTAAACACATTAATGCAAATATATTTTTGGATATAATTTAAAAATTTTCTTCTATTGGAGTTTTTCCTGCTCTAACAAAAGTTAAAATCGTCGTTGCTAATCTTAAACATCTACATGCTTTCTGATAGGAGGTACGGATACAAATGTTATTATTTTAAAGACAAATATATTTTCAGTTTTCAATACATCCGTGCCAAAAACTCCAAGGAACAAGTACAGATTAGCTAAAATGAACTCTGATTTGTGCATAAGCATTGAGGAAACCAGTTCCTCTAATTTATACAGAAACATAGAAAAATGTATGGCTTCTATAAAAAATTCATTACCAAACAGTAATAGTAATGAAAGTAAACTACCATTGGCCGAAGCAAAGAGTTCCTTTCGGTCGAGTCAAGTAACTTTTGAAACTGAGGTTGAAATTAAAGAAAGTTCGTATTATTATGATCAAGTTCTTTCGATGCTGAGCTTGAAGAAGAGTTTTATTCTCCATTTAAAAATAATAGATAATAATTTTTGAGCTAACAATGGTATTCTTCATCAGTTATCCCAGTGGGCAATCAAACATAAAGTTACACGATTTATTAAAAATATTGAAATCTACTTTCCCAAATTTACCCTCTAATTGCAGAACTTTGCTAAAAATACCTAGAAAAATTGATACAAAAACAGTTGAACCTGGAAAATATCATTTCAGTTTACAAATGTGTGTTGAAAAACTTATGTCACAATATAAATTTTCAGTTAATTTGAAAATAATACAAGTGTGTGTAAATATTGATGGCATACCTTTAACAAAAAAGAGTTCGTCAAGTCAGTTATATTCGGTACTGGTAATTTATTTGAGAATTGAATTATTGTACATATTGTTGGAATATATCAAGGCAATGAAAAACCTTCTGATGTAAATACTTCTTTTAGAAGATTTTCTAAATGAAGCAATTCATTTAACACAGGGATGAGCAGTCCGCAACCCGCGGGCCGCATGCGGCCCGCTACACTTTCTCATGTGGCCCTTCAAAGACTTTACATTTTGACTTTTAAAAATTCCTACAGTGTTCCGAAACCTCATTGTACCATACCCTAGAGTGTTAACTTAATTTTTGGAAATGATGGGCATTGATGCCATCATTTCTAAAAATTAAGCATCGGCATTTCTTGGTATGAAATGTTGTGCCGGGCGGCTTCGTTTGACGCTACGCATATGTGCCGCAAACGCTGCATCGGCAAGCGGTGTAAAGTTAAAGCTGAAAGGGTATTTCAACTCCTTCAGAAACCCGAAAATATGCCCAACATTTACAAAAATTAATAACGGAATTTGAATCGCCATTTAAAATATTTAGAACAGGAAAAACCGTTCTTAGTTTTAACATTTTTCTTCACCATATAATATAGAAGTGGAAACAGTTCCGGATGAGTTACAAATGGAATGAATAGATTTACAAAACGACACGGATTTAAGAAATAAATTTCAAAATGTTGACATACATAATTTCTATAAAAATTACATGAATTTAGAAAAACTCCCACTATTAGGCGCACAAGCAAAGCAAATAATGACACTTTTTAGAAGCACCAATGTTTGCGAACAATTATTTTCTGCAATGAAAATCGAGTTTAAATGATGTACGGTTAAAGAGCTGCGTGCGAGTTGCTGTGCCCTCTACATATATCTGCATAGATAGACAAATTGATGGCAAAGAAGCAATGTAAAATTTTCTTTTTCCACATATTTCTTTCGCCGTTTTTTAATAATATTTCTATTAACGAGTGTTTTATTTCTGTAATTTCTTATACTATGTTTATTTTGTTAATAAAGAGATAATTTCAGTTCATGATTAAAGATTCGTATTATAACAAGTTTCTTACATGCGGCCCGCACATTTTTAAATTTGTAGCTGGCCCGTTGTCAAAAATGGTTGCTCATCCCTGATTTAGCAGATCAGGGTGTAACTTATCAAGGTTATGTTTATCTTTTTAAAGGCAGTTATGTGTGACGCACCCGCTAACGCTTTGGGAACGTGTACAAAATTTCATAGTAAATATTACACTTGTTCAAAATGTTGCATACAAGGTAGTAATATTAAAAAATGGATATGCTGTCCTGAGACAGAAGATGTTCTTGAAAGAACAGATCCTAGTTTCAGATCAAAATCGCAAGAATATCATATGGGAATGTCTTTGCTCAAATTAATTCAAAATTTTAATATGATCCGCAATATAACATTAGATTATACGAATCTGATTTGTTTCGAAGTTGCTTGAAAATTACTAATAGTTTTTTGATGTTGTGGCATACCACCATATAAATTATCTTCTGCACAAACAAGACAAGTTTTTTAGCTGAATCCATTGAAACTATACAAAAGATGTATCTTTTATTTTTTTGATGGAATAGATCTTTTTCGAGAAAAACAGAAAAATCTGTAACAGCACTTTCGTTCATTGGACGTTAATGGGACCTAAACGGCTTCGTTTTCAAAATACAGTTTAAAGAAGTTTTTAATTTTTTTATTTAATAACAAACAATCTTACAATAGCTACAAAACATTTGGCTACAAAACAGTGGCATACAAGATTTTTCTAAAATAAGGTAATTGAGGTCGCCTCGATTCACGCCACTGGTGGAAATAAATTAAATTTATTTGACCGAACAATGCTACTTTATGACATACTAACCTACACCAAATTTGATTAGCCATTTTCCAAATTTTTGAAAAAAATATTTCTGTTTAAACTTTAACATCCTGTATTTTGAAAATGAAGCCATTTAGGTCCAATGTTTGTATGAACTTTTTATCTTAGAATTGATTATAAATCACCCCTTAAAGTTTATCTATGTACTCAATTAACACCCTGTATAATCTGTACCCATCTACCTTTTGGTGTAGGGTGTCTTATATATCTACTATAACTATTTTCTAATTAACAATATCCAGATAAAACTAATTTACTATACTAAATCAATATACACTAATAATTATTCAACTAAAATTTATACCAATTAATTTTCTGCACTCCATTATACATCTTAAATTGCACTGTTTACATCAATCAGTTATGTACAAACTTTGCCCACTCTCTTTTATTTTGTGCTAGTACTTTAGCCTCCTGCCAGCTTCGGTTTCTCTTCTTCAGAATCTCCGCTATCGCCTCATCCCATCTTTTCCTTGGCCGTTCTCTTGGTCTCTTTATGTTTGTTTTAGTTTGCCATATAGATGTCTGAACCATCACAGTTGTTGGTTTTCTATGGCGTTTTTTATTAGCTCTACCTCTAATGTTTTCCGTATTTCTTCATTTCTTAATCTGCCTCTTTTCGTTACTCCCATGATTCCTCTCAGGTACTTCATTTCGCTTGCTTGTATTTTGCTCTCTTGTTGTTTAGTAAGCGTCCAGCTTTCACACCCAAACGTTAATATTGGTTTAAATATCGTGTTATATATTGTTAGTTTTGTCTTTTTATTTACTTCTTTTTTCCTGACGAAGGTATTTACTCTCTATTCTATTGTTTATTTCAGCTTCATTTTTCCCATCTTTCTGTATTGTGACGCCCAGATATTTGAAGCTGTCTGTTTGTTCCATCTCTTTATCATTAAGTTGAATCTTTGTGTATTGTTCTTTCCGATTACTTTCATCTTTTTCTGAATTTATCTTTAGGTTGTGTGCTTAGAGTGATCTGTTCCATATTTCTAAATTTTCTTGTAAGTTATTTCTTTGCATCACTAGGTTGTCTGCAAACGCACACTCTGTTATGTAAATTGGTTCCAAATATCTGTATCCCACATGTACCTTCTTGATGTGTCCTTTAACTTCTTTTGCTACGTCATCTAGTATACTGTTGAAGGGTGGTGGACTCAGAACTCCTCCCGGTCTCACTCCTTTTGTCACAAATTCTTCTGACTCTTAGTTGTTTGTCCTAACATAATTCCTAGTGTTTTTATACAAACTGGCTATGTTCTTTCTCAGTCTGTTCCCAATTCCTCTTCTTTTCAGGCTATCCCAAAGTATTTTCCGCGGTACACTATTGAAGGCCTTCTGTAGGTCAATAAACGCAACATATATATCATTATTGAAGTGCTTTTCTATCAATTGTTTTATTGTGAATATGTGGTCCTGAATTCCCCTTCCCTTTCTCAATCCACTTTGCGACTCCTCCATAATAATAATAATAATAATATTGGCTAATTATTTCTGATGGAATTTCGCCGCTTCATTTTCTGAAGCTTTAAGAATCCCTTTAATGGGGTGGATTAGTCCAAATGTGTGATTTTGCTTTTTCCACTATTTCTCTCCACACTGTTCTGTTCTCCAGTGTCGTTCTTCACTGTTTGACTCCCATCTCACTTAAATCTTGAAGCACTTCACTCCACCATCTTATTCGTGGTCGCCCCCTTAATCTGTCTTCACTAGGCTTCCATTCTGCTATAAGCCTTATTACTCTATTCGCATCACTCCTTGTAACATGCCCCAGCCATCTGATGCGTTGTGCTTTTATAAACTTCACAATGTCTTCTTCCTTCATTTTCTTCATAAGTTCGTAATTCATTCTCGAGACTCCTCCATTTGTGTCTCTATTTTTGCCTCCCACTCTGTTGGTATTCTGCATTCCTCCAAAATTTTGTTCAGCAGTATTGTTAGCGTTTCAATTCCATTATTCTCTAATAGTTTCAACATTTCCAAGGTTATGCCATCATGTCCTGCAGCTCTGCCCCTTTTGAGTATTTTATGGCTTCTATTACTTCTTCTGGTCTGAATTCTTCTTCTTGTTCATTGTCCTCCTCCGCCCTTTCTACATTTTCTTCTTCCTTTTCCTGGTTGTCTGTTTGTTCAGTGCTTAGCAGTTCCTCGAATATTTTTTCCAGTGTTTTATTATGTCTACCTTTTTCAATACAGTTCTACCTTCCTTAGTTGTAATGTATTGGCATTTGGTTTCTTTACCCTTTCTCAGCGTTTTAAAAATTTTATAGAACAATTTCTGGTTACCTACACTATCCTTTTCCATCTTCACGCCAAATTCCTCCCAAGATTTTGTTTTGTCACTGAAAAGTATTTTGCCCGACTTGTGTTCATAGCAACATGATTACCATTGTCTTACCATTGCAGAAAGACTGACTTAAAACACTCTATATAAAATTATCCATATAAAATACATGCGGGCTATTTTACGTACGGCCATGTAGAATACATAGTCGTCCATTGAGGACAGGGTTGCCATACGTCCCGATTTTTCGGGTTTGTACCAATTTGGAGCTAGTTGTCCCGCAATGAAATGCTGTACCGAAATGTCCCAATTTTCCAAGAAAATGTTATGCTTTACCGATTTCTGCAAATTCTGGTTCAATATCTCAAATATAATTTACAACAAGTTGTTTAGCAGCTAACAGCTATTCGTTATTCTGGAATCTGGGTTCCAAAGGCTTTTTTTTAAAAAGGCTTTATGTAAGTAACACCTTGATCTGCATTTAATGTAAGTAAAAGTTCCACGAAATATGATTGATACTACAAGAACCCAAATGAAAATAGTACTGCTGCAGCAGAAACAACTGATGGTAGAGGTAGTGCTTAATATATTAATATTAATAACCACATTCTGTGAAATTTACGTTTCTATTAGAGCTAATAATCAAATTAGTGGTCCTGTTAATAGTTATGTACTTAACAAACAAGTGTAGTTTTTCGTTGATCATATCTTATTAAATTGGAGAAAATCTAATTTTATTGCATGACAAAAATTTGGCAATTAAAGTTTTGACATTTGTGGTATCTATTCATAGGAGTCATTAATAAACGATTTTAGAAAATAAAAAATTATTTAGTAATAGAGGACATTAATAAACGATTTTCTATACATTAATGAAATGCATAAATAAACGATAAACAGGAAATGTATTTTATTATTATTTATTTATTATTATTATTTATTATTATTAGCTCCTCGACACCTAACGGTAAAAGAGGATGTGGATAAGTAAGTATAAGTAAGTTATTTATTATTAATATTTGCGAATAATAAATAGTTTCATGGATTCCTTTAGTATTTAGTTTCTAGTATTGGTAAAATTAACTATAAAATTTAAACAAAATTAAAGTAATGAATTACCGTTTCCTCACAATCCCCCCCCTCCCCCTGCCCTTTTCGTATCCTTGTCACGAAATTGTGATTTTCACATATGGCAACCCTAGTTGAGGATGTCCTACAGAAGTCCACACTTGTGACAAATGGAGTGCAGTTAGTTTAAAAAAAGGTGTCCCTCAAGGATCAATTTAGGTCCTCTTCTTTTCATAATTTTTGTAAACGATCTCTCAACAGATCTGCGGGTCCCTGCCTTAATACAGTTTGCCGATGACACGTGCATACTTGCAAAAGATAATCTGCTCGACCCTAAACTTGGCTTGCTTTGCAATTAGGTACCTTCGGGACAGCCTTAGTCTCAACACATTACAGGTTTATTACTTCTCAGCGGTGCAAAGCGAATTACAATACAGTATTCTCTATTGGTACAATGCGGTGAATGCAAAACGAGTGTTTCTAGCGCAAAAGAGAATTATTAGGGCAATAATGAGAGTCCCATGCACAACTTCATGTCAAGATTTGTTCAAAAAATTGGGTATTTTAACATTACCCTCTTTATATCTATACTGCGTTGCTGTTTATACCAGACGAAACTTGGGTTTATTTCCAATGAACAATCAGTTTTATAATGCAATGACTACCAGAGGAGCAGCTAACTTGAGTATGCCAATCTATCGTTCGGTTATGTTTAAAACGGGTCATTTTTACAACTGTGTTAAAATTTACAACGCGGTACCTTCAGACATCAAAAATAGCAAATCATTGACTTTATTTAAAATTAAATATAAAACGTTCTTACTGGGTAATTGCTTCTACTCGATTAAGGACTACTTGGGTGATTCTGCCTAATAATCCGCAGTTGATCACGTCTTACCTATATATTGTGTGACAATACCTGTACATCTTTCTATTGGATGGCAATAAAGTTATTGTTATTGTTATAATTCAAATGTTAAACTGTGATATTTCCATGTTTTTATTATAACTTATGTATAAAATAATGTAGATTTATAATGCGATTTTTAATAAGGTTTTTTTCAATGTTAACTGTGATATTTTCATGTCTTGACTGTGACTTGTGCAATGATGGTTAAATTCTTAATGCACTAATAAATATTATTATTATTATTAGTACGTATGGACATTCATAAGATATTCGGAGGACCTTAAATGCATATTCGATGGAAATTAATATTGTCCATAAAGAATATCAATTGAATGTTCTATGCATATCTTTGCGCTATATGGGTCTGCTATATAAATGTTTTCATTGGTATAAATTCTCTTCCAACAGAAATAAGAAATTAGTAAAAAAATATGAAACCTTCAAAATTCTAACCACTTGCACAGGTCAGTTCCAGTTGCCGAGTTCACTAAAGCAGGAATAAGTGAGCAACAGTTTATAAAAATACCTGGCTATGCATATGCATTACTAATTAAGCCCTATTTAACAAAGTGAGGCTCACCATTCTTTTACCACCTCACTAAACACTACAAGCACCTTCACTGACCGGTAATAATGAAAACTTTACCAAAAGTACAATTACTGATAGTTATAATAATGATTATGCCTTTCATTGACAAACTATATACTGAAGTCTGTTTTATATGGTTCTTAATGGGAGACTGAAGATACAGTGCATTTTTAGTAATTATTTTTATACAAACGATAACTTCCCACACTCTCAAAACCAATAAATCTAAAATTTCTTCAATGGCGCAAGAGAACTTTAAATAAGTATATCATTCAAAGTGGGTTATAAAAAATTAATGCAATACGTAGTTTGGTGCATGTGAGTGCATGTTGAGTATCACAGAGCAATGCTATTTTTGTAAATTAAGTTACAACAGAAATGTATCGTGGTAACACAAGGATGCAATAAAACAAGTTAGTTGTTAAACAAAAGTTGTTTGCATTATTTGTAGCATGTCATGTTACAGAAAATTAGGCTTTCTAAAATACTTCTATTTTATGTTGCATCACAATAATGTGCCTTAACATTTCCACCATAATGTATTTATAGAATGGTAAGTGCAGCACATAAGTTTAAATGAATTGGCAAAGAAAGACAAGATAAGCAAATTTATTAAAACTTTGTTTACCAACGAACTAGTAATAATGGAAATTTAGCAGAGCTAAGGTTATTGAAAATGAAAATAAAGGTACATGGATCGGCAAGTTTTAGAATTATTAGTGGAAACAGCTGCTGAAACAAGAAAAGTCTGGAAAAAATTAGATTTACCGTTTGATACCAATTTCTTCATGAGTCATAAAATGGATCTTTCTCTCTATAAGCGAAACATTTTGTGTTAAGAAGAAACTTATCCAGTTCCGCAACGATGTTCCCTCTATATGATTGAGATAACTGCGGAGTAGAAGATATAATCGTGACTTTTCCAGTCTATATATTTGCATTTGGATGGCATAGAATGGCAGCTGATCGCTTGATTGCATACCATACAGAATAATGTAATAGGTATGTAAATGAACAAGGTAGGCAAATGTAGGAAAACATAGCTGTTACTTACATATTCAGCACGCCTTTTTACTCAAACCATTTGGGTTAGCATAATAAAGTATTTGTTGTACATGAAATTTTGAACAAAATTTTACATATGATATAAAAATAACTAAATTATACATTGTTAACTTCAGTTTTCTTGGGTAGTTTATATAACCAATAGGGCCGTGCAAACTGTTGAAACCGAATTTGAAGCTACGATTCAAGTTCGACTCGAAAAAAAAATTCGAACTATCATTAAGATTTTAGGGTAAATTTCATATTTATAATTACCGCTATTTTGTAGACGAGTGGGGTTGAGCGTCAGCCAATAAAAACGTGAAAAACCGTGATAATTTCCGAATACGAGCGATATCAATTTACGTGCACACATTTTGCATATTGCATCCATATTTAGATGTAACTATTTATTAATTTTGTTTATAATTATTACATAATTAGTAATAGTGTAATTTCAATATAAAAATTAAAGTTGTTCTATTTCTTTCTGATGTTTTAGTGGTTTAATTTTAATTTAGTAGCTCATACAAAATTTGGTACGACGAACTATGTAAAATACGATTAAATCTTTGAGTTCAATTCGAGACAGTTCGAGGAAAAAATGCTGGAAATTTAGTTAAAAAAATCATAGGTTCGCACAGCCCTAATACACAACAAAACGTTTTTTATATTTACTCAGCATGGGACTACCCAATTGCAACACCATTTTCAAAGAAAATTTACACAGTTATACTTCAACAGAGATTATGTTCGTTTAATTGTTTACATGGCCCTGACCAATCTTTACGCTACCTACAGAATGTTCATAGCAATTATTCAAAAAATTAAGCACTGCTATTTAAAAAAAAAAATTTTTAATTATTTACAGTAAAAGCCATTTCTAAGTTGATATATATGTAACAGTTTTTTTTTGTAATAAGATGTATAAAGTCAAATTCTACATTTTTACCTTGGAGGAAACATTTCCAGTCAGAAACATGATAGCTCTGTTTAAGCATCAACAATTTAAATAAAGCTAACGCATTAGAAGTCGAAGTTGTGATAGTTGATTATATTATACTATACAATTAGTTGTTTTAAGTACAATTCTAAAATGTTGGTTTTTGTGGTGATATGGTGATAACGAAATAAGCTATTGTATACTATAAAAAATAGTTGAAAAGGCTATTTTATTCAAATTTATTGATAGCTACATGAAGCTGCATGCACAGCAAAATAAGTATTTCTTCATCCAAATTGTCAACGTAGTTTGAATGTTTTGAAGCAGCCTATTATAATTTCATAAACAAGCAAATTTTAATCACATTAATGCTTTTATAACTATTCTTATCGTTCATAAGATAAGCACGACGGGTTGGGCCCATGCAATTTGTGTCAAAATAGCGCACACACAGTCATAGTGTTAAATACAATATAGTATAGTGAGTAGATTTTAAGTTACTTTAATATTAATACCTTTCATTATTTCAATTTATTACGACGAAACATCTCTTTCCATAAACATGGCAGGTTGACAATGTAACGTCGGCTCTAGTTTCAGACTATTTATCAAAAACCCACATGAATTTAGCCAATGTTTTCCAGAAAAAAACCAGCGCTTCCCCGCTTGCAAAAGATTCACTTGCCCTTCGGGACGTGTTGAGCCATCGCATTAAAACCAGCGCCAGTTCGAAAAAATTTAAATGTCACCCGGTGGACTCTGAAGAAAACAGCAGCGAGGAAGAGCAGCCCCCCCAAGGCTACATCAGTTCTCAATAAATCCACAATACCAAGCCCTTCATCAACATGAGGTAACAAATACTTTGTCTTAATTTCTGATTATTAAATTTTGAAGTTCTAATATAGTAAGTTTTTTTGATATAGTACCTACATTATAGGTTATAAAAAATACTGTATTAATTATTTGAATCTTCACTCATGTTAACCTACTCAGTAAGTTAGAATATAAAATGCATTGCCATTAATTATTTGAATATTAGAACACAATTTATGAAACGTTTCATCCTGTTTTGTTGCAACGTTGAATTCGCATAACACAACATTCACTGTGAATATACAACATTGACAAGTTTTATGCACATCTCTAATCTGTAGCAAAATACAAGATATCATTACCATTTAAAAATATTAATAAAAAAGCATTTAAATGTAAAAGATACCTAATTTATAACAAAAATATATTAAGAATGTTGGCAATTTCAAGATAATTTTATATGTTGGAAAAGTTTAACACTTTATTTTCTTCCTATTACTATCAACTTAATTTTATGAAAGGAACAGTCAAGAGTAATAAATTTCCAATTTTCTTGTAAAATATTGCTGTCTTTTGTTTTAAATTCCTTCTAAGGCCGAATTTTGACATTTAGTCATATGTCATAGACGGTTGACTTCATCGACTGCCACAATTTTTAATTGAGAATGTTATAAAAGCAAACTAAATAGACCACTTGCATCAAAATTAGTTTACACTACGAATCTAGAACTTTGAACGTTATGATGAATTCTTATGTTATTTGGAAAAATAATAGTTTTCTAAATTCAAAAAAGGTAAGAAGTTGTACAACTAATCCTAGACATATATCTTAAACGCTATCTCTCATTCAATACAATGTTACATTAATTTCTTTTATACTTGAGGCACACAAAATACATTGCATCAAGCTCATTTCGTTAACAAGAATGAAATGTATTGAGTGTATTTCCAGGTATATGCCCATTTGACATTTCTTTGTATCAGGGTGCACACATCATTTGATATTTAATATTTGGATGCAGTAGGCCTCTGCAGCGTAACGACACATGATACTGAGTAAAATGCTGAGAGGCAATAGATTAACAGTTCACACTACTACTACTTAACCACTGAGACATGTAAATGCGAGTACAAGACTATTGTTGTTATTATTATTACTATATAAAATATATGTAGGTAAATAAGATACACAACATAATAAATATTAGCACAGATAGTGTCAAAAATATTTTAAGTATTACATACACTTCAAATTATTGATTTAAGTAGGTATTTCATTAAGTACAACCAAATTTATGATATTATTCTTTAACTCAAATGTTTTTTAGCTTTTACATGCTTTAACCTTTTGCTAGGTACTCAATTTCCAACTGGCAACCGATTTTCGTTTAGCCCACATTTATAAATCTAATGACAGAAGTAAAATATATTATTGTTAAATGTGTAAATAGAGATGTTTAAGTTGCACGTAATAAATATAATCAAATAATCCAATGAAAAATGAACTATTTTCATTTTTCAGGGTTTTAGTAGATTTGATCTATCGCATTACCAATATTTCTAATTATCTAACCCCAGCGACATCGAAAAACTCTCCCTATCATAGAAGCAACAGTCTTACAAGTTTTCAATTGTTGCTTGCCTGAAATAATCGGACACGATCTGAGTATAGTCAAATGATAAAATATGTACAAGCTAAATTTTTTTTTGTGTCAAGTTTAAATAGAGCCATTCATTTTTAACATAACCGTATATATTATGTAGATATTAAAATCAACACTGAATAATAGAAGTACTGGTTTTCTTAGCGTACCATCAATATTTGATCCAATAATTCAAACAAGAAATTCGTCAAGTACAAGTAAAAAAAGAGAAAATTCTATCACAATCAATATTTTGCATGTTTTACAATATTTAGTAATCATATCATCAAGTTTTTAATCATCAGAATACACATAAAAGCATGACATTCAGATTATATACAGGAGAATATACCGAAAGGTTAATCTGATTAGATATAAATAATACATAATACTTTTTTATGGTTGGTTCCATCAACTATTGATTTAGCTACAAAAACCTGTAATCCAGACTTTTTCTAATCTATCATCTATTATTATACCGCCCTGTGCGGTTTGCCGGTTCTCAAACGCTACAAGTCTCGGTTTTGGTCATCTTCCTCCTGTACTTCGTAGTTGGTCATTGCTCTTAATATATTCTTTATGCAAAGTATAATAACTAAATAACTAAAAATAGTGTCAAACACTTTTACAACCCCATATCTTTCTTAACTGCGTATTATTATTATCTGCATTCTTTCATAATATGTATAAAAAGATTCTTCTATTATCTACAATTTCCAGGCTCTATTAAAAATATATTTTTTTCATTTAAATGAGAAGCGCATGTGTAAAATGATCATTAATTTACATAAAAAATTGCTAAAAGACAGCAATTATATTAATAATGATTCAAACAATGTCGATGCTAGCAATTCTCATATATTTTAACGTTAATAAGTTAATTTGAGAAATATTTTAAACACCATTAAATATCCATTTAAATTCCAAATATTTATGTCAAAGCTAATCGTTGGCTGATTTACGTAAAAATCTGAAAAATCCATAATGTCCCAGACCTTCTCAAACATAAAATATCATTTCGTCTTTGTTAGCAAAGTAAAAATTTAAAAACTTCATACGAAAACCTTCTTGTAGCATTGTTTGTATTAGGATTTGTTGGTCGATTGGTTTATTTAAAACGATATATGCGTTAACATAGAAAAGCAGTGTTTTACTTATTTTAATGTTTGTAAGCCATTATATAACTGGGACGCAATTAAGTGATTAATATTTTTATTAAAGCAACATTTGAAATACTGCAGACATTGATACAAATAATAAATGACCATTTTATAATACAATTGAAGCAATAAACCGTGATAAGCTTTCTTCTTCCTTCTTTATGTATGGTTAGAAATCATTATGAAATGTAATTAATTGCAGATTTTATTCGATAAATTTTTTTGTCAATCATACCTATATCATGAAAACATTAATCAATTAATATTGAGATTGAGTTTAACCATAGTATCAGCAAAAATTTAAATTTATGTTTTCAACCATCACTTCAACGGTAATAAAAACAACTACTTAGTTTAATAGATAATAATCTAATATATCAGCAACCTACAAACTCCTCTTCTGAAAGCTGAGTATAAACTCAAATTTTTGAATTTAGAACAAATGGACCTATTAATAACCAGTTACTTCAAACTGATTTTGAGTTGTGCCATGTAGTTTCTAAAATGTTTCCTGATAATTAATAACAGCATGTCAGCAGCTCTTCAAAATTAGAATATTAAATAGAACGTATAAAAAGAGCAATACACATAGACAATTATGTAAATTGTGAATAGGTATGTTTTCATTCCATTTCAAAGAATTGTATATTCAATAAAGCTTATATATCACGAAATACAAAATGTAACTTTATCTTGTAGTTGTATCTGAATTTGCTCCATATAAATCTAAATTCTTTCTATAGCATTTATTGTAAGAGTTGCTGAAATAGATTTGTGTACATTTTATTAATTTATTCGTAATAGTGTGGCACAATCTGACTAAACTAATTCACATAATAGAAAACAATTTTAGACTTAAAATCTGAGTCAGCAATAGCTTAAATGAATTATATTTAGGTATACTAAATGTAGTTTTATGCAAAGTCTATGAATGTACATACATGTCAACTCCTCGTTAAATTTCAGTTTTTAAACAATCTATTTTGACCCTTTGGCTTAATTGCTACAATATTATTTATCTACCAGCATTTCATTTTTGTTTAATTTATTTAACTATTCATTAAGTGTGATTTAGAGTGATCACAACTGTATCTTCTAGCACATTAACAGTTACATTTCTTGGTAGCAAATTCACTTTTATTAAGAATCAGGTTAGGAAAAAAGAGAAGAAAATTTATGAAAGACATTAACTGAAATATAAGAGCAATCCAAGGTAAATACTATTACATAAGAATAATTTTTTAATAAGGTTTTAATACTTTTATTCATGTAGTTTAACAAATTTCAGTTTTATGAGAAAATGAATGGTGCCATACGGCAAATTTCATATAATAACACAAAACGATTAAAAAAAATCTTACCTACAAATTCCTCTTGACCACAAAAATAATGAATGGCTATTAACACAAAATATTACGCATATTATACTTTAGTTTTAAAACATGTCTTTCTAATTTATCAGGATACATCAAAGTTATCCTTTGTGCTGTCTCTTATTTATTGTTAACATCATTGTACACTATGTTGATTAATTTAATATATTTTTTAAATGAAATCTTGTAGATGAATTATATGATTTATTTTTTAAAGTATTTTTATCGTCGAGTTTCTATTTCATGTCATTGATCCACGGAAATAATCGATTTTTACATTCTATATTATTATATCTTGTATTATTTACACAATCGCAAAAATTAAATGTCTAAAAACTTTTTTCTGTAAAATGTTTCTAAAATTTCTTTGAATGCATATTTTCGATTCCTCGATATTAATTTTATTGACTACCGATTCACAGAACAAGATTTTAAAAACGAAGAAAGCATAAATCCGGTCTTCATTTTGAAACTTAATAAAAATTTCTACTTCCTTTGCTAAAATTACAAATTGTCAGAAAATAATAAATTTTGATGCCCAAATTGGAAAATGTTACAGGCATGGTTTCAGGAGAAACTTCTAAAGTGCACACTCCGTTTTTGCATCCTTCTCTTCCCACTAAATCGTGGGGATAGGGTCTATAGGGTAAGTCTTTTGTGACACAGGACACGACTAACCAAAACAAGTCAGAGTTTTTACTATTCTTCTCTGTTTACCATAAACATGGAAGATTTTTCTGTTAAACGGTGCACTTTCTGTAATAATTGTAACTGCACACGACAGTATATTTAGGGTTCAAATGATATTCCTAACATAAAATTTATTTTGATCAGCATATAATAGCATAACATATTTTTATAGGAGATATTTCAGAACATTTAATTATAAGTTATATCCTGAACATTTTAGTATGCAGTTGTATTTTTAGCATCCTGACCACTACTGCCGATTTAATTTTGAGTAACAGCATAGTTACAGCATATCACTATCAAAATGTAGAACATCTAAACCATTGCGTTACATAATTTATTTTTACATCATTTGTACAACCTAACATATATAATTAAATTCTAAAAACTGAAAACATCGCAAAAGCAAAACCCTGATATTTTTGTAGCTCTTGGATAGTAGCTAAATATCTGTACCTTTTTAAAAATTTATCAAAATGTATTACTTTATTTTTGTTACATTTATTGCTGTTATTTTGTTCTATATACTTCTTTCTGGGTACTGATTCTAAACACCTAATTTCAGACATTTACAGAAATAGAGTCTTATAAAAACATTATTTTCCTATGTACATAGAATATCAACATTAACTGAAAATTATTACTTTTGTAAAACCATTTTTGAACTATTATTAACACTTGGTAGTAATGAAACGAGAATGAACTTTCATTAGTACTTACTATTAGTTGATTATCATTCCAAGAATACTGCAATAGTCGGATTTAATGATAAAAAAAATGCACCCAGGAGTTGGAAGAAAAGGGCCACAGGGCTTTCAAAGTGCATTATTTATTATAAATAAATTACGACATATTCTAATCAACTGAATATACTGTAGGTTAATATTTTTACATATGTTTCGATGTACTGTGTATATATCACAGTCATTCATTTCTAAGTTTTTTAACTTTGGAAAAATGGATGCGTCATTTGACTGCACCTTGGAATTTTTTTATTGTATCAGTTCATATTATTTTCATTACATCGAATTGAGGGGCAATTGATGAATGTTAATATTTTGATTTGTACGAAAAAAAAATAGAATTTAAAGTTTAAAAACTTCTCAAATTTAATTAAAATGTACATATTTCGTTCCTTTACATTTATGTTATCCACTACAAATGAGCCTAGCAAAAATTCAGAACTAAATAAAACACGAAATTGAATGATAATTCTAAACCTTAATGTATAACAAATTTTAAACTGTGGTGTGAAAACCATCCTTTGCCTGATAATATTCATTAAAAAATGTCTTTACATCGGTTATTATTACTGAAACAATATTTTGATAGTATTATTATATATGTTATTTTTCAAAATATAAGTACTACAAACATAAAATAATAAATTCTGCAATGTGATAAACGTAATAATAATAAGATACTGCCTTTTATACGTCCAATAGATAGAAGGTACTAACTATATATTTTAATATTTGAAGATAAAGCTCTATTATTATATGTATTATTTATATCAAAATGCAGAACATCTACAATCTTTTATACCAGTTAGAAGCAATGTAATTCTAGGTTCAACAAAATCCTTGTGTAACAGGAACTACTTATTTGCATCATTATTACATATCTCGATGTAACATTTGTATCATATTAAATAAAATGTGATACTAAAATTCTAGTAATATCTAATTAAAACAGATTCAATAAATTAATTCATCACAGTACTTTCTTTAATTTTCAATCATGGCACCAGCAAAACTTTATTTAGTGTTACAACATTTGAACTCATTAATTAAAGGTGAGGTACAAATTTAAAATATAAAATAAATATGAATATATATGCATGTATATTTCAGGAATCTTAAATTCACTAATGAATGTTCATTGAAGGGATACGTGCTGATGTTCAGTTTTAGTAGATGCCGATATAATTGAAAATAATATATAAAACGGCATGGCGTGGCAAGATATAGACACATTTATTTCGAGTTCTTGTTTGATGTGTTTGCAAACAATTTTTCTACTAGCTTAAGTGATAGTACAACTTATAATGACATCAGAAATTCGGGACAATAGAAAAATTCAGAAAAATATTTATTGAACTTTTTTCTGGCTTCAATAGCATCTTGCTAATTAGATATTTATAGGTCCTTAACGTATTTGCTTCGAGTGGTATATGTCTTTTAAAAATGTACTTATACAACATTTTAGTTTTACACTTTACCCGATGTACTTGCTTTAGTACGATACAATTATGATCTAAAATTGTCCTATCGATGATTATGTGATCTCTTTAATATTGTTTAATTAAACGAAATAATTTGTTGAAAATTATCAGAACCACTAGGACATATAATTTTAAATTTTCAAGTTAGGTTTATATAAGTACGTACTATATTTGACGAAAATAATTAAACAATACAAGTTTCCATTATCACGACAAAATTCAAGTTCAACATATTTTTTGACTAATTATTTTCTATTGCAGATGGATTAAAATGTAGAAATGTAGTATTGACAAACAAATTAATTTGATGTTTAATAATTTACTATACCTATTCTCACAGTGGATTTAGTACCTTTTTAATGTTAGAAAAGGTTATAAGATTACAAAAGTTTGATTTGCATTTTAGACTATGTTTCAAAAAGATCAAAAACTATATTTTAAAATACACAATATTTTTTTGCAATTTTAAAGAGATAGTTATTTAAGGCCAAGTTCTAAGTGCAATAAAGTAATTGATATATAAAGATAACTCTGATAAGGCTCCATTTCTGATAAAATTCTTGTTTCAAGTTTTTTTCTTAAAATCTATCCCAGTGATATTCAATTATAAGCTTGCATGCAAGTATAGATCTGTTATTTCAAACTTATTACATATTGAATAATATGATAAATAAAGAAAAGCGTTGTTTAAAAATATTGTTATATGCATAAGAAATTGCTTTTCAAAGAGGTTTTTACTCTAAATAATTTTGAATATCTTTTTGTTGTCGTTTGAAGTGCTGAAACCATGCAGGCAACATTCTCAAATTTTCCTTATAATTCCAAATTAAGATGAAATTTTAAAGACAAATAACCTGTAATGATGTCTAATATTGCAAAGCATATAGATTTATTTGAAATATTTTTCAGAAAGAGCAAATTACAGTTTGAGTTATAAAAACATATATTTTTTAAATATACCAGGCAGTATATTTTTGTGCCACTCAAGCATTTCCAGTACTTTCTTTAATTTCCGTACAGATTTTGATTTTTTAATCAATCATGGCACCAGCAAAACTTTATTTAGCGTTACAACATTGGAACTCATTAATTAAAAGTAAGGTACTAATTTAAAATATAAAATATGAATATATGCGTGTATATGTGAGGAATCTTAAATTCACTAATGAATGTTCATTGAAGCGATACTTTTCCATTGATTTTTTATTTGAGATTAGAGTTTTGAGTTCTAGCGGAAATAAAAAACATGTTTTTTCTTCTCAAAGTATAGTCTTCAGCCCACATCCTTACAATTTTGATAACAAACAATTTTGCAATTTTCACTTTTCATCAAATTATTATAGCATTAGATTTCCATATTACAGATTTCAGAGTCAGTAGTAACTGCTCATAAAAGTTGTGAGTTGTGTTTGTAAATTCAACCAAAAATGTGCTCTATTTCACAACCGGCTGAAACTGCCTTCAGTTTTTTCCTGCCTTATCATTCAGATGCCCGGGTGTGGTAAAAGCTACTAGACGTACCTGCTAATTCTACCGTCACAGCTGCCAGGTCTCAAAGACAAAATTGAAAATTCATGACAGTGTACAGTTATGGTACTGTTTGCTGTCATATGGATTGAAACGTTTTGTGCAATTGCAATATGAAGCACCGTGGTGCTTCTTCGACGCCATGGCTGACCGCAAAGGGGGAAGAACCTGCCGGGTGCTGCACGAAAATGCACTGATGTTTGGTTTCAGTAGATGCCGATATAATTGAAAATAATACATAAAACGGCATGATGTGGCAAGATATAGACAAATTTATTTCGAGTTCTTGTTTAATGTGCTTGCAAACAATTTTTCTACTAGCTTAAGTGATAGTACAAGTTAAATGACAAAAGAAATTCGAGACAATAGAAAAATTCAGAAAAATATTTATTGAACTTTTTTCTGGCTTCAATAACATCTTGCTAATTAAATATTTATAAGTCCTTAACGTATTTGCTTCAAGTGGTATATGTCTTTTAAAAACCTACATATACAACATTGGAGTTTTACACTTTATCCGATGTACTTGCTTTAGTGCAATACAATTACGATTGAAAATTGTCCTATCGATGATTGTGACCTCTTTTAATATTGTATAATTAGCTAACAAACGAAATAATTTGTTGAAAATTACTGAACTATCAGAACCACTAGGACATATAATTTTAAATTTTAAAGTTAGGTTTATATACATATATTTGATTAAAATAATTAAACAATACACGTTTTCATTATCACGACAAAATTCAAGTTCAAACTATTCAACGTATTTTTTGACTAATTATTTTCTTTTGCAGATGGATTAAAATGTTTAGAAATGTAGTATTGGCAAGCAAATTAATTTGATGTTTAATAATTTACTATACCTATTCTCACAGTGGATTTAGTACTTTTTTAATGTTAGAAAAGGTTACAAAAGTTTGGTTTGCATTTTAGGCTATCTTTCAAAAAGATCAAAAACCATATTTTAAAATACCCAATTATTTTTTGTGATCTTAAAGAGATATATTTTTAAGATCAAGTTCTAAGTTCAATGAAGTAATCGATATATAAAAATACCTCTAATAGGGCTGCATTTTTGATAAACTTCTTCTGTTTCAAGTTTTACTTCTTAAAATCTGTCCCAGTGATATTCAATTATAAGCTTGCATGCAAGTATAGAGCTGTTATTTCAAACTTATTACATTTTGATTAATATGAAAAATAAAGAAAAGCGTTGTTTAAAAGAATATTGTTATATGCATAAGAAATCGCTTTTCAAAGAGGTTTTCACTCTAAATAATTATGAATATCTTTTTGTTTTCGTTTAATGTACTGAAACCATGCCGGCAATATTCTCAAATTTTCCTTATAATTCCAAAATTAAGATTAAATAAATAAGTACAAGTAACCTGAAATGTCTAATATTACAAGGCATTTTTGAATATATTTGAAATATTTTTCAAAATGAGAAACTTCACAGTTTGAATTATAAAATACATTTTTTTTTAATATATCAGGCAGTTTATTATTTGTGCCACTCAAGTATTTGCTACGAAATACGTTCTAGATCAGGGGTGGCGAACCATTGGCACGCGTGCCATTGATGGCACGCCACAAAATAATTTGGGCACGGCAGTAATTAAGGAATTTAGGTATCTAATCGAAACAATTTATATTTAACAATGGATTCAACATGAAGCTTCAAGGCGCAAATAAAACAATTATTGTTATGCTAGATCTCATTCATGCTTTCGAAGCTAAATTGCAAGTTTTCAGTAACGATATTGTTACCAAAAACTACAAGTATTCCCAAACTCCAGAGATTTGGATTTACATGAAAAACCAGACCAAGCAAAAGTCACTGAAGAGTTTACTCGGTAATTAATTCTTTAATCAAAGAATTTTCAACGAGATTTTCTCAGTTCAAAGAATTATCGGAAACACTGAAATTTATTATATATCCTGATGTAACTTCACTTGATAAACTGAACTTGGCCAAATTTGATTGGTTGGAAATTGAAGGAAATTGAAATGCAGCTGATTGATTTCCAGTCTAGTTCAATATGGATTCAAAAATTTTTCGAAACAAGAAAGAGTTGGAATTAAATAAAATAGAAAGACTATATATACCAGGTAATATAAATAAAAATGCCAATATCAAAATTATGGAAACGTGGAATTCAAATCCAGACACATTTAGCAGTCTGAAGAAGCTGGCTTTTGCTATCTTAACAATATTTTTCGACTACTGACATCGAAAGTAGATGTTTCTCACTGTCATTTGACAACAGAAAGTTGACATTTGCCGCTGAGCGTGCGTTTTCATCTTTTTGCCGCTCGCGAGCGTTTTGGGTTTCCGCGTTAACAAAATAGGTAGCCACGTCCGAATGTTTCCTTGACAACGCCCGTCATTTGTGGAAATAATCGCGTCACATGTCATATAGACTGCGCGAGTAATGTTAACTTGATTGTCAATTAATTTTTTCGATAAAACGAAATTTGATATTTTCCTTTAATAATATGCTCAGTCGTCGAAAAAATAGTATGTATGTTTCGAGCTAAAAGTGCGCTTGCCGTTTTTGCATGATTGCTGGTTTCGACTTCGTCTCAACCAGCAATATTCATGCGCAAGCGGCAAGAATGCACTTTCAGCTCTTAACATACAATATACTATTTCATCTACCTATGCTTGCGAGTCATTATTTTCAGAAATGAATAACATTAAAGACTAATATAAGTTATTTAGCATCTAATTTGCAAAAGCAGAAGTCGCACGAATTTTTTCTTTCATTTAAATAAACATAACGTCACTATGCTGTACAAAATGTACATTTTTTGTTGCAAATAAAGAGTTTTAAGTTGATAGTATTTAGTTTAATTTTTCCCCATTAATCACTAAGTCCAAGATTGTTTGATGGCACGTCATGCCTCATTAAACATTTCTTTAGAAAAAATGGCACGTAGATGAATAAAGGTTCGCCACCCCTGTTCTAGATAATCGTTATACCTTTATATACAAAATAATAAACTAACAATGTATTATTATAGAAAAGTATTTTACACCGTGAATCATACAATTAATTTATGAATTTTGGAATTTATAGGTTTTAACAGAACAGAACAAGAGATTTAGTTATTTAATTTTCTTCATTAATATATTTAAACAGTTATCAATTAGAAGCTATTTTATAATTGGACAAATATGTATATACATAGAAAAATTTATCTATTATTTATTACACATGAATTTGCCGAACTCGCAGCAACCAATTACAAATAATTATATTAAATACAATACTAATTTTGATATCTACTTTATCTCAAATTTAGATATTACTTTTAAACATAATTTATTATTAATAATTTGTTCAATGTATAAATCGGTATGGAACTTACAGTGTATCTCTAGGGTTGTCAACAAACTTTGCCACTAAAGCATAACAAAGTTTTGAATTTCCCCGACATATTACTTTGGAATTCTACAACTTTACGCTTCTGTTTATTCAATATGAATATTCAGTTCCTTTAATATTGTAGTATAAAATAATTTATAACTTCAATTACAATTGTATCTTTAAAAATGATGCACCGGCCAGTGGCACATTAAACATGCTTACCGCCAGAAGCCCCATAAAATTTTGTCCCCAAATTTTACCTATTATTCGAAAAATCCAGAAATTATTGGGTATGATTGTTTTAAATACTGATTTCGAATATATACAACGCCTGGGAATTAATATTTTATGACAAATATGAATTTTTTGTCAATCAATATTCAATTTGGCCACCCCTTAAATTTCACATCGTAATTCTTAGCTTCTGCCATAATACACAATTTCTGATCCTGTTCAAAGTTTTATTTTCGTATCTGAAGATTTTAATACTCTAATAATGAATAAAGCTGCAAAATTAGTTTCAAGTAATCAACATAATCTTTCTGTGACGCACACCATTAAAAATATCTTAGTTCACATTATACTACACTTTAAAAAATCAATTTTATTTTATAGATTGATGACAAATATCATTTTAGAATTTGCATTGAAAAGGCCAATGGTCTACTTTCTAAAAAAAGCGGAAATGTTCATTCTTTGACACCACAATACTATCTGACTGATCTAACAATAAATTTGAGGATAACTATTTTGAAGAAGAGTAAAAACAGTAGAGCCAGGTAGTTTCATTGACAGATTAACTACTTTTATTTATCTATGACATTTTTTTATGTTACTTTCATGGATAGTACTTAGCTGAACATTTTTTTTTGTTATAAAATTGGATTAATATGTATTGTACACTAGTTCTTAAAAATCTGCAAGAATTAGTTAGTGTTCTGTAACCAGATTTAAAGTAACATTTAACACAAATATGTTTTTCCAAAGTTACAAATGTGGCGTTCCTAGGTTGCTTATGTCACAAAATATTTTTCAAAGAATCACAAGATATATCTTTGATTAGTGATTCAAAAGTATTTAAAATTATTGTCCCAGCATTAAATAAAAGTAAAGTGGAACTTAAACTTATATCATTATTAAAATAGGAGAGATTGAAGTTATAAAACTGAAGCCTGATATTAGAAGCTCCTAAATGTTCTGTTCTGTTCTGTTCGATAAAACAAGGGATTTTCATATAAATTAGTAAAGTGTAGGTATTTATTTGTATGAACTTTATTACAAAGAAATTAATATGGAAAAGCAATACTTTTAAATTTGTCACCAAACATTTTAACACAAAAATAATTTTCTTGTGCTACAAGAAATCGTGCAGAATTAACAATTTTTGATCGATCATTGAATGCAGCTCCACTTATAGATTTTAAAGATATGAATGATGATAATTAATTATAAAGCATGTCATTTAATATTACAATTACATACTCAGCCACAAAAATACCTTAAATATTAGCATTTCAAACCAATACCATAACAGTATGATACATTTAACATACTATAACTACGAGACTATTAATGTTGCAACTTACATATACATCAGCATGACATATCGTAATATTTTGAGAATTTACTATATCATTTCATGCCATATAAAAATCTAAGTAATAGGTATTAATCAATTTTTTAACATTCAACTACTACTTAAAGCATATCCAATTTAATTGATGTTTTGATCATTTTCACATAGAACATTCCACCTAACCCATATAGCCACAATACCTACTGCATGATTGAGAAGCATTCACAGTAACAGATTCAACATATTTAAAAAACTTTGAAGCTGTACTATTTATTATATAATGAAAATCTGTTGCTTCGGCATTATCTTGACAATTGGCAGCTTTAATTGAGAGAAACCTTTTGCTATACGTATCATAGCAAAAGATTAGTACTGATAATACTATCTAAAAGAAATCTTTCAAAATGTGATTCGATTGTGGAATGTTAGGTTATGAAGATACAGAAATAAACAAAACAAGATGAAATACAAATATATTGTTTCATAGTTTTATCATAGATTAATATCATAGATTAAGTTATTTATACTTACCCATAAATATATGTAAAAAATATTAATATTCTGAAATATTTGTTGAAATTGATATCATGTATTTTTATTTTTGCGTATATATTTTGAATTACTTGTATGGCAGTAAAATTGTGATACAACGAACAAATTGTGCAATGCCCTTCAATGTAATAGTTTAGTAAAGTACCAAATAAGGGTATATATTTAATTAAATTTAAAAAGTTATCACACATGGACTCCAGGTTGTACTATTTTTAATTACATTTTATTGTATTAATTTTTGCTTTCAATTTATTATTGCCTTGTATCAACAGTTCTGTTTACATTTCACATTTTTATATACAGGCTGAGTTTTTTATCATGTAACAATTTGTAGGCAACTCATTATGCAGAAGCATACATAATGCATGGTCTGCATAATGGGTTGCCTACAAGTTGTTACATGATAAAAAATCAGCCTGTATACTCGTACTAGTTTTACAATTTCTTTAAGTCCAAAGCCACAGACGTGTCTATAATAACATTAGAAAGCAAAAATTACCTTTAAATATGAATGTACACCTTAGCAAATAGTTCAGTTTTAGTTTACTGTAACTTTTCTAAAAATGTAAATTAACAATATTGATTATTAAATGCTTTTTCATTATGTGTAACGTGTTCTATTCTTTAAATAATGTAAACAATTTACATACCTATTTCCTATTTCGAAGTACTTGATATTTTCAGTGAAGTAGTATTATAAATATCCACTTTTTTAGTAAACGGAAAAGGAATTTGTATAAGGGAACATGATAAATAAATAAGCAATGTTTATACTATTTATCGTTTAAATAATTTCAATAATCAACATATAATAATATAAACAGTTAAACAATTGTTAATGATTCAGCTATAGTTAAATCGATGGGTACTTACACAAATATCAACGTTTTTCTATTAATGTGTGGTGCTGTATATTTGCTTCCACCAATGGCTAATTTATTGTACAGATATAAGTGTAATGTTTGCCCGTAATTGTGTTTAAGCATGTATTTACATTTCAGCCATTCACTATTGCTACCAAAAAAACTGTGACAAAGTTCTTATAACTGTGTAAAGCTCAATTTTGAACAGGCAACTGAGATGCGAATAAATTTAAAATTATTTCAAAACATCACGGTCAGTTTTGTTTCAAAAGCTACGATTATTTCTTGTTTAGAAAACGGATTACTATTTGGGAAATTGTACATTTATTTTGTTATATATTGTAGTTTTTAATATTACAATTTTATAATATGACACATGACAGGTTTGAATTATTCACATGACAGTTAAGGTAATTTAATCAACTAAAATAATAAAAATGGATAATGGATTTAGAAATTGTCCTAGATTTTTTTTGGTAGCAGTAGTACACATATCTATGTACCACCAGTGTTGTACAAGGAGAGATTAACTATAGCTAATAAAAACATCTTCGCAGTACTTAGCATACAGTGATATAAAAAAGTAGGTTTTGTGCAGGAAACGTCTTTAAAAATAGAGAAGAATATTTTGTAAATTTTACAATTTATAGTTTGAAGAAAAATTAATACACTTTGATATTAAAGTAAAAATGCAAAACGGGCTTAAAATAGTTAGATACATACATACATTAAAAAATGTTTAGAATATGATCACAAAAATTCATTATTTCTGCGTTTTCGCAAATTCAGTTTCAAAATACATTCAAATTTATATAATCTAAATACTGCAGATTTTGATGAGAATATTAATAGGTAACAGAGTCAAAACATATTGTTAAAAACTTAACTTATTTTTATATATTACGATATTAATCGTTATTTATGGTACAAGTGTGTTATATTACAAATCATCTATGAGAGAAAAGTTGAGTCCACGGTCACCAGAACGAGTGGGGCATTTTCTTGAGGGAATTATTTGTAATAACACACACGTGCCATTTAAAATTTTATTCAACATCTCAATAAATACAAAAAAAATGTACGTTAGTAAATTTCGTTTTCTAACGGAAGATGGATCTGTATTGTATTATTTTGATTTGTATACAAAGTGTTTTTATGATTTAACACTTGCACAGTCAAAACAATAATAAAATAATACTAATTGATTAGTCAACAAAAAATGTAATTCTTATGTAAATATTATATTTTTTTAAGAATTCAGATTCAGATGTACTGTGCCTCGTATCTGTCTTTAGGTTTTATGTTAAAACTACAAAAAAGTCATAATTGTATCATCTCTTAATTTTATAGACACACAGGGTGAGTCATGTAGTTCTGCAGCGCTTTACCTCTTGGACTGCAACCCAACATACATATATGACAACACAGATACGCCACATATTTATTTAAGACATTAACCAGAATTGTGGTTCCTGAAATTTGCACTCATTTAATAAAGCTGACGGAACATGATTGCAGACGGTGCTCTATACGATGTATATACTTGCATTTCTACCGCATTCATCATGTATTAAAATAATGTTGGTTTGCTCGTTAACATGACTTAAATATTAAGTCATATTACTAAACTACATTTAACCAACAGATAAAGTAGAAGCCCTCCCGCAAATGGGTGTTAAATTTGAATAAAATATTGCTATTGGCAAGCCAGTTGTACGCAGCTCAATTTAGTTGAGATTAAACAATTTTGAATTCTAAGTTTTTTATTTGTAACATGTAGAATCGGTTTCTGCAATCTACGCTCCCCCAGTAATTTAATTTTTTCCTTAAATGAAGTATAGTCTGTCAGATTTAAATGTCAATTGCTTTACCTCCATCAAGATGCAATGATTCTGATCGATCTGCTTTGCAGATAAATATTGCGAATCTGTGTTGCCATGATATATGTATATTACGCTGCAGTCCCACATACTTTGAGGCTCCAGGTCACATGGCCCACCCTGTATAAATAAATTATAGCAATAATAGATGATAAAGTACAAGCCAAAAACGCCAGTCTAAGCGATCACATGCTACATTTGTTACTCGATAAAAATTACAAATTTAAACTGAATCATATATGTTAATGCTGTTAATGTAACACTAACTGAGTTTGTCAAAATAATTTCAATATGCAGCATCATTTAAAAATTGCAACTGAAACATAAATGACTACAATGCATCAGCGCATATTTTAAAAAATATTAACAGTAGAAGACATTTTCAAAAACAAATACCTCTCCTACTTGCCTGTAGTTTGATCTTATATAAAATCAAGTTTTATCGCTACTTAATTGCAAGTTTCAAAAACTTGCTAGTCAGCTACATATAAAATAAATAGTAATTCCTATAAAATACACTCACCCATTCAACATTCAGTTTCTTATGCACACTCCTAGTCATCGTAACCTAATCTATCACAATGCAATCTTCATCATCCGATTCGATGATTTCAAATTGTTCGGCACTTATTGAGTTTATCTCTTGAATGCTCCTTACTCGCAGGAAATCTCTTGCTCCCCATTGTTCCCCTTGTAGCATTTCTCTCTCCAATGATAACTGGAAAGCTTGAACTATGCTCCACCACATCTGCACCTTATTGTTGTAGGGTACGTCGGGTTGAATTAGTACATTCATAGCTGTTTTTGCCGAGTTGTGAAACATGCGATCTGTAATAATAGAAAAATAATATTTTCAATATGTAATAATGTAGTTTTCAGTTTCCCATATAAACAACAAAAAACTGGCTGCACATTTTTGGACTTGTTTTCTACACTTTGAGGATGTTTCTACTACAATACACACAAAATTAAATATTTAAAACTTTCATTTATATTCTGCGTAATTGTGTAATTTTCATGTTGCGACATGGGTGTCCAAAAAGTTCAAACGTCTATTGTGATATTACCTATTTAGCTAAAATGTAGTAATTTTCAATGGGATTATTATAAAATTTCAATATCTGTGCTGAATGTCATTTACTTTTAACATGAAAAAAGAAAGATAGAAATTTAGTACCTATTAAAATGAGCTATTATGTACTTTACTGAAAAACAAACAAAAAAATTACTGTACAATTTATCTTGTCAGTGTATTATACAGAATGCCCATTTTATTACCACCTCCCACCTCAGAGTATGCAAAATAGGCAACATATCTTACAATCTAGAAGCAACTTTGTACAAAACCAGCCTTTTAATAACAAAGAATCATGTAGCAACAGCAAATTTTTTTAACGAAAGGTAGCCTGTGGATGTGTTGCTTAATTGCAAACTTTCTGAGTGGGAATGATAAAATGAGTGTGGCAGCCAATTTTCGCATTACTGAGGCTGAGTCAGTCTACGTTCATGTTAGTTCCAACGTTATCTTATTTACAATTACTTGAATCAACATTTATAGCAACATAAACATAGATATTGATGAATAATATGGTGGTTAATCTAATGCCATGATTAAACTTTCTTATACTTTTATTTTTACACATCCACTAGTACTGAATATTGCAGTATCATGAGATTTACCTTTAAAATCAAAAAGTTATGTATAGATTTCAGCAAAATAGTGATCAAGCAATTTCTCCACAAGTTTGCGTCTCCCACTTTAAACTACCGTTCCTAGAGCCAGTAATGAAATAGAGAGTGAAATTTTACAAGAATATTTTTGTACAAAGGTACGAATTTGGGTTAGCTGCAGATTTAACATTTCTATGTAATGTAGAAAATGTGTGTAGACCATAACAAGAGGTTAATTTAGCTCTGACCTTCCGCCTTACAGCCCAAGCTCCTTCATGGGGCGTTAGTGCCTCACCATTATTATTATTATTTAGCTATCCTTACTATATTACTAGCTCTAGGACATTTTCGACATTACACAGAAATGTTTGTATTAAGTACACACAAATCTTAAATCTGCAGCTAACCTAAATTCGTACCTTTGTACAAAGATATTCTTGTCAAATTTCACTCCCTCTTGCATTACCGGCTCTAGGAACGGTAGTTCAAAGTGGGAGACGTAAACTACAAGATTACCCAAATTTGTTCTAAAAATTGCAAAAATAATAGATGCTATTTTTTACCTCGTGTGGTTACAGAGAAGTCGATATAATCTACAACATAATGATTTCTACAGTCAAACTGTATTTTCCACAAAGATTCAAAAAACTTAAAATGAGTTCTTTTATCCTCGCACTGAATTAAAATTCCACTGTCTTCGTGAGGCACACTTTCAATACTTCCTTCACTTTGTAAAGTTAACATGTCAAGAATCATTTTGCGTTCCGCCATCAATACCGCACATTTTTTAAGATAGAAAGAGCTAAGCTGATATTACGTTGTCGTTGCAAATAATTTGTACAACTAACTATTTCTTGCTTAGTTCATTATTATTAACGTTGATTCGTAATTTACTCATGTCCACAATTTCCTAAAAGAAGCGTTTCTAAATTACTACATAGCACACAATTTGAGGTAAATACTTACATTAGTAAATAACATCAGTCGCGGATAGGTTATTTTCATATCCACATTAAAATTTAAGGCTAAAGTAACATTGAGATCGAATTGGGTGCACTCCGTATTTGAATTCAGGTAAATTACGTTTGTACTTTTGATAGTGTTGATGGTAATGCCGTTGATCTCTTCCAGTCTTAAAAGATTTCGAAATTTGGCTAGATTCGACTCGTTCGATGCATTTGTGTTGCTATTTTCATCCCGTCTTTCTCGTGCAGGGTTCATTTTTAAATTTCTGTGAACTAATTCTATATATTTACTTGGTGAATGAAGACTGCAGCATTTGAGGTTATTTTTGCTACCAACTTATTATACCACTAATTTTATAATATTGTTATTAATGTTTAAATTACTTTACATTTTTGCAAAATGTCACAAGTTTAGCATTATATGCGATGTTAATTTTGCAATTTCTAAATACCGAGCTGATCTAAAACTGTAGCGATAAAAACACCTGATTATGTAAACAAAAACTGAAAACAGTAGAACGTCTAATGTCACTAAGAAAAGTGGTAGGTAGATTTTGTTGCTTGTAAAATATTGGTAGCTACCGTGAATGAAAATGTTGGTATAGTATTCCAACCAGAAATTGGAAAGCTATGTAAAATCAGGCCAGCATTGAAAACAGTAAGTTACTTCGTAATTTAATTCATAAAATTACTGTTTGATTGTCATTCAGTGACACTTCGATAATAACCTTCAAATTTGACAGATGCGTTGGGAAGTTTGGAAGATATATTCGTTTTTCAAAATTTTCTATGCTACTATACGGTTTTAAAAACTCAACTAGTACCTACTTAAATCATGCACAATGTTACAATGCCTTAATAAAACAGTTACATGTACAATTTACAGATGAACTGTCATTACTTGAAAGCTGATTGGCATTAGAATATTATTTACTGATAGTATGAAACCAACTTAGACATGACTTACACTTTTCATGGTGTACTGGATTTTAAATAACTTTTTCTACAGCCGTGATTTTAAACTGTTTCCAAGGGTCATATGCGGCGTGCTTTATGTTGTCTATAAAACACGCCATTCCATTTAAAGCACGGAGTACTTTAAGAGTTTATAAAACCTCATTTGTGAAGATTAAAAGTACAGTTATTATATCGGACCGATTTGTATGAGGAGCCCCGAGTGTCCGATTGGAGAGGGGTGGAGCCCGATGGCCCCCTTGGAGAGGGGCGGAGCCCCTAGGGCACCCTTGGAGAGGGGTGGAGCTCCAAAAGCCCCCTTGGAGAGGGGCCGAGCCCTGAGGGCCCCCTTGGAGAGGGGCCGAGTCCCAAGGGCCCTCTTGGAGAGGGGCGGAGCTCCATGGCCCCCTTGGAGAGGGGCGGAGCCCCGAGGGCACCCTTGGAGAGGGGTGGAGCTCCAAGAGCCCCCTTGGAGAGGGGCCGAGCCCTGAGGGCCCCCTTGGAGATGGGCCGAGCCCCGAGGGCCCCCTTGGAGAGGAGCGGAGTCCCGAGGGCCCCCTTGGAGATGGGTGGAGCCCCGACGGCCGCTTTGGAGAGGGGCGAAGCCCCGAGGGCATTTAAGCTAACAAACTCCTCGGCTGTAGAAAAAATATTGAAGCCAACTCGTGTTTTACAGTTTAAAAATCTCGGTCGATCATAAAATTCTCGCTTCGCTCGAATTTTAACATGATCGACCTCGATTTTTAAACCCTCTGTAAAACACTAGTTGCCTTAATAGCTATTTTATTATACCTGCATCAGAATCGCCGTTTAAAGCACGCCTGCGCGTGCGAATACAGGCGATTAAAGCTCGCCGAGATTTAAAGGTTGTCAAGGAAACGACTGAATGCAACAACGGACATGGACGCGACAAAAACGTAAACAATTCTCGTAACTATAGTAGCAATATTATTATGCCCTCTCGATTTATCACGACAAAAATTATTTCTAAGTTTTTAGTGCGTAATTTATTTCCAGTATTGGAGGTATAATAAAAAATAGCGTAAAGTATTCGTGGATAACTGGTCTTTAAAACACTTGCGCGTGTTTTAAAGACCTTGTTATCCACTCATACTTTAATCACAGAATAATACAGAATGGCCTGTCGGCTTAAAATTTAGCTAGTTTTTTCTTTGCGCATGCGCGAGTTCTGGTGGTGTGCAGTCAGCTGTTTTCTATATTTTATAAGTGTACGTGTGGCGGTCAATGACCCCTTGTAAGAAGGTTATGTTTTTTTATGCAAGTGGTTTTAAAATATTAATTTAATATGAGTGCACAGAAAACATCTATTGGTGGCACATGGTGTACTGCGCATTTCTATATAAATTGCATGGAATTTAAACGTACAGATTATTTCTGTTCAGTTTAAAATTTAGGCGCATAATTTTGAATTTACCGCCTCTGCACACCACTAGGATCATGGCGGACAAGTTCAAGGTCACAAAAATTGAGTATGCTGACATCAAAAGCGCCGACACAGAGAGGCCATTCTGATTTAGGGTGTTATTCTGTGCTTTAATATACTATTCCAATTTTTGGTTGGAATACTATAAATTGGCTGTTACAAAATTTCATTTTCCTTCTTAGTTCAGCATATTTCTTTACAACTTTCGGTTGTATGACAGCTGAGCATATAAGGAACAATATGTGTTACATTAATGTTACTTGAATTAACGCCCAATAAAGCAGTACTGTAATAGTTATTTAGCAAACAAGTATGTTATTGAGAGCGATTAATAATCGAGACTTTTTAACACACGAGCGCTAGCGAGCACGTTATTTGTAGAGATTATTAATCGCCGATTAACACACGAGTTAGTTGCAATATTTTTTCGTTTATCGTATCTTACTGATTTGAAGAAAAACTAATTTTATTCCATGAAAAGAATTTGACACTCAAAGTTTTGACATTAATAGTATCTTTGATTACCTATACCAAAATCGTCTATTAATAAAAAATCACTCATTAATAGGGGTTATTAATAAACGATTTTTAAAAATCGTTCATTAATAAAAAATATTTATTAATAAGGGTCGTTAATAGACGATTTTCTATACATTAATAAAAGCCATAAATAAACGATCAACGGAAATTATAAATTTAGGTATTAGTCAAAAATATTTCGTGAATTCTTTGAACATTTGTAAAAAATCCACATTAGCGTTTTAGGAAAAAATATGTCCTTTGTAAATTTAAAAATCATGTGAACTGTAGGAATACATTCAGAGGAAAATATTTGTTTCTACTCCTGTAACTAAAATGCCATTTATGGTCCTATATGTCTCCATGACGCTAAGTAGTCTTTTAAACACACCTTCACAAGTCGTGGGTTCGTGCGTTTTAGCCACGGACTGAACCTTTTAATGACAAAAATCAAGTTAGTTTTCAACTTTCAACAGTCAACGTTTGTCAAGCATAATTTAACCTAACATAATTTTCAAAATCTTAATGAAATAATGTTATATTGTCTAAATTTGTGGTCGTAGAAAAAGTATAGTATGCAACTCGTTTTATAAACTTATTAGTCACTCATTTTATTAAACACTCGCTCCGCTGCGCTTCGCTCATCTATAATATAATTTTCCTTAATGTGTGTTTGTCTGTGGCACAAAATAAAATCTCACGTTCCGGCTTCACAGATGTTTATATTTGTTTAGGTTTTGTTTTTCTTATCTTAGCGCTCGGATCGGAGCTTGACCTTTCGCGTATCCTATTTCACGTGCTCGTAGCTCGACTAAAATGACGTTTATAAAACTTGATACATAATATACTATTATTACACTTCTTCATTTTTGGCAACAATCTGAGGTACAAAGTACAGTAATAAACAAATTGCATAAATAATATTTATCTTCATCGGTGTTGTCTAGACTATTAACCAAAATAATTTTAGTATTGTTAAGTGCATTATTACCGCACTGAGTGCGGTAATGGATAGATATTACCGCACTCTTTTTATATAAAAATATACATCGAACCAGAAGTTATTGATGAAGATAAAATATTGAACAATACACGTTTGCTATGACACTTAACGAGACTCGTTTGATTGCCTCAAAATTCGGCTCACCGTCTCGTTTTAGCAATCAAACACGTTTCGATGAGATGCTCATAATCAAACTTGTATCGTTAATATCTATAACTAAATTAGTTTTAGATCATAAGCAATGCCAAATTAGTTTTTCAAAAAGTTCTAAAATTTTCCAATAAAAAAACAACTATAGATATACTCAATATTAATAAATGTCTACAGTTCATTAGTACCTAGCTTGTTGTAATTTTACATTAACAGGTTATAGTATTTAACATTACAAGCCAGGTAAAACAGTTTTTACTGGCGATAGGATTGGGATGACTGGCGAGCCGTTAGGCGAGCCTGTCATATCCTTGAGCCAGTAAAAATGGTTACCTGGTGTGTTTTGTTGAATATTTTATTTGTTTCTCACTTGTCAAACTGACAAGCAACTAAATTCATCAATATGACACATACTAAGGAAGACAACTCTGGCTTTGCACGCTATCATTTATCTATGAGCACGCTTGTAAAATATAACTGGCTAGCCAGTAAATTTTTTACTGGCTAGCCAGTTAAGAAACATTTTCAAGGTGAATACAGTGACTTGATAAATTGATGTTTGCAAGTGAGGAACAAATAAAAGTATTTAAGGCTTCCTTTAAGTAGGTTCGTAGAAGGCTATATATTGACCAATTTGGAATACCAGTCACTTCTTTGTAACTGCATTTGAAAAAATAACACCCTTATTAGACCCTGCTTTACCGCGATAAATGAACAAAAATGTGAAATTATAAATTAGAAAGAAGTTAGAGAGACATATATGAAAAGCGAAAATATTAAAGAGGAACCTATATATAATGTTTAACATATTTGTCTTTTTTCACTGCGGTGTATTTAAATGATGTTACTATAATATACATATCAACCTTGTTGTAGAGTTTGCTTTGTTTTGAAGTACTTAGAATTTAACTAAAAAAGTAAAACATTTTATCAAAATTTAGCGAAAATAGGCAACACACGTGACGGTTGTAGAATTCGAAATGACCCAAAACGGACTAGTGTATGTCGTCGTAATATCTTAGCCCAAAACTATTAGTTTAGGTAAAAATTTATATTAAGAATTTAAGTGGTATTTTACGTGAGTTCTAAATTTGAAAGGGAAACTGGCTGTTTATGTACTGTTTTATATTTCAACAATATTATTTACGTTCATTTGGGGTTAGAGTCATTAATTGGAACTAATAACCACACGTTTATTTCAAAGTTTTTACTTCATCTTCAAATAAATCATGATAAATTATTTTATCCAACACCTCCATATAACAACACTATTATTATGTTGATTTTGCATAAGTAATGTGATATATTACTCACTAGTGAGAGAATATTCAAAAAGTCACTAGTGAGAGAATGTAGGAAGTTACCATGAATAACAAAATTAGATTTAACACTATTTATTTATTATTCAAATTGATATTTGGAACCCCGAGGGCCTCCTTGGAGAGGGACGGAGCCCAGAGGGCCCTATTGGAGTGGGGAGGAGCTTTGAGGGCTCCCTTGGAGTGGGGCGGAGGACCGAGGGCCCCATTGGAGTGGGGCGGATCCCCGAGGGCTCCCTTGGAGTGGGGCGGGGCCCCGAGGGCTCCCTTGGAGAGGGCGAAGTTCTGAGAACTTCCTTTGAGTGGGGCGGAGCCCCGAGGGCCCCATTGGAGTGGGGAGGATCTCCGAGGGCCTCCTTGGAGTGGGGCGGAGCCCCGATGTCCCCCTTGGAGAGAGGCGAAGCACCAAGGGCTTTTTGGAAAGGGGCGGAACCCCGAGAGCCCCTTGCAGAGGGGCGGAGTCTTGAGGGCCCCCTTCTTTGATAAGGTGGAATTCAGGGGGAGGCAGGGGCGGGGTGTGTAACAGAATGGAATAGCCCAACGTAATAGGCCTAAAAATGGTGGTAAATTGAATAGGGTAGACCGCGCAATAGCGCGTGCAGCCCCGTTTATTTTTCAAATACATTTTCAAAATAATTACCTACATGAACAACACATGGAGGTGTTGGATAAAATTTTGTATCAAACTCGTGCGGAATTACACATTAGTCACTTAAGAAAATTAACCACTCAACCTAACGGTCTCGTGGCTAATATTTCTTGCGTGACTAATGTGTAACATTCCACACTCGTCTAATAAATAACTATTATCTACGACCACTACTAAAAGTAGGCCTTTTAGCGCTAGCTTGTTTCACTAAAAGTGACGTTTTATAGTTTACCGTGGTTAAAGAAATCAGCTGTTTACTTTTAGCTCTAGTGCTAAAAGTGAAGTGAGGTTATAAAACTACAATTTCGAACTGGAAGTGAAGTTGTAAAGTTATTCTAGTTGCTTCTTGCGTTACAGGTAAAGTGTTTTTGAAACAATTAAAGCGTTATGTAATGAATACTCTCAGATGTGGAGTATTAATAATTACATTTCGTAACTGACCTTGACAGCATTGGCTTCGCAAACATTTGCCCGCGCATGGCCTACTATTTATTATCACATAAATTAAAAGTGTCGTAGATACAAACATTTGTTAAACCGATATTTATGGATCAATAACGGTAAAATTAAGGTCGTAGATAAAATATTGTATGCAACGCGTGCTAAAAGTCGTTTATGCACGAGACATGTTATGAAACTCGGCCTTCGGCTTCGTTTCATAATTTTCATGTCTCGTGCATAAACGTCGACTTTTAGCACTTGTTGCATAAATAGCTATTATATACTGTTTGAGGCTTTCGCGGTTACTCGAATTATTCTTCTTAACATAGAATTTCGGCTTAGACTGCGTAGTATTTGTATATGAACACCCAGCAGTTTCTGGCTTAATGTGCCTTGCAACTTGTGAAGTCGAGCAAAAACCCGCGCGATGGTCATACTCTTTGGTGGCTCGTGTTGTTTGAGTATCTTGAGAACGGGGATACTTAGGCAGATTTGGCCGTTTTGCTGTTTATGCATCCATATTCACTAACGTTTCTCAAGACCTTGCAACTTGCATCATCAGAGTGAAAGTCGCACTAAGAACCGAAGGAATTTTAAATTTTCAAAGTTTATTCAGCTAGGTCTATACAATATCTAATTATAATAAACCTAACCTACTACCGTTTAGGGGCTTTGGCTTTGTACAAGAATTATTTGGATTTAAAAAAATACATTTCATTTTAGGTTTACTTAAGATATTGCATATTTATAATAGTTATTTACTATACAAGCGGGATAATAGCATCATTAATATACGTGTGTGTACGTTACAAACGAGTGCGTAGCACGAGTTATGTAAGCACACAAGTATATTAATGGTGCATTATCACACATGTATTGTACAAAATTTTATCTACGACTGCCTAAAATTGAGAAAAGTGCATTAAGAGAAATGTCAGATCTGTCACTTTCAAAAATATTTTAGTAGGCAAATGTCATTATGTCATTCATTTGACACTATTTCAGTTACGTAATGAAGTCATTACACAACTCAGTTACGTAATGAAACCATTACATAACTGAGTGGTGTAATGAGCTTCATTACCTAACTGAAATAGTGTCAAATGAGTGACGTAATGCGTTATTTATCCCACTGGAGTAGATAAATATTATTTTTAAACTTAAGATATGTTATTGCATGCTTACGAAATAAAAAATTTACAGAATTTGGTCTTACGATATTGGACTTTTACATATATACAAGAAAATTTACAGTGGCGTCGGAATAATCGGAGGTTGAGGGGAACGTTTTCTAAGATGTCCTGGAACTCCTCGGGAAAATCTTCGGCGTCGCTGAGAAGGATGTCGGGGGGAAACCTCTTCTTCGTTCTGGGTCTCCTGGTTTGGAATGCTGGAGTCCTGAGGATGGTGACGGTGTGCTGATGGTCCTGCACTATCGCTCGTTGCACGAATCGGCCTCGGAGTTCAGAGAGTCTGCCGTCTATAGGAGGGATGCCGGCAAGGTCGCAAACCTCCTGAGAGGGATGAAACCAGTTCAGGTGCCCTTAGGCTCTTCATGCTGGAGGGAGGTGGAGCGCTGAAACAGATAAAGAGGTAATCAATAATGGGTCGAATAAATATCTTGTAGTTGTGGATGAGGGTGCGAGGGTGACAGCCTCCAAAGCTGCCTCGGAGCACGGAGAGAATGGCACTCCTTCTCTGAATAGAGTCGATGCATCTTTGAAGCTCGGGGAGCCAGCTCAGGGTGGAAGTAAAATGGACCCGCAGATAGATGACTGAAGTGGAGAGCTCTAGCCTAAAGTTCCATAATGTCAAGGCGACGTTGTTGGGGTCCAGTGAAGGTCTGCTGTGATGCATTGGGTTTTTAAACAAGATGGTCTGGGTTTTGTTCGGATTGGGTTTGATTCTCCAGCGCCGAAACCAGCGTTCGAGGATCAGAAGTGACGGGGACAGAAGGTTTGAGGCACGGGCCCTGCTGATGGCTTTGACCCAGATGGCGGTGTCATCTGCGTACTGAAAAAGTTAGACTCTTGGATTGGGCGGTAAAGGAATGTCGATGCAGAAGGTGATGAAGAGCAGAGGGGGGAGAATCGAGCCTTGTGGAACCCCGGCTCTTGGGGAGTACGGTCTTGAGGTTTTTCCGCAGAGTGAGGAGGGTGATAGCTACAGCGGGAAGTTGACGAAGAGCTCGGCGGGTGAGCCCGTCGTTCCCGGGGGCGGTGTTCTTTCCAGAGGCCAGGGCGTCGAGGACTTCCTGCTCCTCGATGGGAAGAAGAAGGTTGATGTCAGGAATGGCCTGGGCTGGAGGAATGAGACGAAGTGGACGAATACTGGGATTGCCAGCAAAGGTTCGATGAACTTAGACATAGTTAACATGAGAGAAGTTGGGGTCGTTCGGAACTTGATGAACCTGTTCCAAGGTGTCGGCAACGATGTCAGACTGTCGTTGAGGATCTACCACAACCTCGCCATCATGTGGAGCGGAACCCCAGAAGAGCATCGTTGCCCCGTGAGGCCTTTCAGCTTCCTCCAGAATCTCGCCCCTCACGATAGTCGAGGCCAGAGCAGATTGTCCTCCAACGCTGTTCCCGAAATCTGGTGGTTTGGAGACGAACGATGGCGTTGAGGCGATTCCATTGGGTTTTGAATTGGGGGTCTCTGGTACGAGTGAAAAGCCGATAAAAGCTCCGCTTTTCGCGGATGAGGGCGATGACTTGGGCTGGAAGAGGTGGACGGCTGATGTTGATGGCTTTGCTAGGGACCGATTGATGAACCGCCTCTTGGATGGTAGTGGAGAGAAGGTCGACAGTGGCATCAACTTCTTGGGTGTTGGTGGGGGAGGGAATGTTTTGAAGGCGATCTTCTAGAAACTCCCGAAAGTCATCCCAACGACCGTTGTTCCAGTCCCGAATGGTTCTGAAACCCTGGCGAGGAGGTGGAGAAGCCATGATGTCTGTGGATGCTACCAGAGGGAGGTGGTCGCTGGTGACAGAAATGCCTATAAAGGCGGGGGCAGTGAAGTGAGGTGCCAGTCGATCAGTGACAAGGGTATGATCGATTATGGAGCAACCAAGATGGGAAATATATGTCGGAGCTTGGTTGGGAATTCTGAAGAGGTCCAGAAGAAGAAGACAATTGGCAAGTTTGGCCTCTTTGATGTTCGTAGCAGTGTCGCCGAAAGCAGTTTTTCTAGCGTTGAAATCTCCCATGATAATGGATGTACGGTGGGCGGATTCCAAAAGGCGATCATCGATTGCAAGAGCGACGCCTGCTCTTCCTCTGGGGCCATCTTTGCGAAAGATCTGGAATCTGGGAAGAGTTAGAGATTGTGAGGGCTTCAAATGGGTCTCTGTGACGGAAAGGACGTGAATGTTTTCGGCTTGAACCAGGTTCTCGATAAGAGTGCGTTTCCTGGTCCAGCCGTTGGTGTTAATCGTCGCGATTTGTAGATCCATAGACGAAATCAACATGAGAGGTGGACATGGAGAAAAAACAGTTTATACCAATGATACGTGCAGCCAGTTGCCAGAATAGGAGGCCGCAAACTGAAGGTCAAAGAATTGTAAGATTAGGGGCTTTAAGACCTGCTGAATCTTTCCACGCAGGTCTGGGAATATGTTGGCGAGAGTGTTCATAAAGAAGCAGATGATTTTGCGAACAGTGGGAGAAATTATCAGGCGTCTTCAGCGGAGCTGTGGAGTCGGTCGTTGCGGCCTCAGCATTGCGATTGGGGCATTTCGCGAAAAAGACAACGTGGTCACCATTGCAGTTTCCGCACTTGGGCGTGGCATGGGGTTTGCAGAAGGAAGTGTCCCCACGACAGATACCACCAACAGACTTCCTCTCTTGGCAGCTGGAGGCTGTATGGTCGAATTTGAGGCATCGGCCACATTGTACTGGTTGAGGTTTGGGAGGAATGGAGGGTTCTGCAGGGTAAGAATGGTGAAACATTCGTAACCCGCTGGAGAGGAGAGTGTCCAAGGTGGATTGGGAGCTGGTGACATTTCGGAACAACCTGGTTTCTTGGTCAGTGGCCTTGGAACGGATGCCCAGGTATTATTGAATTCAAGGCCAGCTTGGCGGAGGGCTTCCTTCACGTCTTCGGCGGAGACGTCTAACTCTACTCCTCGCAGGACGCAGGAGAAAGTAGGAAGACGGGGGGCGATGTTGCCGAGATCTGGGCCGGAGTGAGAAGAGATTTTTAAAGGACGGCCAACGTGATGAGCAAGGGACTGAAGTTTTGAGTCGAGGTCTGGGCATGGAGAGCTGACACGTGCAGTGCAGTTGTTGAAAACGGAGATGGAGCTGATAATAAGCCCGGAAATTTTCCTGAGTTGGGTTTCAAGGCCTTTTGGGGTGGAAGCATCCTTCGGGAGACCAGAAATTAGGCGGGTTTGTAATCTTTTAATTTATTAATGTCATTGCAGAGCCATGCATCCGTAGGGCATGCACTCCAACGTGGATAAGCAAAACTGTACTATGTATGGGGCTGCTATTTTGTTATTTCTTAGCTAGACTTTTTCTAAGCAGTATTTCTTTAGTTAGAATAATAATTTTTCTTTTGTTTTGTTTCAATCATTTTTGAAAGGAAATATTTTAATTTTATGTTGTTTTCACACATTTTTTATTATAAATTAGTGAAAACAGTTTCTTTTTTCACAAAACTTGTACTTGATTGTATTCGTCTCAAACAACTGAATAAATTTTTTGTTTGTTTAACTAAAGCAACAAATATTGGGGTATACAGTCTGTTCTATAAAAAAGGCCCCGCCTTCTAGCTACTTTATTATTTATTTTAGACCCAATAAACCTTATATCAAATCAAATGACACATAAAAACCTACATTTTAACACAATCAACAAATTTTTATCTTCAATTGTTTCAGAGTGATGACGTCACGTGCAATTTTTTTAAATGACACTGTATATATTTTTTGACATTTTCTGGTAGAGGTTTTTTTTCTCTTTTCAACAATATAAATATTTCATGCACTTGCATAAAAAAAATTTCGTGAAAAATTACAAAAACTTTTTCACAGTGGGAGGCCATGATACAAAACTGTAAACAAAAGTGTAACTTAGAAAAACAAAACAAATATAAGCCAAACGCTTTAACTGTCAGATTTCAGAATAATCTAAAGTGTTTATTGTTTTGTTTTTCTGAGTTACACTTTTGTTTATAGTTTTGTATGGTGGCCTCCCACCGATAAAAAAGTTTTTTAATTTTTCTCGAAAATTTTCTTATGTAAGGGCATAAAATATTTATATTGTTGAAAAGAGAAAAAAAACCTCTACCAGAAAATGTAAAAAAATATATACAGTGTCATTTAAAAAAATCGCATGTGACGTCACCACTCTGAAACAATTGAAGATAAATTTTTTTTGATAGTGTTAAAATGTAGGTTTTTATGTGCCATTTGATTTGATATAAGGTGTATTGGGTCTAAAATAAATAATAAAGTAGCTAGAAGTCGGGGCCCTTTTAATAGAACAGACGGTATATCACCCCAGTGTGAAGTGTATTAATCAAAAAACAAGTGTGATGTTCCATGGTTAATGAAGCGCCCTTTCATAGACAATATTATTTACTGGAGTAGATATGTTGCTGATATCCTGGTAATTTTCAGTTATAACACCCCCAATGCAATCGATCACATTACTTGGCTTAACTCATTTAATCATAATAATAAATTCACTTTTGAAATTGAACATAATAACTCTTTATTCTTTTTTGATATTTTGGACACAAAAAACAAAACTGTAATTCTAAATCACTTAGTTTCAGCATTATCAAGAAGCCCAGTTGTACTGCCCATACCCTCCTTTGCTCGCCCCTCATCCTTTATCCCATGAACTTGCTAATTTTCAATTTTTGTTCAGACAATTACTGTATATCCCTATGTCAGAAGATTTCAACATAGAATTTAATATCATTAAATTTATTGCAAATTAAAAACGGTTATTCTCTAAAACTAATTTTACCTATTTACTATAAACTCCTAATAAAACTTTCCACAAATTTAACCCGTATCAATAATTCGGAAAATAAAGTTTTTCATGCAATTCCATATTATGGTACAATTTCTTTGTCCATAAAAACATATTAAACGAATATAACTTTCAATTTTTTTTTCTACTACTGATTTTCTTCAGAAATTATTAGTTTTTAATAAAGATCCTATCCCTTTAATAGAAAGATCTGGTATCTACCGTCTCAACTGTTCGTCGTGTGACTGTTTTTATACAGATCAAACCGGACATACTTAAAAAAAATATATAATTAAAAAACATTTTGTTTGCATTAGAAATAACAACTTTGTCTTTGAACAACCTAATAAATCCACCTTCGCTAATCACAGTTTGCAGTTTAACCACAGCTTTAATCCTAACAAAGACTAAAAAAAATTACATACAGCTAATAAAGGTATTCTGTTAAATTTACTTGAAATGTTTGAAATTATGTCCAACAGTAATTAATTCAAACTCAATGAGATCACAGATTTTGAAACTAATTATATTTTCATGAATATTAAATGAATTGGATACTTTCTGTAGATTTCATCCCTTATTTGGTTTTTATAGTTTCTTTTCTTCATATTACTTTTTGAACCGCTTTGGTAATTTCATTGTTATTGAATAGGGCATTTTTCTATTTCAGGTTTAGATACTTAATGGGATTAAATTCATTCTAAATTGTGTCACCTTTAATGACGCATGATTTTTAACTTGCTCGTTTAATTATTATGTTTTAACCAGTATAACCATTTTTATAATGTATTTTAATTCTTAATTATTTACTTCTCCACTTTCATGGTGTTTTAAAAACTTTTTAACTTAGATTTGTTCAACTTTTAAATTTTAACCTTACTTTGACCGTGTGCTCGCGACCAATGATATTTGAAGTAAGTACAATCCTTTATTACGAATACCTATGTTATTATTATACCTATGTAGATTAATGTTTGGGCCTGATGATGAAACTAGTTTGGTTTTGAAACATACACGTAATATGTGGTTTTACCAATAAAATATGTTTATATTTAATTTAACTTAAGGTATTTTAGACTAGTGAATCTCAGGTTTGTTTGCCAACAACGAGTTCGAATAAAGGTAGTGTTAAAACGCAAAATCAAATGGATTATTTTTATATGTATTTTTTTTAAACTGAAATTGCAAACAAAATCCACTCCTTTCATGAAAAATATTAGCATTTTACAATAAAAGATTTATACAACTACGCTGTGAATCACTTGGAATATACTGAATGTAAGACAACTTTATATAAAATTATCAAAACAACGGGATTTCGTTATAAAAAATGCGACAATAAAAAAATATTATGTGAAAGCTCACATGTTCAAGTGGCGAGAGTGAAATTTTTACGGAAATATATTGAGTATATGCAGGCATCTGAAGAACTTTTATTTGTTTTCATTTATGAAACCTGGATATACCAAAACGGTTCCCAGATTCGAACTTGGACACATGATGATGACGAAAAAACTCATACAAAACGCACTAAAAGTGAAGGACGACGATTTACCGTGTTGCATGCGGGATGCAAATACGGTTTTTTAAAAGGTTGTTTTGGATACAAAATAGAACATCGTGATTACCATCATGCAATGAATGGTGAAGTATTTAAAAAATGGGTTCAAGAGCAACTTATTCCAGGTATGGATCAATTACAAAAAAAATGTATTGTGATAATGAACAACGCCTCATATCTTACAGTAAAACTAGAAAAACCTCCAAATTCTAATTCTTCAAAGCGGTCTTACAAAGACTGGTTGATAAAACATAAAGTGCAGTTTGATGACAATATGCTTAAAAACAATAATGATAATAATTAAGCCTTTAATTAATGATACTAAAACGGCTTATGTTATTGATGATTTAGGAAAGCTATTATTGTGAATCTCCGCAATTGTAATAGTCATGGCTTGTCGCTAATGGGGTGGCTCATTAAACTAAACGTTCTTGGTGGAATAATTGTATTTAATCTTGGAAAATTCGAAAGTTCCAAAGCTAATTGCTAATCGCTATTGGCTGACTTATTATTGTTATGGGTATGTAAAAGCCTTACACCTTAGGAATATTATTTACTTGCAATTGTTACTTTGAGTGAAGCGCAACAAAAATATTAAAAATGCCATAATCATGCTGCCGATGCAGCACATGTAGAAAGAAGCAAGTAAAGTTATGAATAACATCCGCGACAGTGCTAGAAATACTCAAGACGCACCTCACTATATTGTGTCCAATGCTACTGCAACAGTTACTCAAGCGGGTGCAGCTCAACTTCCTGGTAAGTGAACTGAAGGCGGAGCTTAGTTAAATGGCAGCTCTAAGTAGGTACGATTCTTAAAGCCTATGTATTTCCCTACTTAAACGCTGAATTTAAATGTTTTTTAGTATTTGTTTAAATAATTTTAGGGGCGTAATTTTGGAATATTTTAAGCTTTCATTATATGCACTTTAATTAAAGATGTGTAAACGGGATTTTAATAGGGCTGTTTTACCATAAATAAATAATTTAATCAGTAGTGCGTAAATATACCAATGCTGCATTTAACAGATTTCTAGTATTTTCTTAAATAATTTTACGGGCCTAATATTGAGAAATTGTAAGTCTTCATGATATGCATTTTAATTAAAGATATTTAAATGGGACTTTACTAGAGCTTTTTTGATAGAAATAAATAATTTCACCAGCCGTGAGTACATCAATGGCTATTAAGTCATGCTGCATTATTTACAGAGTTTCTATTTCTAGTAGGTAAGTATTTGTTACACACAGCAACTATTGGGGAATTTTAAGTCTTATGGAATGTAGTTAAAGATGTTCTAATGATACTTTAATAGTCACGTATTAGTCATCAATAGTACAAATAAAGAAGTTCGTTACACGCGCAGAAGTCAGTCAAACGGTTGGTTGTAAGTAAAGTATCGTGATAAAGTGATAATGGCAGATAGATTAACTATGCTGAATATTTGCAATTATGCAGAAGCAACATTTTCTTCTAGAAATTATATTGAAGGGAAACAATTAATTAATTCTGGACATGTGGGTGCAAAAGTCAAGAAAATGTTAAAACAAGTGTCGTTGCTCTTTGCCTACAAACTTCGGCGTTAAAAGAAGCACTTGTTTTGCGTTTACGTCTTGTGTTATTGGTTTTGCATTATAAATGTTAATTTATATCATTACGATAATAAGTATTGTACTCACCAGGAAGAATATAATCTTCTTTTTTTAAAAGCAGAGAACAAACATGCATACTTTCTGTAACTTTTTTCCCCATTCTAAGTAAACGAATCCATTCCTTTCGCCGATCTGCTTTCTGATTATTAATTTTTACAAATTCTCCTTCTTTAGGAAACTTATGGAACCGCACAGTTGTATAGCGTTTTGATAGTGATTTACAGCCATACACGCAACAAAACCGTTTCGATTTATTTGGTACAGGAGAAAATCTAGCTCTCTCACGTTCACGATCCATTTTTACGTTAAAGATATTCCGTTATTAAAAATATAAACAATAAATTAATAAATATAAACAAGACACTGAACTTCAGCAAGAACAAACCTAGTAAAAACAAGAACAAGCAAGGTAAATGTAGGCATGTACCAACGTATTACTGCTGCGCTCGAAAATAGAGGGAACAAGGGCTTCACTAATTGCGGATCGAACAATATGTAGGCGGACAAGAAGCAACTAGTACTCGTAAAAAGTACAGAGACTGTGCTCAGAGAATCAAACAACTTGCTGAAAACTTTGACGTCAATAACATGCATGACTATCTGCGTGGCATCGCACATAATACTGCTTATTAAAATAACTAGGAAATTGTAAGAACAGACTAAAGGCCTCGGTTCAGATACGCTCAGGGAAGGGGCGGGGTCCTAAAACGAGACACCATAGGGCAAGCGTGTTGATGTATATATAGGGTGTTACCGAATAAATGGGCGCCACAAGGGCCAACTTAAGGAAACCCACGCTCAACCGAACCTTGAGAGTCAAACGGGGTAGGATGCTCGAATATTGACTCTAAGGAACAACAGTGTAGTTACAGCGCGCCGACCTACCTGCATCACTCAAGAACCGCTCCCCGGGCTCGCTTTACATCGATCTTGACATGGAGACGGGATCACCCTGTAAACAAACATGCACAGAAACCAGGGATAATCATACGACAATTATAATAAACCAATGTATTAGGCTAAAACCCTGACCGACAGTTACAAAAAAAGGTCGACGTAATCGGCTCACACAATGTTACAGGTATAGTGGCAGAACAGTTTTATCCTAAAAGGACTACATAAGAACTCCAGCTGGGAACGCTTTGGCTAACATCAGCACTCACCTAGAGAGAGGCGAAGAATGCGCGCCCAATGCTTTAGTCAAATACTAATAGCCCAATCTACTTAGCTGAGCTCGCAAACCTGAATCGCAGAAATGAACACACTGTACTTAATTCAGTGTACAAAGATTAATTGCAACAGTGGGAGCACCATGCTTGGGTTAGTTACAGATAACGACTCTACTTGATTAAGTTCGGTCAAGTGGAATGCAAAACGTCAAATGTAATTTAGCAGCGTATTTAATGAGTTGTACGCTAATGAAATGTCGGAATGAACGCACACAATGCGGCCTTTAAATGTAATATAACCGCGCATTTACTTAGTTACACACACAAATGAGGTGTAAAATACCTTGTTTTAGCAACTCGGTCCTGGGGCAGAACGTCGGAATGCTGCAAACGGCGGCGACCTGTCACTACAGCTGTCAATCATTAGGATTGGGGGGGGGGGCGGTGTAATTCTAAAACGTCCAGAGAATTTCCCTGTATTTATTCGGGCGCGGCGGTGTAACACCACCTCGGATATCACACGCCTAGGGAGCCGTTGAATTAGGCATAAATAATCCCATTTCAAGAAAACGGACATCTGAGCTAAACAGCTCGCGAAAAACTGTACGAGTGTACGAGCGGCCACGGCAATTTTCGGACCTCCTCACCTAACCTCACAACGGTACACACCACTCACAACGCCTATTCGTCACCGTCTTCCTCGAAAAAACCACAATAAACAATGTCTAAAACTTTGCTGCAACAGCATAAAAAGGAATAACGGGCGTCTCCACGCGTGAAGACGCCCACCAAAACACGCTCTGTCGACTCTCCTCTGTCGCGGACCGAGGCTGAATCTTGTCGCAGCCGACGCCAAGCTCTCCAGATCGACGCGTTCTAACCATATATATATTACACATATATTGCTAGTAGGGCCTCGGAACGCTAGAAAACATTACGGCGCCGACATAGTCTCACTTAGAGTATAACGCGTCTCGTGCGCATGCGTGGGAATTCGAATTCCGCCTTTAGAAGCGAATTTTAAACTTGACCACTTCCCCATTGGGCGGACGACGCCGCCGCCCTTGCGCACCGCTCACCGTTATACATTGAAGAGTTGGTTGTCTGTCTCACTTCCTTGGCGAGTTTCCCACTCATAGCCGCTAGCAATATAGTAAGTATTAGATATATGGTTCTAACGCGCCAAAAGCGACCAATCACAACACAGGCCGCGTCAGACCCGCCAAACGCGTAATCGCTCGCAAGTGAAAGAGGTAGAAGCTATCCTGCTTGCTCTTATGGGCTAAATTTTAAATAACTTGAAAATAGACGCTCTTACGACGGATGGGGCACGCAGCTGCATGAAACGATGATGTAAAGATTGGCGCGGTGCGATAGACCTTAAAATTAAGTCGAAAGCCACGCTCGTGTCCGACTCTTGTTTGATGCGAAAAACTGAAGCATTATGCAATAAGTTAAGACTGAAATGGCCCTAACATACAGGTAGGCTCACCAACTCTGTCCCAAAACTATGCGAAAAGATTAAATAACTATCGGAATTGCAGAGAAATAAAATGGCCTGACAGGTTGACACTGTTTATGTTGGTGGCACTGTAAGTCAAGTCTATGTCAAATTCGAGGTTTTGACACAAGCTGACGCAAAACCTAACCTGCTAACCTCGAATTTGACATAGACTTACAGTACCACCACCATACACAGTGACAACCTAAGAAAAAAATCACAACCATTTATGGTCACCCGGTACAAATTATAACATATCTCTGATTTGACATTTATTTGATTAAAAATAAAATTCCAATTCGTTCAAATTGTTTTACTATTATTAACACGTTTTATACGCTAATTTTTTTATCTGCGCTTATTGTCAAATCGTTATTCACCGTTGTTTAACAAACACTTTACTTTAAAAATAAAATTCTCACCGAATTCTCCACTAGACAGCGTTGCCGATAGTAATTATCGAGAGGAATGCTGCGTTGGTGGGTTAGAATTTTTGAACACGCTTTAAGTTTAGAAAGTTAAATGGGGATTTTGTTGATTTTTTTCTGATATATTGTTTCTGTCTTAGATTCAGAACTTATCAATCAAGTACCAATCATTTACTAGAACTTAGTTCTAGCTGATATTTATTCCCTACTCTACATGTATATACTTTGCAATTACTATATCGTCAGGTTGAAACTTTTGATATTGGTAGATTTGGTGTGTTGCTACTAAAATGCGCCTAGTGGTGTGACACACGTCACGTTTAGGTAATCAAGGTTTGACATTTCGAACGGGTAAATAGTTATTTGTGAATTTGTACTAGTCTGACTGAGTGCTGCGGCTGGTGCGGTTATCACTTTACTTTGATAGTGTTTCAAAACTTTAGGGTTATGTAAATTATGTAAAAGGATTCTATAGGCGTGTAAAAAATTTAAGTGCTAATTCCTCTGTCATCATGATGAAAACACTCACTGTGCTAGAAACATGCGAATTTTGCGTGTAATAATGCAATTTGTCGTGATTAGTAAGTGGTGTGTAACAGGAAATTGAATTAACAAAAAATGTCAGTGACTGCTGCTAAAATGAACTATAACATTGACTGGATAATTCCCAGTTTGCGGAACCCAACAAAACTGTGGAATATTGCGAGTAGCATTACGATGGCATGTGTAGGAATCTTTAGCAAGATTATTATATGTGAGTAGTTGTATATTCATATGTTTTTCCATGCATTTTGAACTGTTGCCCCTTAGGTTGGTTCAATAAGTCCAAAATTTACAATCGGAATGTTATGTCTAACGCGCTGGAAAAACGGCCGAAAAATGTTCCCTTGATTACCGTGTCAAACCATCACTCTTGCTTTGATGACCCTGGCATTTGGGGTAAGTATTTTTAATAATATAATTAAATTAGGCAATCCAATTGTAGGGATGTTAATTTATGTTTTTGTTACAGCTACATTGCAATTTAAGCACTTAGTCAAAAAGAACGTTATGAGGTGGTCATTGGCTGCCAATGATATCTGCTTCACCTGCGCTCAGCATTCATACTTTTTTAGCTTAGGAAAGTGTATACCTGTGATACGGGGAAATGGTGTATATCAAGATGCTGTCGATTTTTGTATAGAACAACTTTCGAAGGGCTCTTGGGTTCATATATTTCCAGAAGGTTAGTGACGTATAAAAATATAAGAACAAACAGAACTGCTCATTCCTGTATTTATTATATAAGTAGCCGACGAAAGTGTTGTCAGTAAAATAACCACAGAATGGCTTCAAAACTTGTACTTTCACATCATGCAAATGAGAATTTTTGTTACACCAAATATAAATTTTAGATACATTACTTTTTAGAGATATTGTGCTATAATGTGGCAACTGTGGTAATTTCCACATTAGTAGTCCTAAGTTGATATGACCAGCTGTACTTGAGCACAGATATACAGAAATGATGTCAAAGTCACCGATTTCAATGAGCATTATATTTGACGATGCTTAATTTACCATCTGTGTTTACGATTAACTACCATGATGTTAGTATTTTATAAATAAATAGAATTTTTGATATTTATTAAACTTTAAATAAAATTCCAGAGTTCAAGATGATAGAGATTAGTGAATGAAAGAAACACTTCAATACTAATATCCACTAGTGAAATGTCACAACTTTGGTAGAATTTTCTGCTTGACTAATTTATTATGCAATTTGCTATAGTTTTCTTTTTCAAATAAAGACTGAGTCATACTAGATTACCTGGATGGTTGAGTGGATTAGCAACCAATTGGATATGGATTCACATCTGGCAGTAGCCGACTTGAAACTTGTTACTTAAGTTAATTATTGTAAGTTAAGTTTAGGGTTGTTGAGTATATGGTTTGATGCATGGGGAGCGTAATTTAAGCTGCATGCAATCTATTATCTCTGTTGCACTTCCCGGGCAGTATGAATGGTCTTTGACACTGAAGAGGCTAAAGATGATGATGTTTATTAGTTAAACTTATTTTAAAAAAAGCAGGGTAGCAGATACCACTTTGAACATTCTATTATGAAGCAAATGACATGATCATGAAAAGTATTAAGTAACATGAATTACATTGTAGTAAACAATCACTACTTTCTAGAATGATATCGTGTAGTTCCATTTATATTATTTATTTTATCCTATTATGTTACTGTGATAATAACTCATTAGCAACATGTTGTGTTAAGATGCAATACTTTATTAGCATTTAATCACATGTTGGCAGTACTGATGTGTATTGCTAGTGACAATGTCAGTCTATGTCAAATTCGATGTTAGTAGGTTAGGTTTTGGTTGTTAATTGACACAGACTGACGCGAAACTTAACCTGCTAATCTCGAATTTAACATAACCTGACAGTGCTACCAACAATACAGTATTGAGTGATACCATCACAGCCATATAAGATATATGTCTTGCTGTTGTGTCATTAATAACAATTTTTTACTTTTTGAAAGAGGTTAGTATTTTAGGATAAAATAAACCGTGTTACGATATACTATCCATTCACAAAACTTGTGAACTGTCAAAACGCTGTCAAGTTGGTACTTAGTTTAAATTCTGGTTTGGAACTTCTGCTTACTGATTTTGGCAGTACTGAAATTTTTGAAATTTAAAAACTTGACTTGTCACGCTTGTAAAAAAATTATCTCCAAATTTTTTTTATATTTGTGCATACACTTCAATTGTAGTGGAACAGAAACGAAAGGGGGTTTTATTATTGGAAAGGGAAAAAAGGGTAGACCTAGTTAATTATTACAAGCAAAAACTTCGCTTAAATTTTGACACATGTAACATAACCAAACTGTAATATTACTAGAAATCACTAGATTCAAAGTACATTCCCAAAAAAACTGTAATTTCCAAGTACACTCAGCAAATATTTAAAATATTTGACATTGACAGTTCACGAGTTTTGTGAATGGATAATACGTAACATTATCTGCTTTCTACATTACTCGAACATTTTAAAGAACTCGCTCCTAACGTCGCTCGTCCATTCAAACTATTCTCTGGTAATGTAAAAAGCTTGATAACGTTACTTGCATCGTAAATTACTATTATTTTATTATTAAAATTTAGGACAGGCAGTGAACTGATAATGTTGCTGTCATACTAGCACCTGTCTGAAAAATCTGGATGACTATTTTTTTAACATCTACCACATTGTAACAGTAAAACTTCAGTTTGCCTATACATCCTGTAAATTATTTTGTGGAGTTGTGAGTATGGAATGAAAAATTATCTCAGGAAATACTCAACAAAAAAAAGGTTAAATAAATAGCAAGGCTGCTAGATGTTGGCTTTCCAAGACATATGAATGTATAGGTTGGAAAGCAACACCATCTAGTAGTAACTTATCGTGGAAGGAGCTTGAAATCAGAAATTATAATTTAAAAAATTCAAGACCAATAATTATATTTTGTTTTTCTCTTGCATTTTACTGATTCCACGTACAGGTAACTCTTTGATTGTCTTTATAAAAATTCATATAATTAAGAAATCTGCTGTAATATAAGAAATACTTTATGCATTGTATACATTATACAATTAGATAAAATGTTTAGCTTTTCTACATTTAAATTCTAGAATTTTTGTTTTATTATTACCAGCGTATATAAATCAAACAAGTAGAGACACTCACTGTCGGTTCCTTTGATGTCAAAATTCCGATTTGGATGACCTTGAACGGCTCCTGGGGGGGTTCTTTCCAATAGTACTAACAGATGGCGCCACTACTTTATCACATATGATTGGTAGCAGAGCCAGTAACTGGCCCTGATTGGTAAAATTTTGTGCTGCCATCTGATAGTCGAGCTTCGAAATACCCCCCCAAGTTACTGTCCTTGGCACTCTAGACAGGTTTCAACATTTGGCTTGAGTGTATCTACTTGTTTGATGTATGTACGCTGTTATTCCTACAGACTAAAAAAAGTGAAATTTTGAGTTATCTTTCTTTGTAAATAATACGTAACATTATCTGCTTTCTACATTACTCGAACATTTTAAAGAACTCGCTCCTAACGTCGCTCGTCCATTCAAACTATTCTCTGGTAATGTAAAAAGCTTGATAACGTTACTTGCATCGTAAATTACTATTATTTTATTATTAAAATTTAGGACAGGCAGTGAACTGATAATGTTGCTGTCATACTAGCACCTGTCTGAAAAATCTGGATGACTATTTTTTTAACATCTACCACATTGTAACAGTAAAACTTCAGTTTGCCTATACATCCTGTAAATTATTTTGTGGAGTTGTGAGTATGGAATGAAAAATTATCTCAGGAAATACTCAACAAAAAAAAGGTTAAATAAATAGCAAGGCTGCTAGATGTTGGCTTTCCAAGACATATGAATGTATAGGTTGGAAAGCAACACCATCTAGTAGTAACTTATCGTGGAAGGAGCTTGAAATCAGAAATTATAATTTAAAAAATTCAAGACCAATAATTATATTTTGTTTTTCTCTTGCATTTTACTGATTCCACGTACAGGTAACTCTTTGATTGTCTTTATAAAAATTCATATAATTAAGAAATCTGCTGTAATATAAGAAATACTTTATGCATTGTATACATTATACAATTAGATAAAATGTTTAGCTTTTCTACATTTAAATTCTAGAATTTTTGTTTTATTATTACCAGCGTATATAAATCAAACAAGTAGAGACACTCACTGTCGGTTCCTTTGATGTCAAAATTCCGATTTGGATGACCTTGAACGGCTCCTGGGGGGGTTCTTTCCAATAGTACTAACAGATGGCGCCACTACTTTATCACATATGATTGGTAGCAGAGCCAGTAACTGGCCCTGATTGGTAAAATTTTGTGCTGCCATCTGATAGTCGAGCTTCGAAATACCCCCCCAAGTTACTGTCCTTGGCACTCTAGACAGGTTTCAACATTTGGCTTGAGTGTATCTACTTGTTTGATGTATGTACGCTGTTATTCCTACAGACTAAAAAAAGTGAAATTTTGAGTTATCTTTCTTTGTAAATAATTTGGCCATTATGAGCGATAGCGCAAATGTAAGGATTTTGACATTGTAGCCTTTTTTATGTAGACTTTTTTATGTAGATCTTTAACTTAAATAGTTCACGAACGTTTTTATATGATCGGGGCAAAAACATCATTTTATACATCCATTTTTTTCAGTGTAAAAATAGCACTTTTGCATACTAATACAACAAATTTCAAATCTTGGTAACTCGTAATGTTTCTGGTCATTCAGATATTACATTTTGTCACAAAAAATAAATATATCATCTGAAATATTACCGTTACAATTTTTTATTATTTTGAAATTTTTTGTTAAATAAAAATGTTTTGTTTAAAAAATAACCGTAACCGTACAAAGAGTAGGTTTTTCATCAAGCAATATGACAATTTTCACGTTGCATGCTGAAACACTCACTTTTACTTATTTTACGTCGTAAAACATTAGTAATCATGAAAATTTTTGAACTCTATATTTTTGCGGAATAATCGGTTTTCTAATTTAGAAAATGTGGTTTTGGAAATGATGTCGGTCTGTTAATCTGTGTCCTCTCTACAGCCTAGACATCGGCCGGAAAATCTATATCTATGTTTTTAATATAAATTCGGAGATCCCAGTAATTTTTTGGTAAATTAACCAATTTGAAGTGGCACTCTACTCCTGTTTTTTTTGTTTTACGGGAAATGTTTCTAATTATTTGATAAAAATAAAATTATTTAGAACAGGATCATATAAATGTTTCAAAAGTTTTTTTGCAAAAATGAGTTTTTGAAAGAACCTCAAAATTATATTTTTATAAAAATCTCTTCAAAATTTAAAAGTTAATAATAGGAATAAAATTATTTAGAACGTTATATGTTACGTAATTGTTTATCGGTTTTGTCAAAAGCGTTCTGTTGTAAGAAGTATAGTTTTTGAAAAAAAAACTATAAATTACATAGATTCTTTGAAATTTCCTCGAAGTCCAAAAATTAATAAAAATGTTAAAACAGTGTTATATATTACGCAATTGTCAGTTTAAAAAATTTTTAAGATGTATAATTTTTGAAAAATTTACAATAGTTATTTATGTATTAAGGGCGTAATCAATAGATTATAGCACGAGGGAATGTTTAAATTTCCCGGGAGCTATAATCGTGATTAGGCACATACAATGTTTTATTTCATTTTAGTCCTCAAAATTCAAGGATTCAGTATTTTGGCTACAGGCTACTGCGTCGTCGTTGTGCTGGCGCTGTGCATTTCTGGTGTGCTATGGTTTCTATGCAGATTGTTGGTGTTGCTATACTACCTACATTGTTGGTGCTTGTTATACTGCTTAGCAACTTTATGGGCCCTAGGGCTATAAAAGCCATTTTACGCCCTCTATCGAGGGCCAATAAAGAAGATTATGGTTCCAAAATGAAATCAAATTAAATTTATACAAAAATTGCTTGTTCAAAAATAAGATTTTTAAAAGCAGTGAAAGGTATTTTATGTAATTGTTTATAACTTATAGTTTTTGAAATAATCGCGAGATTTTTTTGAAAAAGAGGTCTATCGTAGAAACAGTTTTTGATCGAGAATCAGAAAAGCAAGCCCGACTAGTTCTGGAAAAAGCTAATAAATGCTTAACCTTGCTTTTTAATATCCAATATTTCTTTAAGGTGTTCTGCTTTTGTGATTAACAATCATATTATGCAGGAGTTTTACCACGAAATATGACGTCGAGAAATGTCTAGAATTTCTTCTTAATGTCAACGCTTCATTTGTTATCAAGATAATTACAAAAATCAGTAAAATTTGTTAATTTATACAGTTTTATAAGCAGTGGAGGTGGCTCATGGTACAAGCCTCTGGTTATGGGCTAAAACATTTGGGTTCAAACCCCGTTCACTCCAACGGTCCTCACTGCGATTCCCCACTCTAGCTTTGGCAACCGTGCGGTCTTAATGCTTAATCTCTGCAAATAGGGGAGGCCGATGACACTGCAGTGGGGATGTTAACAACAAAACTAACAACAACAATACAGTTTTATATCTGTGAAGAGAAAGAATAACATTTATTTTGGCATTATACTGGGTGTCCGCGGATTGAATTCATATAAGGTGTAATGACACAATTTTTTCGAGTTAGATGCTAATATTCTCGGAATCGCTCCTGATTTTTCTCAAACTAAGATTTTGAGGAAATCAATCAAATTAATGAATATACAGGGTGTTTTTAGAATTGAGTTTTAAAAAATTGACAAGAGTAAACTACCATTATTAGAAGAGATAACAAAAAAAAGTATCAAGGAAAGTTGTTTAGAATTAAGAGTAATGTCAGACTTGTAATTTGCAGATAAATCGGCGTACTTTGATTTTTAAATTTTTTTTATATTTTTATACCAACATACTTTTTATTGTGGCTGTAGGAGGCACTGTTAGATGGGAGTTATTTTTCCTCCTTTTAGTGTTGTCAGGTTTAATAGGTTTATTTTTGCAAAGAATAAAGTTATGATATAATTTATATTATTGAATACAGGGCAGGGCGTTGATTAGATTATTCAAAATTTAGGCAACTTTTTCATTTCAGATGTAGTGATGGGTTCATTATATCAATGCTAGTCTGAAAAGAAAATCTATGGACTTAATGCAAGAATAGATATTTTAGAAAAAGTGAAAATTTATGAAATTTAAGTGTTTGTCGGTTTTAACATACAATAGAACTTGGTAATTGCAAAACTGTGATATAACAAACGCTCGCTTGTAACGACAAAAATAAATGTCCCAATTAAAACCCTATGCTTTTAAGTGTATTTAGGTTTGTTTATAACGAACGTATTTATAGTGAATGCTACCTTATTGACCACACGCAACAAATGACATACTGATTGGTGAATCCAAGAAGTTATTTCTGAAATTACAAAAACGTCGATCCAATTGTAAAATAATGTCACGCATTTGAAGTGGAAAAATCAATTGTATGAGTGTCAGTATTCATTTAATTTGCGTTCAGATGTTTAATTGTCGAAGTAATTAATAATGAGACACATTTTTTTTCTCATTTAGACTACATAAATAAATAGTTGAATAGAGAGTTTTTTTTTAATTTTGGTTTTATTAATGCTGTTTCTTTGAGTATTTTGCCATACTTTTATAGCAAACAATCGCTTATAACGAACATTTTTTAATTCCCCATCGAGTTTACTGTATCTGAGCTCTCTGTATCTGCAAATATAAGGTAGAATGTATAAGTAAAAAAAATTACTCTAAACGTTGTACGCCGCACAGCAATTGCTGTACAATTGAGGTAAAGAGTACACTCCGGTTCAACATGTGCCATCGACGTTGAAGTTACTTGCATTCTTAATTATTTCATATTTTCTTTTGTAGCGTTCTGGCGTTGGAATTTTAATGTAGTAATTTCGTTAATGAAATCATAATTAGGGAAAATAAATGACTTAGGAAATTCATATAAAAACAATATGTTTATTCTGCAGTACTTAGCTTTGTTGCATTGCTTTGAGCGTGTACAAGGTGCTCAATTTATTTGTTTTTTCGGTTTTTTTCGTTGTTAAACTACATTCCTCTATGTCAAAGTTGGGAAGTGGAAACGGGCTACGTTCAGAAACGCATGTGGTGATCTTTAAAGTTTATGGGTTTTTAAAAAGCATTGCTGATGGAGAAAAGCACAGCACAAATTGTTCCGAAACTGAGCTAAAAAAAAACATGTGTCTATGGCAACTGGTGTTTCTCTGACGTCGATTTTTTTCTTTTTCTTGTGTCATACTTGATTATTTAATGTAAATTTAGTATTATTGGCTTTTACAAACAAAGGACACTTATATATAAGTAAATCAGTAAGTGTTACAATTTTGCTGTTTTTAAATACTTCTCGGCAAGATTGTGTTGATTGCAAATTAAATATTAAACACTTATTTTTTTTATAAATGCAGGATTTTTGCATATTTACTATTACATCAATTCCACTGCATCAGCCTTTAAGTACTGCCGGTATTTATTTTTTTTATTAAACCGAATAAAATTATTAAAAAATCCCGTGTAATTTTTACTAAAAATGTGGAACAGTATGCGATGTGTTTGTGGACGCGTTACAAAATAAAGTGATAGATATTGGTTAACATTTTGTACCTGAATGTACAAGACCTTCACACCGCGAATCACGGACACCGTGGAAAGTACAGTACCTACTTTGGGAAAATAATGATGAGAGTAGTCATTTTAATATAATTTACAGAAAATATTAAAAACTATTAATAGATAATTGGATGTAAAAAATGAACGTGCATATTAAGATGAGCAAAAAGACTTTATAATTTTTATTTCATTTAATTATTGAGACATCTTAACATCAAATAAAATTTTAACTTCTAACACTTGTGTTCTAAATAACTATTTATGAATTGGAGGTGTGCAATTGGTGTTTTATTATTCGTAAGGGTTTCACAGAAATAAATATAAATTGCAATACAGTGAGAGAAGAGCAATTATTCAATTACTTATGCACTATTAACTATTACCTACATACAGGCAACTTGGAGGTATTTTAATAGTTATTTTAAAAAAATCACTGCAAACATTTTTGATAAAAAGCAGTAAGGCATATGCATTTACGTATTACAATCACTCTAGAAATTGAAAAGTCAAGGACAAGTGATTTTAGTGACTACAGTCTTTACTAAATTTTGATCTTCTCAAAAAATATTCAGTGTATGCCACTGAGCATCTATATATTTAAAACGTGAAGCGTTTTCTTTCGACATCTATTTTGGGACTTCCACCGGGACGATTTCGATAATTCTTTTTTTAAATGAAAGCCCTTACCGTGTAGATGTGCACAAAAGTCCTAAATTGCAAATAAATTGGTAATTTTTAGAGAAAAACTATCATATTGTAGCTCTCAAGTGGTTGCAGCCGGCCATGCAGTAGCAGTAAACCAGGTATATTCTCACAGTCAGCCTGCGGCGTCCTGCCGATAATTGTAATGGGCTACTGTCGCTACTAAATGTTTATTTGAAATCAACGGTCTGCTGATTTGTGAGACAAACGTCAAAATACATGTAAAATGACAGTTAACGAAAATCGGTATTGCTCAGATGATGTAAGGTGTTTCTTCTGCTCATTATAATTATGTGGATGTGCTTATTTACACACTGCCTCATTGCATTCCCTGTTGGTACAAGCATACGTATATTGTTAAAACGTCTTTCGACGTTGTCCGACACCTGTTTTTCATACTCTTCCATCCTCACAGTTTCTTTCGTGTAAGTTGCATTCAGTCATCGCTTTTGTAATCTATTATTTCAAAATTCTATTCGGACTTCTTCTAGCTCTTCTTTGTGGCACCCTTCCCATTTTCTCTGTGCGCCTAGCATGTATGATGATAGCTAATAAATCACAAAGACAAACTCTGAATAAAGTAGGAATATATAATATTCGTCACAACCAGTATTTAGCTATGGTCAAGTGTATGTAGCAATGTCTCGTGCGAATAGTTTTGAAAACTTAAGAATTCAAATTTTACCTGATGGATAGTGCCATACGTTAAACATTGTCTACAAAGAAGTTTTGTAAATTGCAAGATATTTTTCAACGGGTCCCATTAGTGGTTTTTTATTTACTGTGGTTTTATCAGTTCGACGATGGTATTTAAATGGCAGTTGCTCTCAAGACAAATACGTGTTATAATAGTGATTTTTAAAAATGCAGTATCAGTACAATAAGGACATATTGTCTTGAATTTACATAAGGGTCACCTGAGAGGATATTCCAAACTTAACTTGAAACTCGGCAACGAAAATCTATGTCAAACCGTGACAGATATCGCCAGCCTCACTAACATAATATATTCCGACATCAAGAACATAACAGCAAAACCTGTGTCCTGGCTTCGAAGAAGGGCGATTATCACTCTGAAGAATGAAAAGGCACTAAAAATCAACAACACACACCTCGGAGCCTTTCATTCGGAGGAAAAGATTTATCAGTCGATTAACACTGTGGTGGAGGCAGATGATACAGTTTTGGAGAAGAGAAGACAGTCTTCATTCCTCGAATAACCCTTATTCCTTCAGGCTATTTTTTTCAATTTAGGAGACTGCAATTTCCTGTAAAAACCTGCTTTGCCATGATGATCAATAAGGTGCATGGGCAGTCGCTGAATCAGGCTGGGGTCGACTTGAGGGAAGACTGCTTTTTTCTCCATCAACTTTATCTAGACTGCTTAGGGGTCAGTTCTCCAAACAACTTAGTGGTGCTCAAACCAGAAGGGAAAACATCCAATATCGTCTACAAAGAAGTGCTTTTACCCTCTATCCGATGGAATTGACTTCTACTTCACAGATCCTTACATAATAGAATCTGGGGAAGGTAAGAAGATGTAATTTGCCATATCAGTTCTTTTTAGAAGTAGGGTCAAACCATTTTCAGGGCTTTTCGTAATGAATTCCTCCAAAGGAGCTAAATGTGGTAGACCTGTTTTTGTAAAGATCTACAACGAGGAAACTACTACAGGTGGGAAGCTGAAATTCGAAATATTAGTTCGTTTTACAAATCAGATCAAGTAGATGTCACGGTTTTGCAGAATTCATCCCCGAAAGGGGTTAAATGGGACAAATCTGTTTTTCTAAATATCTCTCCAAGGAAACTACCACGAGTACAAGTATAGGAATTTAAAATTGAGCATATTAGAACATTTTTCAAATTGGGTCAAATCAGTTTTAGAGTTTTGGAGAATTCATCCCCGAAGTTAAATGAAACAAAGCTGTTTGTCAAAATAACGCCACGGGAAAGCTACTACAGACAATAAGTTGAAATTCGGCATTTTAGATTGTTTTACTAATCGAAAGTAATTTTAGAGTTTTTCGAAATGCATCCCCTCAAACTGGTTAAATAGACCAGAAGTGTTCGTCTAAAAAATAGCCACAAAGTAATTATTACAGGCAAAAAATTGAAATTCGGCATATTAAATCGTTTTAGAAATTAGATCAAATCAATTTCAGGCTTTTCGAAATTAACTCCCGAAAGGATTAAATGGGGTAAATGTGTTTTCTAAAGATCGCCATACTACGGTAACTGCTGCAAGTAGAAAGTTGATTTGGCACAGTAGTTTGTTTTACAAATCAAGTCAAGCCATTTTCAGGGTTTTTCGAAATGTTTCCTCTCAAAGGGATTAAATGGGATATATGTGTTTTCCTAAATATCGCCACGAGATAGATACAGGTAGGAAGTCGAAATTCGGCATATTAGTTTGTTCTACAAATCATATCAAACCATTTTCAGGGTTTTGCAAAATGCATCTCCTCAAAAGGTTGAAATGAGATAGATTTGTTGTTTAAAGATTACCTTAACGAGCGAACTACTACAGATAGAAAGTTGAAATTTTGCATATTAGATCGTCTTACAAATAGACCAAATCATTTCCAGGGATTTTTGGAATTCACCCCCAAAGGGTGTTACGGTGTAACTGATCTCTTAGCGGCTGATACTGTGTGAACAAACCTTTAGTGCCGATATTCGGTTCCCGCCCATCGAAATTTGTTAGGTTGGCGATTATTTTTTTGTGGTGCTCGGATTTTGCAAACTCATGGCACTTCGGTCTTTGTCTCATTTTTACAGCGAAGCTAGCAGCTTGCACGGATTTTCGCTTTCTATAATCCGATGGGGAGTTAGTTTGCTTTTGATTATTTGTGTGCCCCATGCAGTTTGGCGGAGTTTTGGTTTACAAGCGAATATTTGGACATTTAAGTCCGCGCCGATTGGCGGATTTAGTTGCCGATATTCTTGGGCGAGTTAAGTTGGAGTTTTGTCCACTCTCGCGTGAATCGCAACAAAATTATATCTCTCTTGCCTGAATATGAAAAGCAATATTTGAGTGTAAATACAATTGTATTACATAATGACAACACTTTATAATTTTCTATGGAATTAATAGATTCGTTAAATTTCAGTAGCATATATCCACATTGCTTAACACTAAAAATATGTATTGTTTGAGGCTTTCGCGGTTACTCGAATTATTCTCCTTAGCATAGAATTTCGGCTTAGACCGCGTAGTATTTGTATATACCTACGCGGTCTAAGCCGAAATTCTATGCTAAGGAGACTAAAAATATGATCAATAGATATTCTTTTGAAAAGTTTAAATGTATCTACTGGTGTAATAGATGAGATAAGATTAATGGTACGCAATTTATTTATAACTGCTTAGATTTAGTATTAAATGCACAAGCCGCAAGCCTGGCAGAAGAGTATTATTACTGTGTATAGATCAATACATTCTAATATTGCACTACCTTTTTTTGCCTTCGGAAAAGAAAATTTTCAGTGCACCTATCATTTGTGATAGCAATTCATAAATCACAAGAACAAACTATGGATAAAGTGGGAACATATCGTATTTGCCACAACCAGTATTTAGCTATGGTCAAGTATATGTAGCAATATCACGTGGGAGTAGTTTTAAAAACTTAAACATTTAAATGTTACCTAATGGATCCTGCCACACGTTGCAAAATATTTTGCAACGGGTCCACTAGTTTGTTTGAAAATGCTAATCATTGAATCTGTCCGCACCTTATTTATTACCTACAGCTTGTTTTTTTATCAGAAAGTGTTATGTTTACTTTTTTTGTAGTGTTTTAAAATATACACAGCTGGTTCATTATAAACAGTAACAAAAAATTCCTAATAGAGTACTAGGTTCTATATTTAGATTCAAATTTGCTGAGTATAGTAGACATGTCACATAATTGTTACGGAAATTTATAATTATAATTAATTGTAATTTCTAATTTCACTCGCTTTGGTTTATCACGTTTACTAGAATATTTGTATGAATTTTAGGTATTACACTTTTTTATATAATCAAATCTTTAATAACATACAGAACCATCAAATTAAAACATAAATCAGTGATATTTGCATATTTGGTGTTTAGTTTTTTTACTAGTAATTGATATATACAGTGAGCGCCAAAAAGCATTGGCCAGTTTCAATTTGTAATAACAATTTATTTGCTTAAATTACACAGTTAATCAAAACTATTTCTTAAAGACTAAGAATGGGAGATTCACTTATGAAAAATGCTGGCGGTTAAATGACTCTCCTCTTGTTGAATGCACTCTTTTAAACGGCCGGCGGCCGAAATCTCTCAACACACGTTGCCGCATATCCTGCAGTATAGCTTCAATATTTTCTCGAATAAACATTTTAAGCTTTTCCAGATTACTTATCTTTCTTGTAAATACTCTGCTCTTCAAGTAATCCCAAAGAAAAAAGTCAGGAGTGGTTATATCCTGCGATCTCGAGGGCCAAGGAAGGTCACCATAGCAAGAAATCAGTTTATTGGGAAACGATTGTCGTAGGAGATCCGCATTAATTCTTGCGGTGTAATTGGTAGCACCGTCCTGTTAAAACCAACATTCATTTACTATCTCCTCCTCTTGTAATGTCTTTGAGATGTAGGTAACCGTTACCGTTTCACCAATTTCCTCGAAAAAATAAGCCGCGACAATCTTTGACGATGAAACAGCACACCAAACTGTTACTTTCGGAGGATGTCAAACATTGAAACAAAACTCCCAAGTTTCCTATTTATGAAGAAATTATCATTTATTCCGTAGGTGAAGTGTATGGGTTTTTATTAGGTATTGAAACTGACCAATGCTTTTTGGCGCTCACTGTGCAACAAATCTTTAGTTACAGACATGGCTGGACTTTCCGTTTTTGAAACTATTTACGATTTTCTCAAAAATATCACTATTTAAGCCATGTCAATTTGTCAAAAAAAAAAACCAACAAACTTGGGAAATGTCATCCTAAACAATCTTTAATTTGACACTTTTTCGTTAATTTTTATCATTTACAAAATAAGAATAGCTATCATAAGTGATGCTTTACCCTATATGGTGTATATCTGTTATCTGTATTTGACAAACGCATTTCCTGGAAAAAGAATTGTATTTTCTTTCTAATATTTGATATTGGGTATAAGAAAAAGTGAAAGAGGGCTACACTTCTATTACATAATCAAAAGTGAAATTGAAAATGACTAAATGATAGGAAAAGTAACTGTTTAACTACTGTAGTAAGACTGAGTAAAAGTACTGTAATCAACTGTACTCAGTTGTGCTTTGTAAAATTGTAATGTAATTTTTAAACTGGCACACTACCTACAGTAATTATTTTTTTATTATACAACAAAGCTAATCATTTCAGTTCCTGTTGTTTGTGATGGAGAGATAAAAGTATTTGAACTTGAATCTAATGTGCCCAACTACTAATGATTGTAACGTGTGCTAAAATTCTCTATGTTTTGTGTCAATGTGAATTAAACAACTACCTGAAAGCTGAAGTATTTCGATACTGCACAAAAAATATTGTGGTGTTATACGTCTACCTTTATTTAATATTGTTACAGAAGGAAATTAAATACAAGCATCATTTAAACGTACACAATAGAATGAATTGTCATTAAATGCTTATTTATAATGTTATCAATTAATGGCACTGTTTAATCTTGAGCTATTAAAACTATGTCGTTATTCTATACGTATTCTGTGCAGTATCATGCCACTGTTGCACATTATTTTAAAGCAAAATTTATTTCATTCAGTGTTAACTTTTGAAATTATATTGTATCTTCATGATTGTAGTTTGAATGTGTTACAGCATGTTATTAGCAAATAATCTTGTGCGCTCTAGGTATAACAAAAATGTTACTTTATCCTGCTTATGACTAGGGTCGGAAACATGTAACCTAATTAAAAGCACATTTAAAATTCAAATTGGACAGTATGCTGTTAAAAGTGATCGTTATGCTGTGGCCTGTAGGTATTTATGTGAACATTGAGTATGCAGATGAGCAATTTCTCTTTTATAGTTTATGAGTAGGTACCTCTACACTTATGGTAGAAGAGGTCCTGATAATGTATGTATGTATGAGTAGGTATTCCTTGTTGAGAATTGTAATTCAAAAACTGTAGGAAGTCATCGTGAATGTAACGGATAGTTTAAAGGTGATAGTTCGCACGAATAATAAAATGAATACAGACAATGCGTGGCTGGGTAATATAATCCATGACATAGTTTATCTGTATGTTTAGTCTAGCATAATGTGCTTTTCTTTATGTATAGCCACAGAAACAATTAGGTGTTATCAGAAATATATTCGGTTCATTGACAGGTATTGGTACTTTTCCATGTTAATTTAATCGTTGACTGATAAAGTGCAGGTCAAAATGTGCCATTTTGTTGATTAATGGCTTTTACTATGACAGACAATAGACGTTGTTTGTTTGTTTGTTTTGATTATTAGATCAGGAGAAATAATGTTTATATTAAAAGATTGAAAAGTTATTTCTACTATTTTTTGTTAAAGCCATGTAATGATCCAGTTGTTTATTATTTTGATATACAGATTGGCGGAAAATGTGAACATAGAAAATTGAATGTGCTTGAATACAGTTTATGGGTTTTGTATGTGTTAGACAGAAATAGACTTATATGCGATTAACATCTAGCATCCGCAGAATGAAGGTGTTTTGTTTTTAGAAGACACTCAATTCTAGGATACTACCGGGTGACTATAAATGATTGTGATTTTTTTTCTTAGGTTGGCACTGTTTATGTTGGTGGTACTGTAAGTCTATGTCAAATTCGAGGTTAGCAGGTTAGGTTTTCCGTCAGCTTGTGTCAAAACTGACGCAAAATCTAACCTGCTAACCTCGAATTTGACATAGACTTACAGTGCCAACCTAAGAAAAAAAATCACAACCATTTATGGTCACCCGGTAGATTTTAAATCATATATGTCTATTTCTGTCTAACGCATACAAAGCTCATAAACTGTATTCTAACTCATTTAACTGCCTATGTTCATATTTTCCGCCACCAATCTGTAGAACAGTGCTGAAATTTAACAAAATCATATTTTATACAGGCTAATTATAAAACTGGTATAATTTCCATGATAAAAATACAAGGCAAATGAGACGACATTTCAGAATCTTTGTTTTTAATTGGTTTCTTGTCGAGAACAAATTAATTATATTACGGATCTTCTGCT
>OW679195.1:46439399-46575082 GCA_940337035.1 Agriotes lineatus | reverse complement strand
ATATATTTTTTATATCTTACGCACAAGTTTTTTTATGGAACGTAAGTGAGGGAAATTGTTCATTTGTTTATTTAGTTATTGTACTTGTCTTATGCACAAATTTTGTAAATGCAAAAAAAATAAATTCTTTAATATATGACACGCCACTGCTACTTGTTACATTTAGTTTTGTAAACGTGGTTGCCAACAGTGTTAAACGTATTTTCTATATTAGGTTGTCACGTGCTCTTCAGTTTTTTTTTCAATGTCTCTGTATATTTCGCAGTATTTTTTTTCTCAATACCTTTAAAGTAATGCCGTAGCCCTAGAATTTGAAGGATTATCGTAAAAACAATTCAAAGCTCATTGTAGATTGATACAGCAAACTTTTCAAAAAGAGTCTTTTAGATGGAAACATTTTATAATCGTCTTATTAGCTTTTATTATCATTAGCCCCACTTAGAATACATTTATTTATGTTTGACCTTTTATATTAACTAGCTTCACATTATTGCAAAATTTCTTTTATAATGACAGTATTTTGTGCTACTAAATTATTTACTGTGCGATCATAAGTTGTGATAATCTCTGAAACTTCTTTGTGGCGTGAATCTATAATTCATATTCTTTTTTGCAGAGTGGCGAAATACCCAAAAAAGAATGTGGATCATAAGTTGTGTTAATTTTTTCCCAATTTGGGAAATATAATCATTTTGGCCTAGGCACCTAAGCAACCAACTCTATCATTTCATATACAAACATAATAAATGACATTACCTAATTTACATGGTCAATATTATACATACAATGTACTATATTTTTAAGACTTAAGTGTTTGAATTCTTTAACTTTTATTAAATAACACTGAATATGCATTGCACTGATTATCAAAATTTCTAATTAATAACTTTTCTAGGTCATAATTTAATATCATTACAATAAATAGCTTTCTTTTTAGAAAGTTTTTAAGGAAACAATAATATCTAGCATGTAATAACTAATATCTTTTATCTACGAAATGCTGATTTTATAAGTTGGTCATGTTACATTCATGATACCTTCAATATGTATTCTTGTCGTTTCAGTACATAAAATTAAGAAGTGTAGATCGCTCTTCCTGAAAATAATCAAAAACAGTAGCGTTAGAAATCTTAGTTTCTTTTTTAAAAATATAAGAATATTGAAACGGGAATCTGGTAGTTTTGCCTCATTTGCTTATTTAAATAGTTACATCTACAGCTGATTTTTGTTTGTATGTTTTCCATTTTGAATTACGTTTAATTATTGTAAATTAGCATGACGAAATGTGCCTGCCTGGTCTTGTTTTGCTGATTAGATTGCTTGATTTTGCTGCACAGACAAGATCAATGGTGGTCGCATGGAAGCTGAAGTCGCGGGTGCTCCTAGCACCAAGACGCACGTACGTGGCGGTTTAAAGTGAATTTTGTCTACAGCGAGCTAAATAAAAGCGGTTCAAGTCGCGCAGTACGTAGAATTCACTGCCTATATTGTTTATGTGTAACGAGCCAGTGTTTTCACTGCAGTAAGTGCCAAGTAAGTCGTATACCGAGTAAGTACGTATTACCCGCATTACTAACGGCAGAGAGAATGAGAGGAATTATTTCGAGATAAATAATTGTACTATGCATCCGACGAAAGAAGATCCCTGGTCATCAAGCTGTCTGTGTGGTATAAAATTAAAACATTCCTAGTCAAATCAGCATCCATAATTTGACAATTAATTGAGGTTGACAGAGTTGTCACACAATATACTTTTTGAGGTTAGGTATGCGGTTCTAGCTTTCATTTGGTTTTTAATTAAAATTAAAGACACAGGGTTTTTTAACAATACTTATTTCATTTTTATTATTTAACAAATGAAATGGTTTGGACACAATAACAATGGGCGAAGAGCAAAAAATATGGGCAACAAAGTAGAAGAAAACCTAATTGAAAAAGAAATGACTTGGAGTGAATGGAAAAGACCGCCAAAAATCAAAAAAGAATGGACAAGGCGTTTACACGATGTATAAGGGAAAGAAGTTATTTTAATTATTGGTAGAAAATTGTAAATTCTGTTATTTTAGTTAAGTTGTAGTTATTTGGTTATGTATTTATACGTTACACCTAATGGTAGAGAAGGTTTTTGATATTTTGATAATATACATATTATATAAATTAACTAATAATATACTATTTACTATTATATAATAAAATAATAAAATACAATGGTAAATACAGTTTGGAAGTTTTTACACTTAAAATACCATGGTCCAATCACAAATATTATCAAGCACCTAATTAGAATTAACATTGATATCACGTCTGAACAAGGATAGAAAACAAAAGTTACAATCAGTACATTCATATGGGATACTGAAAAATACCGGAATTGAACGCAAAAAAATGAAGTATTCGATGAGATCTGAAATCTGCTTGTTAATTGCGAAGGGTGGGTTCTACGGTCTCTGCCAGTTTGGTTATAATGGTAGGAATAATTTTATTTATCATATTAACAATTTTTCTTGCCAATTTAGGCACTCACCAAGATCACCCTTCTTTAGGAGTTTGATAATCAGACCGTCCTTCCACTCTGTAGGTATTGTTTCGGTGAATCTGAATAGCTCAGGTGGTATACTATCTGTTCCGGCTGTTTTCAAAGTTTTAGCTGGTTAATTTCTTTCTTAATTTCTTCGACAGTGGGATCATTTGAAGAATTCCTTAGATGTTGGTGTACAGCTCTTTGCTCACGATTGGTTCTCGTGCGTTGTTGAATTTCCCTGCTACTTGTGCTAGATGGGGAGGTAATCTATCCATTGCTTTTATCACGTCTTGTAGCTCTCTTAGCTGTAGTGCTGGCCTCTCTGTATTCTTGTCTTAATCTTGCTAGCTACTAGTTGTGCTCTGTAGCCTTTCTTCCTTTAACCTTTTTCCATGTTTTAATCTTAGACAATGTGTCTTCAGATTGTGCTTGAGTCTGGTGCTGGGTCTGTCATCGGTAGCCTCCGGACTTGCCTCGGGTTACACCGAATGAATGCGGCATTTGCTCCGCATCTTATGTTAAGGCTATTTCGTCTTTATTTGGCCATCAAAGCCTCGTTAAGTAAAAACAGGATAGTAGGTAAGGTTGACATTTGCGTAAGAGGGACTAGGTGTTGCACTTTAGTACTCCATTTTTAACCCCTTGCTATGCAATACTCTTATCAAAAGAGAAACTCTAAACGCAGAAAATGTCTTCTGAAAATATAAAGATGATGAAGTTGGTACACTTATGAGCAGCTCTCAAACAGAAATTACTAGGAAAACAAGAAATAATATTGGGAAAATCACAAGGAAATTAATGGTGTCTATTGACCCAATAGTGTGAAAGCGGCATTGTTAAAGGATCACAATTTCAAAATAACATCGAAAGAAAAGCAATTATCGTGGTATGGGTATACGGTAAGAATGAGGACTAACAGTCTACTTCAAACAGCAACACAACTACAGTAACAACACACAACACAACTAGAAACTAAAAGAACATAAATGTAGCAAAACAAATTATAAAATTCCAAAACGAAAAAAGTAAAAAAGAAGAAAAACATGGGTGGTGGTCTCAGCCTAAGCAGAGCTTGTGCGCCGAAATATCTGGATACCAAACAGAAAGAGAAAGTGATAACGTCCAGAAAACTATGGTAATCCATGGATGGAAATACAGATGAAGAGTCATCTTGAACGTATCATAGTTCAGCGGAAAATACTACAAGCCTTGAATCCAGAAGTAGTTCTTTCAATATTAGCAACCTGGTCATACATATGCTAACTTAAAAATTCCAGCCACATCATATGGAGTTATCTTATCTTCAAATCCTGAGTTGGTGATCTTGGATTTTAAAAAAGAATTACAATGGCGACTACACGTATTTTTAATGCAGCAAAAAATCTTACGTCATGGGGCTCTAACTTCTATTTTTTCTGTACTTCTTGGAAATTTTGAAAATAGCAGTCGACTTCCGTTTTATTGAAAGCTGTTATCCTGTTTATGCTTAAGCCAAACCTTGTATGCATTAATAGTAATAATTAATTTAATTAGTCAGTGTCGCTATCTGAACTGGAATCACTGCTATCATTCGAAACATCTATAAGCAACTTATCAACAGTTAGATCTAGAACTTTTTCACGTTCATACCATTCTTTAATCTTTCTCTCAGTGCTTGCAACACATGCGCTCCAAATTTCAGGTGAACACCGCTGTAATGCTTCAGTCCACATTGAAAGAACTTTATCATCTCCATACCCATCTCTACCAATGTGGTCATCGTAATATTTTTTTGCATATGCCCATATTAATTCAATAGCGTTGAACTCGTAGTGGTATGGTGGTAATCGCAAAACTTCATGCCCATGACTTCTTATTAAATCGTCTACTTCATATACTTTGTCTTTTCTATGCAATTTGGCTAACTTCAATAAATCTAATCTAAATGAAGTTGGATCATGAGGGATGTTGCTGTTATTTAACCAATCTATAATGCGTCGTTTTGTCCATGATGAAGAAGGCTGCTTTTCAAGGAGGGTAGAATGATATGGAACATTGTCCATGATTATGGGAGACGGTTCTTCTAAATTATTGAGTAAATTGTCAACAAGCCATTTCTTAAACATTTCTGAATTCATCTCTCCATGATAATCTTCTTTCAAAGATTTTGTTGCAAATAACAGAGATGCATTTTTAATGAATCCTGCTGTACACCCAGCCTGAACAACAATAAAGCGCTTTCCTTCAGGCTTTCTAACACTTTGTATGTTTGAGTCTTGCCATGATTTACCAGGATTACCTTTAGAATAGATCCAAGTTTCATCCATGAAAACTGTTTGCAATGGTGACGATACATTGATGTTTGCCATATAACGTTTTAAAAACTGAAGACGCAAACTGGCGATATTTGATTTTTCAACTAATGCTCTACGATTGTTGTCTTTGAGAAATTTAAACCCAAGGTCATGCAGAACAACATTTAAACTGCTTCTGCCTATTAGAATGTGATACTCTTGAAGTTCATCATTTAAAGATTTGAGAGTAAGGTGTTTTTCTGGAATAAATATAAAAATTCAGATTTATAAAATCAAATAAACTTTATAAGTACGCTTTACTTTCACTGTACATCTTATATACAGTTTCCCTGATGACGAGTTTAGAAGACTCTGGCAGGTCTGCAGTTTTCGATTTCTTGCGAGATATTTTTTTACCAGGACTAAATAAAACTGGTTGGTTTCTACTACGAGCCTTGATCCTTTTCACAGTAGCAATGCCTATCCCTAAAGCCTCAGCTGCTCGCTGCAATAAACAAGCAATTGTACAATAAAATCATAAGCACTTAATTAACGTGTCATACCTCTTGCACCAAGATAAATGAAGTAAATGCCCACCATTTTCCTTTTCCTTCTCAAAATAACTTAACAGATTCAGCAACAATTGTTGAGACTGCGAACGCAAAGTCTTGCCTTGCACTGACATATTAATGCGTACGTCGTATTAGTTCTGACAAGAACTGCTGCTTATTGTTGGCCAAAACTGTCAAAAAACGTTTGTACGGGAAAACTAACCTCGAAAAATGAGAAGGACGAGTCAGATTTTCATCATATGTTTGTGGACGCATACAACGTTGCCTATACTTACGGAGTTTTTTTACAAAAATCTGTAAAAAATCTTAAATTGTTCGTAAAATTAATCTCATTTATCTGTAATTTCTGAATTAACCACACTCAATTTTTTCAAAATAATTTTGCCGATATATCTAGTTTATTTACTGTTTACTGATAATATCTTTATTTAATCTACGGATTTATTATTAACGTCGGCAACACTATATTTTACAGACGCATACCGCGCTAGTCAAATCCACTCCCAAAGACCCAGAGACGTGCTAATGTTATGCTATCCTTGTCTCACTCGCAAATAATGAGAGTGACGCATACAAAAACGATTTCTGTGCTAACTTCGTGTAACGATGACGCAGGGATCATCTTTGGCTGGATCTATAGTAGTAGTCATCAGTGGTAAAAAAGGTTAGAGTTATGAATTGAATATGAAGTCCAAAATTATCACTGTAAAAGTCAGAGTAAATGATCTAAATAGTTAAAAAACTCATTCAAGCTTATGAAATACGTCATACTTATCAACTCTAACATTCAAACGCACTTCGCTAGGCCAAAGTTTTTAAAATGCGACGTAGTTTATAACACAGCTGTACCAATTATTTATCACGCAACAGTGCTTCATCGCGCCGTTCAAGGTTGATGACGTATGCCAGACGTTTACGGTCTAGGGCCAGCCCAGGCTACTCCACAGTTCACAGGATTCAAACCTCAGGTGGTAGTAGTAGTAGTAGTATTTGTGAGGAGACTCATGTCAAGCAAGTAGGCCTTCATAAGCTCTTTTTGCCAACCCCGTAGACAAGGTCTAGGCATGCAGAGTACCAGGTACCTTAGTCCTACTTAGAATTTTGCCGAGACTAAGAAGTTCCCACACTAGCAACGGGTCTTTTAGATGCTACACATCGTAGTATCATGGGACCTACGTCTTTACGTCACTTTCGAATGATGGCATTCTGTAGAGGCTTTCATCCACAGTTTTTTATTTTTAAAAACCTCTCCCGGGATCGGGGATCGAACTCTTGACCCTTAGATCAGTAGCCAGAACATCACTGAGCTATAGAGCCCAGCAACCTAAGATAACATGGTATAGGCATGTTTGCAGTTTGAGCTATTACCGTTTGCTCCAGGCTGTGTGAATATTTCACTACCGCGAAGAAATGCGATTAATGGACAAATAAATTCAGCAAGTTACATATTTTGCGAGATACTGGATTTATCAAATCACGTATCGCGTATCAAAAACAGTTATTCTAGAGCTTTTTAAATTTATTTATTTAATTATGGATGCATTTTAGATATAGCTGTTCTTATATTATTTGACTTGTTAGCCCTAATTTCTTTATTGTTTTATATGTGCATTTAAGGAATTAACATACATTGATTGTGAGTAAAATGGCTTTTAGCGTGCATATTGTTGAAAGTTGATTTTAGCATCCGACTTGCAAGCTAGCTTCTAGGTTTCTGGCAGATAATGATGCTCCATAGTCACGAGTTGAGGTAAAAAAGAGTTTCATGTGTATTGGGCTATGTAAACAACAATGCCAAATAATTTATAAAAATACTATGGCGCATGAGCGGCCCATTTCAATTTAACATCCCAACGAAGGGGCTATAAAAAAGTAATTTCAATTTAATATCCCAAGGAAAAGGCTATAAAAAGCCTAATTTCAGTGTTGCCTATTTTTATAGTAAATAGCTGTTAGAATCATAAATATTCCAGTTAATGGGATAATTTAAATTATTCTACGAAGAAGGCGAATGTATCAGCGGCGAATATGTAAGATGAGGTGTCAAAAAGGTTTCAAAACAATGATGAGGAGCAGAACTAGGAGTAGACAATTATAATATATACAATTTCAGAATTAGATAGAATAACATTAAAATATATAATACTGACAGAAGAATACGAGGAACTGCTCTTACTGAAGAGGCAAGTAAAAGACGTATCGAATACAAAGCAAACAATACGAGTAGCAGAAGAAAATAGAATATTGCTTCAAGTATGAAGAGGAACAAAGAAAAGAAAAGGGATGCAAAATTAACATGGAAAAAATAGCGAGAAGAAGTTTACATCTCGTGTTTACCTTTGATCTAGGTGAGTAGAAAGATTACGATAAATAAAATAAGAGCATTGAACAAACAAGTGTAGATAAAGCGGAAACAAGAAAACTTGAAAATAATAGACAGGTTGCCATTTATTGGCCTTGGCGAAAGACCATGGATCACTACTGCAAGATATAGATGCGAAAATGAAGAATGGGTAGTGAACAACTACTTACAGGAGGAAGAAAGAAGATGCAAACTATTTACAACCGTAGAACAAATGATAGTTTGCATAGCATGTGACTGTGCCGAGACGAGTAACATAACAGATGGGAGATGCATCAAGAAACTACTGATACAAAATGGGGGAGGAATATGGATAAAAGAAGAGCAAGGCAAAATGTAAAACTAAGTAATCGATAAATGTACAATTTTATTATAATGTAAAATAATGTTACGATTATTATATCTTTTCACTTGTATATAGATTATTTAAACGCTTAAGAGCATTAGGCAATAATATCGGTATTTATTTATTCACAATGAAGGTTCGTATTTAGTACTATTATATGGACGTTTGTAAAAATATGTATTACTAACTGACCCGGAAAACGTTGTTTTGGATTATGACATGATAGGGACAACCCTTCAAACCATTAGCACAGAATCATAAAAGTATGACTGCAAATAGAAAGTCGTATAGTGTATAGAAAAATACACTTTCGATATTTTCCAATTTTCCGGCTTTCCCTTTGGATTTTTCCAAATTTTTTTTGCTAAACCACCTCGGGAGTAAGACGAACAAAACAAAAAAAATATCCAAATCGGGCGAGTTTTTGCGTTACTATCACACGGCTATTGAGCTATTGATTTATATATATACAGGGTGTCTCAAAAAGAATGGGACACCGATTAGTCAGAGATTTCTTAGGTTATAATAAGTCGATTAAACCTAATATACCTTAGTACAAAGTCCCTCCAGTAAAAAGTTACAGAGCCTTGAAGTTCAATTTTTTATTTTTTATTTTTTTGTTAATTTCCGCAAATGTAGAGATATCAATTTAGATTTTGGTACACATGCTTATTATTATGTAATGCACTAATACAAAAATTTTCATCAACTAGACTTGACTGTAAGAGGCACTTTACCTACCTTTCAAAATTTTTTTTTGCTCTAACTTCGTTATCTGTAACTTTTTTTGAAATTTTAGGTTATTATCTGAAAGAGAATGAAAAAGCACAAAAATAATGTACACTTAGTTCTTAAGCCTAAAAGCAACCGTTTGCCTTAAAATGCCCATCAAAGGTTTTTGGTTGTCATTAAGACGTGCAATTATCAAGTAGCCATGATCACAAAAACAATGGATAATGATTGTAATCTAGTAAACAACATCAAAAAAGCAATTAATGACGTTGGTGTTATAATTTTTTTGTCTTTTGTGCTTACAAAAATGCTGCAACATAACGAACCTCGCAGCATTGGAGAATTCGTTATGTAACGGCATTTTCTTAAATATAAAAGAACAAATTCTTATGTCACTAATGTCATTAATTGATTTATCATTGTTTTTTAATAGATGACCATTGTTTTTGTGATCATGGCTACTTGATAATTGCACGTCTTAATGACAACTAAAAACGTTTGATGAGCATTTTAAGGCAAACGGTTGCTTTTACGCTTATGAACAAAGAGTACATTATTTTTGTGTATTTTAATTCTCTTTCAGATAATAATCTAAAATTTCAAAAAATGTTACAGATAACGAAGTTAAAGCTAAAAAAAGTTTTCAAAGATAGGTAAAGTGCCTCTTACAGTCAAGTCTAGTTGATGAAAATTTTTGTGTTAGTGCATTACATAATAGTAACCATGTATACCAAAATTAATTGATATCTCTACATTTGCGGAAATTAACAAAAAAATAAAAAATTAAAAAATTGAACTTCAAGGCCCTGTAACTTTTTACTGGAGGGACTTTGTACTAAGGTATATTAGGTTTAATCGACTTATTATAACCTAAGGAATCTCTGACTAATCGGTGTCCTATTATTTTTGAGACACCCTGTATATAGATTAACAATATACAAAAAAAATCTGTAAGGTACTCCTTTTTACAGTAGAAATATTTAACTTTACGTACTCGTATAATTAATAAATATGCCATTAGCTATTTGTCTTAAGCGGTCCATTAGATTTAAACATTCACATTTCAATTTTGCTGGTTTTTCTATTATTTTATTAGCTTCCATTACCTTTCTTCAAAATCAAATATATACCATTTAGGTGTTATATTTATTTAAATCAACATTAAAACGAAGAGATACCTCTACAAAAATTCCAGCAGCATAGTTGTAGCAAAACAGTTGCCCTACAATTACGGGGAGGCGTTAACATACAAAGCAGATCGTTACACGTACCTACAGGCCGTTGCAGCGAGCGGTGCCATCAGTATTTCAAATTTTAATTGGCTCGGAATCAAAACTATAAATAACAATTAGAAGAAATAGTCGGACTCAATTTAAGCGATTTAAGACCTCACATGGAATCTCAGTAAATCACAACGGGGTACGATCCAGTTTTTTCCGATTTATGGTAGCTAACTTTTGTATTTCCTTTTAAATGCGGACTTCAGCACGAATGGCCACCAAGGGAGTTCACAGAAAAGAATTAAACAAATTATAAGAACACCCGGATCTTATTTTTAATTAATTTTCAGTACTGGACGGTTTTTGGCCGACTGACAAAAACTGGAAGGGTTTACTACCTTAGTTGCTCCAATTATTTTCACTCTAAATTTGGATTTCAATAATTGCGCGATGTAGGTAGTTGGATGAGAAGGAATGGTTTTTTGTCTGTAAGTTCACTTTTATTAATTAGGGATATAATGGCGGTTTCGCAGAAATTATATGTTTACGAGACAACAGGAGGAGAGAGAGGTACGTACCAAAAGTGGTTATCTTATATTTTGTGGGACATTTAGCCTCCTCTACGGCAGCACTCGTGTCGTGTTCCCATCACCAATACCTAAGTTTAACCAGAAGAAAAAATTATATCTTGTTAAGTCAGTACAGCGTTTAGATACAGAGCGGCCTCAGTTTTGTATTTGAGTAAGTTGTTCCTCTTTGCAATACATATTTGCAAAGGTTTTATAATTTAGAATTTTAGAAGTATAAAACTTAATCAAAACTTTCTTTTACGTTCTTTTATTTAAGAAAAGCAGGGCAGTAGTGACTACACATACACTAATATTTCTATTGTTATGTTATTTCCTCGATTTCTCATCGTAACTACTTTTGCCTTTTATGGCCTACTGCCAAGACGTATTTGCCCGTGACTTGATTTATTTTAATTTTTTGTTTTCTAAATTATAAATCACGTTTATAGGAACCAATGTTTTTTTCAGGATTTTGGAAATTTGTCAATATTTAACCATTTCTTCTAATGCATAACAATATTGTCATGTAACAACTTGTAGACAACCCAATATGCAGAACCATGCATAATGCATGCTTCTGCATAATGGATTGCCTACAAGTTGTTACATGATAATTTAATCACCCTGTATAACACAAGTCGGTAGTTTTTAACTGCTAGGAGGCCCAACTTCGCTTCCTACCCTACTGAACTGTTTTGGAATAGGCTACTTGATAATTGCACGTCTTAATGACAACAAAAAACCTTTGATAGAGATTTTAAGGCAAATGGTTGCTTTTACGCTTATGAACTAACAGTACATAATTTTTGTGCTTGTTTAAATTCCCTTTCATGGAGTAATCTAAAATTTAAATAAATGTTACAGGTAAGAAAGTTAAAGCTAAAAAAATGTAAATACACGTAAAGTGCCTCTTACAGTGAGGTGAAGTTTACGAAAATATTTCTATAAGTGCAGTACATAATAGTAAGCATTTATGCCAAAATTCAAATCACTATCTCTATATTTGCGAAAATTATACAGAAAAATAAAAATTGAACGTCAAGGTCCTACAGCGTTTTACTGGTGGGATTTTTTACCAAGGTATATAAGGTTTAATCGATTTATTATAACTTAAGGAATCTATTAACTAATCGGTGGCTCATTCTTTTTGAAACATCCTGTATACGGAATGTATATCTTAAGAAATTCTTTTTTCTTTTGATATTTTAAATTATTTTTATTTCAAAACTTTCACTTGCCAGGGAAGTTTCGAGTAAAACCCTTTACTGAGTTTTTTAATGAAACCTCTCTCTTAGCACTCAGCTAGTTAGTATAATATTCTTAGTTACTGTAAACATTTTAACCTTGCTTGAATTAAATTTACATTACAAATATTAAATTATCTTATTAAATATTAAAATATAGATCCTTCTAATAAATAAGTTCCTAACTTCCATTTTCAGTTTATAACAAGCCCAGCATCGCTGCCAACTCTAAACATAGCACCTTCCCAATAACAGCACAATTCCACATCTCTGAATATCATAAGAACATATGCCAAAGACGTAATTCCTTTCATATTTGTTACTTCTTTGTCCAACTCAATCCCATCTTAACATGATCTTTTATTACTTTTCTTATACCCTATTCATGTTCTTTAATGGCAGGTCAATTGGACGTCAGCTGTTTGTACATGCCTTCACTGCTTTATTCAAAATGAACAGAAGGTAAATGACTCATTGTCGCTTTTCAATGAGACAAAGTATGTAATTCTAGTCCTATTCTTAATAAAGGATTCCAGTGTTAGTTTTATTTGCTAATTATGATCCTGATTTGGATCATGTTAATGGAATTGTATTACTATCAAGCTATCAAATATCAATGAGAGCGACTGTCCCTATTAGTTAGCAAAGCATCATTGCAATATGTCGAGTTGAACAGGTTAAATATAGTACTATTTATATTTTAAGAGTAATGTGGATAACTGTAGATGCTGTCTGCTACCCATTTCATATAAAAACTTATTAAGGGAAACGTCAAAACTTTATAAAGTATAATTCATCTGTTCTGATATACATAGTGAGTTGTGTAGTAGTTTAGTATTTACAATTTGAACTTGTGCAAATTCATCCTTATTAATCCTGGAAGAGTTTATCTTCGAATAAACATGTATATTAAATTCTTTAAAATAAGCATAGTTGGTGGCAGTTGTGAAATCTAAATACTAAAATATTTATTTGCTAAGATGGTTTTCAGATTAAAAGTTAACTAAATGTATCTAACCAGTTTTATTTATTTATGCCTTTGTTGTGCAATAACTAAACATTTGTGTATTAAATACAGTTTGCATAAATTCGCCATTTTTGTATGCCGCAACAACTATTGATGTCATAGAGGTGTTTCTTCCATTTTTTTGCAATATTGAAATAATGCTTACCTAATTCAAATCAGCTTGAACTAAATGTAGGTGCGATATTATAACTAAGAAGACACAGAATTGCAATAGTTGGCCAATAGTTTGTACGAGTGGGTAAGGTTTCTATCACTATTACCATGTGGGTTGAAATTATGTCGCTTTTTTCCATTAAACACGACTATCAAGCTCGGTGCTCGGTTAAATTCAAGTTGATGGTTTTATTATGTCACAGAAGTTGCCAACCAGTTTCGTGGTATGTGTAAAATGTATTTAAAGATGCTTTTAACTGCTAGCAATATGAAAGTATTCTTGCAGTGCTCACATAAACAGTAAAGTTGTTTCAACAGTGATCGCAGTCGACGAAGAGTTGTCATTCAAGTCATTAGCAGCACTCGGCAGGTTTTATTGCCCATTTTACTACTGAGAGAATATCCAACTTCAGGACTCGGCGCATACCGTTTGGCTTTGCGGGACTGAACAATATTATACAGCAAATTCTTAACAAAATTATAACTGATAAGGCGGTCAGCTTCTGCAACTGGCTGAGAAAAAAATATACAATCTATATTACTTTTATAAAAAATAACGAAGAGTTGGTCAAGCACAATAAAATTTGCTAACATCACTCTGTCACTATCAAGACATTACAGTGTGTATTGCTCCTCATACGTATGTATTATAAACTAAATATTTTCTGTATCATTAACTGATATTGTCAGCCTGTTCCCCGATTGAGTTTAACATACGTATGATGACCCAAAAATTTTAGAATTGTATTTCATAATTGGGAGATCATTCCTGCTTGCTCTGAAACTTATTTTTCCCGTAATTTCAATTCAGTTGAAATCAAGTGCTCATTGATAACTCAGCAATTACTTTTTCGGTTTCATGTAAAGTACTATAATTATTAAAGATATGATAAAAGTTTATTAAGGAAAGTAGCTAGAAATGTTTTCAAGTACCTACTAATGTAAAATTTGAAAAACATTATTTATGCTTGAAAAAAACATAGTGCGCATATGAAAATATATTATGATCAAACATTATTTTCATCTAGTATGGCTATGGAATAGTTCCTAATTTATGACTGCAACTATGTTTATACTTAAATTTCAAACCTGACATTTGATTTTTAAGTGGTTATAGTTGCATTCATAAATTAGGAACTATTCCATAGCCATACTAGATGAAAATAATTTTTGATCATACTATAGTACGTAAAAAACGAGTAGTACTATCATGATAACCTCTGCGAAAGGTAGAAAAAGATAGAATAGGCTAATTGTTATAAATTTATTTATTTATAAACGGGTGGTTATCATACAAGGTGATGTACTAGCTCGTTACCAAATTTTCTGATATGAAAGCTGATGTAATTTAAAAATATGTGTTACAGTTCTCTAAAAAATATCGCCTTTTCTTAGAATTATCTTATTAGTGCAGCTATTTAAACCAAATTTTTCTAGTTGTGTTAAACTAATGTTTTTATTCCAAAGTGGTGAAATAAATCAGAATAGTCAAGTTAACCAAGATACAATGAGAGACGGCAAAAGAATCGAAGGGACACTTTCTGTTTAGAATTAAAGGAATTGCTTTAAATCAGATTGTTTTTAATCTTCTACAGGGTGCTACTATTGTTCTTGTTAAATTTATTGTAGTTATTATCCATATCTCCGCCATTGGGTAATTGTAGAGATTGATAACGATGCGTTTTAAGGCGTCCTATCTAAGTGTACTATGTACCAAATTTGGTGTATCTTTTCGAAAACTTTAACACCCCGTATAGCAAAAACGAAGAATTTTTGGACACTGGTTTATATGAAATGTCTTTCTTAAAATTAAATCAGCTTTCATATAACAAAATTCTTTAAGGAGCTAATATAGGATAATTTATAAAGTATATAAGATGGATCATTTGATTGAAAGTTACGAAACAGTATGGTTCAACGAGAAGACAACAATCAGATTTTTTTTAATTAGATACTAACTTTAGAGAAAATTTCAATATCGTAGAGAGAATATCTTAATTTAAAACACAGATATATGTTGAGAATCACAGAATCCTTTCTAAAAAATGATCTGTAATTTTTGGGAGTAAACGCTGCAGACATTGAAATTTCCAGCAGTCAGAATTCATCATATTGCAATATGAGCTGTTCGGTGAAATATAACTACAGTAAAAGTTTCGACAACTTCCAGATAGTCATATCGCACAAGCAAATACTGGTATATATGCGAGTGCTGTACAGTTTACAGGGTGTTTATGTATATTTTAACACCCACTTATAAGGTTTACTATTAGAGATAGAAAAAAAAACTTTAAGTACAAAAGTTGTAGGGTTTTATCCGAACCACTAGAATATGTAACACAGAAAAGAGATGAGTATCACAAAAACCGAAAATAGCACCGAGACCATTTTTTTAAATGGAACGTCCTCCATGTTATTAAAAATCATTGGGGAGGTTTTATCTCAAACACGTTCTTAGGAAATGCGCACCATATTCTACAAATTTGGAATTGGGACAATGAGGCCCTCAAGGATTTTACGAGTAAAATGACGAAGTATTGTAATCTAGAAAAAATCACATTTCGAGATTTCTTCAGATCTTTACGTTTCAGGGTCCCTAGATGACAAAAAACAATTTTTCAATTCCGTCTGTCTGTCTGTCTGTTTCTCTGTCTCAAAAACTATTTGTTGGAGAAAGACGACATTTTGTATACAGGTCTTATGCCTTCCTGGTATGAAACCCAGAAAATTTCGGTTAAATATATACAGGGCGAGTACTTTTAAAAAATAAAATTAAAGTAATATGTTGCACATAGCTCAGGAGTTTATCTTTGCCGAGAAAGTGAATATTTTGGACCCAACGTATACAGCGAAAGCACCTTAAAAAATAAAATTTCGTGTATTTTCGGTGTAACTGAGAAATAGATAGAAGTAATAATTAGCAGATACCTCAGGCTTTATCCTTGACGAAAATTGACCCCAACAGGTATAGGATAAATGTTGTAAGATACAAAAAGGGGCAACGAATAAGAGCGTTCGAATGCCGCCGGAAATATTTTTTTATTTGAAAATTGATGTATATCGCATTACCAAGTGTTTTCTTTTATTGTTTCAGTATTATTACGAACATTAAAATATTTTGCGTCACAACGTCCACTTGCGAGGAAAGTTCTGAGTAAAGCCCTTTACAAGTTTTCTAACACTAAATTTATTGGCAATCCCGACTTCTACAATCTATGAGCTAATTGTATGACTACATAGTTTGAATCTTATATACTGCAACACAAATGAACTGGACCAGTTGCATATATTTGTGCAATAAATTGTTAAAAATATTTTTCAAAAGGAAAATCATAGCGGTTTTGGCAACCTTTCAGGATTATGTCACTATAAAAAGCATTTCTTTTCATAATTTGATTTAAATAAAACTATGCCCATTAATAAAATATTGTCATATGAAGTATTTGAATTTTGCCCAAATGTTGATAGCATATTGCATACAAAGTATGCCAAATCGTTGCCAAACAATTTTAAAAGAAATATTAATTGCCCTTTTTTGTTCTTTCTCTTATTTTTGTGAAGTATAGTTTTTTTATAATATTATTATTTTTTAATTTTATTAATATGATTTTGTTAATTCATAAATTGATATTTGAGGATAGTGCTATTAAATGTACTTAATACGATTATACTATAAAACAAAAACTTTTATATATTTTTTATGACGTAATGTAACAAATACAATTTTTATGGGTGGTCCAGTTCATTTGTGGAGCAGTATATTTTAAAGTATTGCAGGGGCACTTTATCTTGGGTATCCTGTGGTACATAGTGTTTAGCAGGGGTAGAATTATCACGTTAGGGTGATTCACTTATCTAATATGTATAATTCGTAAGTCGTAATGCAGAATACGGTTGGAAACGTACCATAGGGCATATACTATAGTTCTCAGTGTTTTTGACTTGAATGTTTGCAAGATGCTAATGTTAGATGAGCTGAAACATTCCCACAGGACGAAATCATATCTTCAAATGCATTTAATGATGGAAGTATACCATGAAAATAATGTAAGACTTGACATGGCTGAATTATACATAATTAGACATAAGCCATTTACTTACTCTTACCATGGTGTTTGTAAACAAAATAATAACATAGTGACTATGGAAACTAATTGAAACGGGATTATTTCATTGTAATTTCAAAACCGACAATTTATTCCCATGGGTAAATTCACACTGTATAGTAACAGTTTCTTTTATCTAGGAGCCAATACAATTTTCGGCTTTAATGGCAATTTGTTTCTCTTCTTCTGAATGTTAGATGTTAGTCTGCTATATGTGCATTTGTAAAGTGAATTTTGCATGGACTGACTTGTTTTTCTTGACCCCGATTTTCATTGTTTTTTTATTCAGTCGCAGATAATGTTTAGGTGCTTTTGTGGCTTGTTATCTCTGCATTCATACGAGTATCATAAGCAAGAACGGCCATATTATCAGTGAATCTTCTAGTTAAAGTTTCTTGACTTAAATGCAGATATGCTGTGCATAGAACATAGAATTAGGAACCCAAAACGCTTCCTTGTGGGACACCATCAGATTGTATATTTATTGGTATTTGGAAACCTATTTCTCAAATTTAATTTGAGGTAAGATTTGGGTAACAGCTAATATGTATGAGGACAGAATATTTTGCTTTCCAATAACAACATCTTGTGTCACACCCTATCGAACGCTTGATGCTGATATTGCAGATTTATTACATTGGTCAGCCGGTGGCATTGCTGAATTGTAGATTGGTGATTTCTGAATTGTGATTAGAAATGCAGTTATCAAAGAGGAAGTCTTTTCGAATTCTTGTGTATTATCTTCGTCAGTATCTTTGATACGTAATAATGGGAGAAGACTAATAGGGCGGTAGGATATAGGTTCGTTAGTATTTTTCCCAAAATTTAAAATAATTTTGATGTCGGGGAACTTAAGTTGGGTCGGTGAATAAGATACGCCCAGGATGGGGTTATATAGCCAGGAGCTTTATGCTTGATCATTTATTATATTTCTCCAGGAGAGATGGCGCTAATAGGTAGGGGCTGCTAGAGTCCCTGTATATAGAAGAGTTAGGACATGTAGGGTGACTTGTTTTGGATCCACAAACCATGGAGTACCAGATTTTTGTCAATTTTAAACTTCTTTCAACTAAAACAGATGAAATATATCTTTGCTCCATCACATGGTCCTTGATTTGTGGATCCAATGGCTCAACTCTTAGTACATATAGGAACTCTAGGGGCTGCTAGTGTACCTGTATAATACTTTAGTAAGAATAGGGCAAACAACGAAAAATTTTGGATTATTTTTTCATGGCTACCAAGATGTAATGATATATTGAAAAACAAGGTTGGTAAAACTGACACACGAGTTGTCAGTTTAATCAAATTCAATGTTAGCAGGTTAGGTTTTGTGTCAGTCTGTGTCAAAACTGACGCAAAACCTAACCTGCTAACCTCGAATTTGATGAAACTGACAACTCGTGTGTCAGTTTTGCCAACCTTGTTTTTCACTATATCATTAAATCATGGTAGCCATGAAAAAATGATCCAAAATTTTTCGTTGTTTGCTCTACTCTTACTAAAGTATTATACAGGTACACTAGGGGCTGCTATACTCGGGCCGCCGACAGATAGAATGGAGCAGGCAACCCAAATAACATATTACAAAGGTCACTTGATAATATTTTAATTATAATTACCAAAAAGGATCGGAGATGCCGACCCTTACAATTAGAACTAATTTCAATAATTGTCATTAAACAACTTTTTGAGGTTATGATGCAAATAGAAATGTCGACCAACTTAAAAGTCAAGCCTGACATTTGTGCACTTGTAATTGAAAATGTTTAGGCCTGTGGCATGGCTCTTCCTAAATCTCATTATTGGCTGCGGCGTCGAAACCAAAACACGTTGCCCGTGATATGGTTAAGTTTGTAGCGTTTTTTCTTTGGAGTTCCTTTATTCAACCATTTACAAGGACTAAATTGTGCATCTCTACTGCTGTTTTCAAAGTTACATGCAAGTATAAAATATTGACTTGTAAAGTAGTCTCTTAAGGAAATTTTAATTATTCATAGAGCTGCCTGCATTATGGGTAACCGTAAGAAACTAATTCGTAGTCAAGGACGTGAAAGAATCTAAAGCGACTATTGCAATTTTTCTCAGTCGTTTTGCAAGAACGAGTGACTAAAGCAACCGATGTTGGCCTAAATACTGTTAGAGCAGCCTAACAAAGTAGCGGAAGAAAATTTACTTCTCCAAGAAAACAAATTTCTAAACTTACCCCAGGTCATCTGTCGATCAATATAAAGAAGTAATCCCAAGTGTGATCTATAACTTTGCCATAAAAAGAGACCTACAATGAAAGCTGTATTCGAAGTCGAACAAAATGAAGGGGGGTGTTAATTTCACTGAGAAATTACATTCCTTTAGGCGATTGGTACATAAATGGGTTTTTAATAGAGAAAATGTCAAGACAATAGGCACACGTTCTAATAGAGAAGAGAGAAATAGCAAATTGTGTTGAATTTTTAAGATAAAATATAAAGCCGAATGCTGAAATATTGTGTACACTGATGAAACGTACTTGCATAGCTTCCATACTGTTCTAAATGTTGTGATGATGGTACCAACAATTCTTTAAAATCCCCCGTCAGTAAAGAGCAAGCATTGATTATTCTTTATGCCGGAGGTAGAAAATGTTTCGTACCAAATTCATTCCTGATGTTTAAATCAGGACTTAAGAGACAGATTATTGCCACGATGAAATAAACCATTAAAATTATGTGAATTGCCTGAAAGAAAAATTATTAGCAAATCTTCAAAAAAGTCGGTTTTGGTCATCGATAATGCATGGTATCACAATGTCTGTACTGAGCCGAATCCAACACTTGTTTGGAAAAAGCAGACATGCAAAAGTGGTTATCAGTAAGAAACATTTATATTAAGTTGAATGAAACAAAACCAATTATATGGTACCAGAAAATTACATAAACCTACACATAAAAGTTATATGATTGAGAAATTATTAGCGGAACATGGTCATACGTAGTCCTACGATTACCCCCTTACCATCCAGAATTAAACCAGATTGGGAAAATATGGGTGTCAGTAAAGAACTATGTTGCTACAAATAATACAACATTCAAATTAGACGATGTTAACACTTCTGCAGAAAATAATTTTGGAAGTGTGAGTGTGCAAGAATGGAAGAATATATGTATATGTGCAGTGTCGACAAACATAAGTGGGAATACATTATGGATAACAGAGAAGAAATAATTATTACAGTAGACGGCAGCGGTGAATCCGGTTCTAATCTATCGTCTGAACAAGAAGATGATTTCGTTGAAGACAATTTAGGTTGTTAACCATTAGAGGAATCTATATTGAATTATTTTACCATTTATTTGATTAATTGGCTGTTATTTTTTTTATTGTATTTTATGTATTTTTCTTTGCTTCACAAATAATTTCAGAAACTAGAAAGTCATTAGATTTTTAAGTCATTTAGAAGTTATTTAAATTTTTATATTTTGTAAATCTAAATAAAATATGTTCATTTTCAAACACCATAAAAGTGAAAACTTATGTGACTTGCTTCGCAAAGTGAAAGCGTTAATTATAATTATAACCAAAGGTAAAGGTAGTACTTTAACTGATTAGGCATATAAAGTTGCCACTGTTGCTACTTTATCTGCCTACTCATATAAGATAACAAAATCAAACATTTCAGCAATATAATTTAATTATTATTTGTGATTTTCATCCATCATAACCATGGAAGAATTATTTCCAACGTATCACAATTTTACCTCAATCTTGAGTTTTTACTTTTCTACTAAATTATTGTTTTCTAATTTTGTTACTTTTTTGCAGTATAAGTATTCGTTTGAAAATAAAATTTTATATGTTATTCGCAATAAAAGTGGCTTTATGTGCTTTGCCTGCTACCAGCCTCAACACATAAAGCTTCTATAAAAATATAATTAATATTTTTATTTGTTTATTTATTTCTTTTATTTCATACTGATGTCAAAAATAACATTTTTTGTATTCGCTCCCCAAACTGGTTACTTTGGAAACTGTCTAGGATCCTCAAAATGGCCATTTAGAGGCCTTGTACTTAAAGTCGTCATGGCAACATTTTAGCGGACTCACACATTAGTTGCCATGACGACTTTAAGTACAAGGCCTCTAAATGGCCATTTTGAGGATCCTAGACAGTTTCCAAAGTAACCAGTTTGGGGAGCGAAAAATACATTTTCGCGCGGCCTCCTAATATAATGCCGCGTTAATGGTAATTGAAACTTCATATTATAATGTTTGGAGAGCTAATACAAAAAAACGTTGTATGCAACACGTCCTCAAATGGCTTTAGAGGACTCATCTTCATATTACGGACTCGGCTGCGCTTCGCTCCGCCTCGTCCGGAAACATTACGACTCGTCCCCTAAAGCCTTGCTTTGAGGACTAGTTATATAAACTACTATTTTCGGATTATTTATGGTACAAAAAATGGAACATTAAAATCCTTGTACTTTAAAGTAAAATTTTAAAGTTCAAGTACTTTAAAACTTATTTATTGTACAAAAAATAGAACATTAAAGTCCTAGTACTTTAAAGTAAAATTTTAAAGTTCAAGTACTTTAAAGTTATACGTCAGTTGTTGACATAAAATTTGAAATGATTTACTACTTTTTATTTAAAATTCATTAAACTTGCAGTATGAAATAAACCGTTGTATTCACCACGAACGAAAAGTGTTTTTAAAGGTCCTCGCAAGTAATTCAAGTAAACAACTTTCTCGTCTTAAAAAGGCCACTTTTCGTTCTAGATAAATAAACTACTATTAATATTATAACTTTTGAAGGGGAATACAATTTTTAGTTGTTTTATGCCTTAAAACAATAATTGTGATATAATTTGATCAAGTATTTCAGTAGTACCCCTCTATAATGGGTAAATTATTATTTAAACATTATTTGGAGCAATAAAACTTTGATAGCGATTTATTTACGTCCCAGTGTGTACATAATAAATAAATTAACAGTCCGTTAGCTGACATGCAGCCGCAAATCATAATCCCCTTTGGAAACTTCGCAGTTCCTTTAATGCCGTTTTTATGAAAAGCTTCTGATTTACTCTTTCTAATTCATCTAATATGGTCTCCAATGAAGTAATAAAAAAAGTTAGTACTGCTAAAATACAACTAAACACCATATAAAGGTTAATTCATATGTATGGTCATTAAATTAAATAAGTGTATAATAACATCAGTAATAGCTTAACTAAAATTAATCACATATAGAAAAAATTGCATTCATGTCTAGACAAAACTTTTGAGAACCAAAACCTTCATTAGGTAAATCAGATAAGAGTACATTTACATTTTCTTAAAAAATCAACACGTTTTGTCAGAGTTTCTCTCTTTTCTATTAGAACGTGCCTATTGTCTTGACATTTTCTCTATTGAAAACCCATTTTATGTACCACTCGCCCAAAGGAATGTAATTTCTCAGTGAAATTAACACCCCCCTTCATTTTGTTCGACTTCGAATACAGCTTTCATTGTAGGTCTCTTTTTATGGCAAAGTCACACTTGGGATTACTTCTTCTTTATATTGATCGACAGATGACCTGGGGTAAGTTTAGTAATTTGTTTTTTTGGAGAAGTAAATTTTCTTCCGCCACTTTGTTGGGCTCCTCTAATAGTATTTAGGCCAACATCGGTTGCTTTAGTCACTCGTTCTTGCAAAACGACTGAGAAAAATTGCAATAGTCGCTTTAGATTCTTTCACGTCCTTGACTACGAATTAGTTTCTTACGGTTACCCATAATGCAGGCAGCTCTATGAATAATTAAAATTTCCTTAAGAGACTACTTTACAAGTCAATATTTTATACTTGCATGTAACTTTGAAAACAGCAGTAGAGATGCACAATTTAGTCCTTGTAAATGGTTGAATAAAGGAACTCCAAAGAAAAAACGCTACAAACTTAACCATATCACGGGCAACGTGTTTTGGTTTCGACGCCGCAGGCAATAATGAGATTTAGAAAGAGCCATGCCACAGGCCTAAACATTTTCAATTACAAGTGCACAAATGTCAGGCTTGACTTTTAAGTTGGTCGACATTTCTATTTGCATCATAACCTCAAAAAGTTGTTTAATGACAATTATTGAAATTAGTTCTAATTGTAAGGGTCGGCATCTCCGATCCTTTTTGGTAATTATAATTAAAATATTATCAAGTGACCATTGTAATATGTTATTTGGGTTGCCTGCTCCATTCTATCTGTTCGGCGGCCCGAGTATAGAGTTCCTGTATGTACTAAGAGATGAGCCATTTGAATCGACAAGTCACGAACCATATATATAAGCGTATATAAGCAAAAAGGTATTTTATTTGTTTTATTTGAAAAAAGAATGCATAAAGTTTAAAATTGGCAAAAATCAGTCCAAGGTTTGTGGATCCAAAACAAATCGCCTCCATGGCCCAACTCTTGCATATGCAGGTACTCTAGAGACAACTGTACAGGACAATCGAAATACTCTTCAATTTCTTCATTCGGTTTTACGTTTTTTAAGTGGAAATGTGTTAAACAATAAATGTTCAATATTTAAGGAGCATATGACCTAAAAATAAGTCTAATAGCCTTCATCAATGCTCTCTTACGCCCTGTATATACAGTTAATCACGTTGATTAGGTATTTACATTACTTAGGCATTTTGAATCACCGTTGCATCAGCATCATTATCATTAATAATCAATACTGATTTGTATAGACACTATAATTATTTCCAGGAAGAATTTCATTGAGGGATTTACAAGTTGCAATTACGCAATATTTTTATGAACACGACCTGAGCTAACGAGCTGAGGGATTCTGAGAAAGTCAAAAAGTTAGAATTACAAATGAGCGTTGCAATTAGCTTCGTCCTGTAACTCGTGGTCCAGTTTTTAGGTGGACTTGATAATTCCACAAAAAATTACTCTGCGACAAGATTTAGACCAACATAAGCGCAACGAGACTCGAAGCGCAAAACATAGCAACTTCTGAAGGAAGGCTTTGTTCGTCGTAAATTATTCCTGCGCGTGAGAATTTGTCGGGCACTACAAAAGAACCAAAAATATTAATTACGCGCAGCCTTTTGGTTCATCTATCATGCATTCGTTATTATTAAAGAAGCTGTTGACTCTCGCGGCATTACAGGTAATTACGGTTGGTTGTTTATCTTTGCGTTATCTGCGACAGGTACAGATTGCCGGCAAATTGTTTTATCTGATTGCGCTCGTATGCGAAATAATTAAAGGAAAATTAGGTCGGTTTTAATTGAAGCGCTTGCCTTGTATGGTCGGGATTTAAAAGATCGTGTGGTTACCAAATCGTGATGTATTGCATGGATTTACTCCATATTTACATAACTATCGAAATTCTAGACAATCACTTACTATTGGAAATTTATCAAGTAATCATTTTTGACTGATTCTTGGTTCAGGAGTTGCACTTGAATTCGCATTGGTAATCTGACCGTTTCCTGTGAAAAACTGTGTTTTCAAAATACGAAGCATTGAAAGTTTTAAATTTTGAATTTTATTTTAGAACGTATGTACATGTATTGATTCATTTTCTGCATACATACGTATTATAATGATGGAAAAGTGTTAAATATTGCAATGTTATGCTTAGTAGATATTTGAAATAAATAATCTGTATATTACACTAAAGTTGTTAGTTATCAACATTTATTTTACCTAAGCCCGCATAAAACTGTATTCCTTTATATGTCATATTGTCTTAACCCAAGATATTTATGGTTATGTACTCCGTCATATTAATCTTTTACCCGGTGGACTAAATAAATGTACTTAATTTCAAAATTAACTCAGTTAATAATTTATTTAAACATGAAACTCCTTACTCAAGTTGAGATATGAATTTCTAATTATTTTTAAATTTTATGTTATATTTTTACGTTCAAACTCAAAATCGGTTATGTAGATTTCTTTTCTCTAAAGTGTATATTAAGATCTACTTCAGGGATGCGCCTCTGCCTACGCAAGTCACCACGGCTATTCTTCCTCTCCCAAAACCAGAAGAAAGCCGTGTCCTAACCGTTAATCCTTTAATCCTTTTTTAAACCTATACTATCCTACCTATATCCTTAACCCTCTACCAACCCGCATAAGCCAGCGTGGTAGTGTATGGCGAAAACCCCCGAAAACATAAACAAGAGAATGTCGACTAAGAAAAATATTCCCCAGGTGGGTCAAACAACAAGTATTGGAATCCCACACCGACAAGAGATTGTCGGTCTGCTCCGAGGAATATGTGGGGAGCAAATGGTCGAGAAATACAACGAATAAAGAAATGGTTCGAACAAATAAATTAAAACTAAGAAAACAGTAAACCCAAAATACTATGTACGTATCCACATTCAATGTCAGAACTTTGGCGACAGATGATAGACTGGCAGAGCTAGAAACAGAATTAGAAAAGATAAAATGGGCGGTAGTAAGACTGTCAGAAGTGCGAAGAACCATAGAGGCGTGCGTAACCCTAAAACGTGGACATACATTATTCTACAAAGGAAATGAGGAAAAGAAGGAGTCGCGTTACTAATTAACAAAACAATAGCATCAAATGTAACACAATACAAAAGTATATTGGAAAGGGTTATAATGATAAATATAAAAATTAACAAACGCTATCAGCTCAAAATAATACAAGAATATGCCCCAACCACAGACTACGACGACGAGGCGGTAGAAAAATTCTACAAAGATATAAACATTGTATTAAAGACAAATGAGAAAAAATATGTCCTAATAATAGGAGATTTTAATGCGAAAGTTGGGAAACGCGAAGAAGAAGACGAAGACAACGAAGTAGGTCTAGAACCCTTCGGCTCAGGAGTTAGAAACAATAGAGGAAACATGCTTATAAACTTCAAAAAACCTTTTTTTCTGTAAGGTAAAGTACCTTTTATGTGGCAAATACGACAAAAAGTTATTAATAAAAGTTGTTTAGAATCAACATCTAGGCCCCTATGCCAAATTTCAAAATCCTCAGCCTACTTTGATCTCTCACAATTTCTTTTAATGTTTAAGTCTCAAATCAAAGAATTTTACTTTTAACAAAGATTTCTATTGTAAAAACAAATACTGTTAACAAAGTTTTTTATTTCATAATAAAAAAACTTTGTTAAAAATAAAACTCTTTGATTTGGGAAATAAACATAAAAAGAAATGTGAGAGATCAAAGTTGGCCGAGGATGTTTAAATTTGGTATAGGGGGGTAGATGTTGATTTTAAACAACTTTTAATTATAAATTTTTGTCGTATTTGCCACATAAAGGGTACTCTACCTTACAGAAAAATAGGTTTTTTGAAAAATTCCAAGGCATACTTGATTTTTCAAAACTGAAATGATGTTAGAAATTCGCCTTTGACCAAGCAGGGCTGAACCCCAAAAAATAAAAATTTAAATCGAAAATTTTTTACCTTTCACAAGAGTCGTTTCACCTATCCGGGGACACACTGTATATTAATTCTAAACAAGGTATCACTCTCCATTTTTATTCTACAATCATTTCTTTAATGTCATACGTTGAAGCCCAGAACCATTACAATATGTAGGATGTTGAAAATGTGTAGGTATTCTTAGGTGTAATATAATCTTCAGTAGGTACACAAAGAATCATTGAAAATAAACAGGGCTATGCAACTAACATTACAGTAGTTGATTACGTTTTCTGAATTCCCTTGTCTCTAAAGTAGAATCGTGTTGTTCTAACTCCCTACACATCGTAATAATAAAATAACGTTGCACGCAATTGCAAAAACGTAGGTTAAGTCAATTTGAAATGCATACCCCTGTTCATTTTCAATGATCGCAAGTGTACGTTAGAATCTTATCACATGCTTATTTGATTCTAGGTCACGTGTTAGTCTGGTATCGGGTGATCGAATAACTTTCACCTCCAGTGTGCTGTGATTCCTGGTATACATTTGGCAGCACTGAAGTGGATTGTTGTCTATGTCAAATTCGAGATTTTCAAATTAAGTTTTGCTTCACTTTGTGTCAAAAAACAAACAAAACCTAACCTACTAACCTCGAATTTGACATAGACACTTCAGTGCTGCCAAATGTATACCACGAATCACAGCACACTGGAGGAGAAATTTATTCGATGACCCGATATAAACGAGTCGTTTCAGATGGTGCCACAGATATTACTGTTCGGTGATCTAGAAGGTCATCATTATGGACCTCTTAGATCTATGATTTATCCAGATGCATCCAAAAACGTATATTTATTTAAGGAGCATCATCTTACACGAATTACACTAACTTATGATGTTGTCAGAATAGGCCCGACATACCTAAAAATTGGAAAATATTATTTTAGTAAACAGACTGTTCAGTGGTCAATTCAAATAATTATCAATAACCCCAACATAAAAATGTCAAGAACATTTGTGCTGAAAAAGTTTTTATTGTTCAAATTTATAATAACTTCTTAGTAGAACACGAGATTATGAAAAACATTCTATGCTGCTTTAGTGAAGCTATTGCACTATTATTAGGTCCTTTGGAATTACTAATAATGACAAGAATATATTCTTTCAGTTTTGTTGTTGGGACCGTTTAAGATCTACCAGCAAATCCTTTACATTTAGCAAGAATACCAATTTGTTGTCGACGAAATTTGGCAAGCTCCAGGATAACGCAAAAAGTTGCAGTAACGTCCCCTCTAATAGTCCCACACTTTAATTGCAAACGCAGGCTTAGTTAAGGAGGTACATTGTTGCTGCTCGAATAGTTACCGAACAAACCTTGTCTATGAAAGAATATATTTACCTTATACCAACTAAAAGAACTTGAAAAGTTCATGAGGCTGATAACAAAGAATGTTTGTAAGGGAAAAAGGGTTTAGCTCTTATCACAACGTATTTGCATCAATGCCCTTAAAACTGTCATATACACATTTGTCCTTATCAATTTAAATATGAAATATTGGAGGGGAGCGGCGTCTTCCCATATTTTTTACGTTAGGTAGGCGACCCGTATATTATTTTAGTGGATTTATAGGTTTTCACACAAAGAAATTGACCTTGAATGAAGTTATTTTCTTATAGAGTATTAATTGAAATGGGTTTTAAATATACGAAAGTAAATTCGAGACATGTACTAATGCAATAATTCATAGTCAGACATGAGATTTTTTTTTGAAAATTTGTTTTTGATATTTAAAATTAGCGGATGGTAATTCTAATTCCATTCCAATCAAACGTAAAATTAGAAGTGAAAAACGAACAACACGATTTTCCATGCTCTGAAGAATTTTTAGATTCTATAGCGGGCTGTGAAAAACTTGTTACGTCGATACCCTTCCCACCCTTATTAGCTAGAGTTGAAGATAATAATATTACTAATAATAATAATAATAAAGATATTTATTGAGCAATAAACATCGTTTGAGACTGCAATCTGTATTTTAAGGCAAGGGTAGTCATGCCACTCAGAGGACGTTATAATTTGGTAACTACTTGGAGTGCAGCCTCACACCCCAAAATTTTAAGCTTTGAACGATAGTACTTCGATGTTTATGAATCAAACACTTAATGGTGATTGTTGTTATTATCAAATCTCAGTTTTTATATGCATTTACATATCGCTTACTACTAAAATGACATTATTTCAAAGTGCAAAAATGCTTGCCTTACTAGGTCGCTATTGTATGTCATAACATACGGTGGGCATTCAGCAAGGTCGCTACCAGTTAATTTTGCAATTCTGCTAAATATGCAGTTGCAACAGCTGAAATAAATACGTTGAACTTTCATGAACCAGTGAATCGCACTGCTGGTATGCCTTTCTCAAATTTTGAAATGAAAATTGAATCTGTTTAATTTGAGATTACAAAGAGGATGAGTAGTCAGAATGCTTAACCACTGAGCTACCCTGCTTAACAGCATGTATATTATCAAGCTAAATATTTTTGTACATATTATCACGTGAAAATCTTAGATTGATTAAAACTAAGTTCGTATTGTTTTGAGTTTTCAATTATTTTGATATAGGTTATACTGTCACTTTTTCGTTGATGTACATTCGGTTACATAAAGCAACACTGTCTATTCTTGTGTATTTTTTTTTTAAATTTGGCGATTTCCAGTATATAGAGGACGTGGTTTCCTTTGTCTATATTGGGGATCGATTGACAAATTGCTTGTGCTTCAGTGTGGTGAAATTTTCAGAGGTTAAATATATGTGGATTCAAATCCTTCGATATTTTTGGAAGGTTTAGTTCAGCAGCCATGTGAGTGGTGTGCAATTGTTGAAATTAGTCTAATTATGTCAGGATTAGATAGTAATTCAGAAGCAATATTTACCTGTAGCGTCCTTCCAACTTCGGTAAATCTGGGTTTGCCTGACTATGTTCTCAACTTCTTTTTATCCTGGTTGATAGTTTTATTTTTTATGCACAGTAGACACCACCCAGAGCACCTGAAGTACAGATCTGTAAATGGGTTTCAGTGCCTTGTCAAGCTATGTTTGCCATTATCTTGAGTTCGAGGTTGGTCAATGCGCCTTTCCTTCGTGCACCTTTGCTTTTCATTCATGGTAATTGCATGCGATCTCTCTGTGTCGTGATATTTTTGTGTGTGTAAATGAGTTTAGTGGCTGTAAAAGACTAGTCAGGGTAAGTATGGGGAAGTAAAACGCTGGGCCGTCGTACACGAACACTGTCAGCAAACCGAGAGGTTTGTTCCCATTTCGGACTGCTATCTCTTCCAGGAGAACTCAAAGTAGGTGGCGCTCAGTTGATAACATTTCATTCAATTCAACAAGTCCTCGCCCTGATGAACGAGTATCGGAGTGAACTATGACCTCCCACTGAGTTAAGCGAGTCGAAATGCACTTGTATTTTCCCTATCTGGCGTCTTACAATTATCACAGTAAAGTTGTAACCTGTTTTGTGTAAGAAATACGGATTAATTATGTAACAAACGGTACGTTTACACTTAAAACCTTATTTGGATTTAAATTGTAAGTATTCTCTATTTCTCTTTTAATGTTAGTTTTAAATGTTGGGTTATAGCAATCTCTGCATTTTCTTTTTATTTATGCCTTTATGAGAATTACTATGTGGTTTAGAAATCGCCACTAATGAATTGTCTTCTGGTTTGAACAGTTTGAACCAGTGGTGGTTCCGCACAGCCAACCCCGTCCTGCTCAGGATCTAGCTGGCAAAACTTTGCTACACCACAAGACAATTCGTGAATCACAGTGTTTTGTTTTTGTAAATCATTATAGCGTATTTATTTAATTTTTCATGTAGAAATGCCTCGTGTGCAATATGTCATAATTTGAGACTTTCCTGTATTTTTACAGAAAGTCTCTGCATTTGACTTTTAATTGAAACAAATGTATGTTTTAAGTTTACTTTTCTTCCAAATTTTCTGTATGCAACACTTTTGTTATCATATTCTATATTTTATATTCCTTCGTTAAGCTGTTATCTTATTCATAAATTGCATAGTAATTAGTCACTGAGTTTTATCGACGATAAATATTCAATTATTACCTGGTTATCTGACTGTGACAATGTATTTAATATGTCACTGTGACTGGAAATTTTTTACATAAATAAATACAATTTTATGGTATATTGCAAACGCAGATAAATTTACGATCTGTTGTAATTTCTACAATTTAGAAATCAACTTCAGTTAAAACTTTTAGTATTAAAAGACAATTATATTTATTCAGGCCAAGTAAATAATTGTAATTCTAACACGCTCATATTTTTGGAAACGTTCTTGATACTTTTTTCTAGTAAATGTTAAATATTGTGGTGTTCTTATCCTTCTATTTGAGCTGCCCTAATTGCGTAGTTTTTCTTGAATTTTGCGATACTTCTCATATCCTTACAATTTTCTTATTTGACATTCTCTTCATGTGTTCCATATTATTGTTATTAATGCGCTCGTAAACGCTATACATATATCAGGGTTTTTGATACTGTAAATTAAGGGAAATTTTTAATTACAATATAAGACTTATTTTTAAAGAGCTAAAAAAATTATTTGCTTTGGCGAACAATAATTTGGTGACCCGAAAGTTCTGATCCTTCCTAGATCTTCATTCTAACAGTATCCATCAGGATGTGGAATTAAACCAATACTGAACCAAGATTTCTAGAAACCGTGTTAACTTAATATTGGACTATAATGTTAACATTCTGCTAGAGCTTGTAGTAGCAAGAACAAGACTGTTTTGTTTTGTTTATCTGTCACACAGTAGAAAGCCGTTAGCTGTACAGCTATTTATTTCCTTAGCTTGTCGACAAGGCGGTTTTTTAACATCAATGGAAATGTTAAAGGGCAGTTCATTTATGAACGTCAGTAACACTGTATGGTTCTTGCACGAGCCTCATTTGTGGCATTAAGGTTTCAGAGAATAATTGCTATGCAATTTTTGCTGGCTACGTCGGCTAATTTAAATTCCTGATATTACAAGTTTGTATTTATGTAAATAAATTGCTACTGCAGCTGAAGTATGCTTGAAGTACAGGTTCCTTAATGACGATTTGTAACCACTGCATATGGCTACTTCACTACTACTTCATTGGTACATTACGTACATTATAAATAAACAGATTAATGTATTTTGCACAGTAAAATACTGAGTTACATATTGACGTACTCTTGTACAGATGTAACAAAAATCAAATATGTATAGTGGGGAAAGCGCGATGGATTAGCATTAAGTGCTGTTACCCGATAATTAACAGATCTCGATTAAATAAAAAATCAATTATTTTTGATAGCATGGAGTTGCATGCGTACATTACATATGTCTTCTTCTTAAACTGTCGTATCTATTAATGGATGTTGACAACAATATCAGCAAAATCCTCTTGGTTCTGTGCGGCTCTAAATAGTGTGTGGGCATCTAGACTCATCCAGTCCTTGATGTTTTTGAGCCATGAATATTTCTTCTTACCTATACTCCGTTTTCTTTTAATTTTTCCTTCCATGGTTAACTTCAGGAATAGGTACTTGTGTTGCGAAATATCTGGCCAAGATATGTAACTTTTTTGCACTTCACTATAGTCAGAAGCTCCCTCTCTACCCATCTGTCTCATCCGTCTCAAAACCTCAGCGTTGGTCATATGGGCAGTGCAGGGTACATTTAGCAGTCTTCTGAAAACCCACATTTTAAACGTTTCCAGCTTACATATTTAGCTTTACATAATAGTAACATAATAGCTTAGGAAGCCTGCTACGGCAGATACGTGTCTTGTTATATTTTGTTGATGGGCATGTTTACACGAAGAAGCATGTGCCCATGCAACAAAATCAATAATCGGAGCGTTTGATTTCTCAATTCTGAGATTGTCATTTGACTTTTGCACCATAAGGTTGTGTCGCTGCTCTGAGTATAAAGAGTAAGTAGTGATAAGTGCTGGTCAAGTTTAACAAGTGTTCTCTAGCGATTGACGCTGCAATAAATAAGGCTGCCATGTATGGAGTGCAGTCTGCAATTCCTGATCAATCATCAAATGGTTACTGATTAATTCAAAATTAACTACCTGCATCAACAACCGATCAACTTCTAACGTTTGCTCCTGTATTGCATTTTTATTATACATAAAATGTATTTAAATTTAATACATCGCCTAATCAAGCTCTGCATCAATTCGACGCGTGAACTGGCGATAAGAACTCCTATCCGCCGACCGCGTCGCTCCCTGTCCAGTGGAAGCTAGGGAAAGTACCCCGATAACGCGGCAGAAAAGCTATAAAAGAAGATTGCACTGCCGGTTCCAGAGACTTGAGAATATCCCAACTTGAGTCCACCGGTCCTGATCAGCAACACACCAGTCCCAGTCCTGAATTCTCCGCTTCCTACCTGGGTCCCCCGATCTGGCAAGCTGAACTGTCTAACGGAGGAGACCTTCAACCCGTACTAGTCCAGGCTTTATGGGAAATGGCAAGCTGAACTGTCAGCTATGAATCCAAAACTTTCCTAAAGGCGAAGCCGCTAGAATTCGATTTTACCTTGGTTGCTGAACTTTCTCGGGAAATGGAATCCTTGAGGCTAAAATCCTAGCTTGGCCGATAGACTGTCTTGCAGGGTTAACCGCTTAAATCAAATCCCGACCGCGTAATATCTAAGCGCAAATACCGGCGCCTAGAAACATTTTACATTAACGTACCTGTAATAATTCACGTAAGAACCCGCAGATACCTATTGGAGCATCCGATCAGAGGCCTCTGGCACCACTACAGCAGCAGGGGAAGTCGCCCGCGACATATTAGTACCGTGGCGGCCGGAGCCCTTGTCCGCCAGCGGCCAAAATTGCAGACCGCTCTCGGACTAATCACAAACGTAAAATTACACTTTTGCGTTATTCTGAGAGCCCCGGATTTACACCATAGGGCAGCGGTCGGCAACCTTTTGGCAGGCAAGAGCCACACAGTGGCAAAATGAAGTAAGGGCGGGCCGCACTTATTCATAATTTTGATAATAGGTATACTATGTAGATCGGGGTGATATTAAAAGAAAATAATGAGAATGAGGATGGGCCTCATGAAGAATTTTGAGTTTGAGCATTTAACACTTGTCAAAATTAGACTGAATTTTTTTAATTACTACTTTTGCATCACATTTCAGTGGCTATTTGTTTCAATAATTTCAAGGAACTACTGATTTTGATAAAATGGTCATTTTAATTTATTAACATTAAACTGCAGCAGGGTCGTTTCAGAATCCAAGCTTTTAAAATATTCGCGCCTTTCTAGGTTATAATTAGAAGTAAAGCCAAACACCGTCTTCTGCTAAGTGGTCAAGCTGAAATGAAGCGGAAATGGAGCGAAAATAAATTCGCTCCCAAAAATGGCGAGTGCTGCCGAAGCGAAACCGAAGCGCTGTCGGTCAGCAAAGCGTTCAACGCAATCGCTACCTCAGCGCTATGCCGGCTGAACGCATCCACTCTGTGTCTGTGATATTACATTCTTATAAAATGCACGCTCGCTTGAATTTTGCGAGCGCATGACGCAATTATTTAAATTTTAGGTAGGTATATAAGACTTTCATTTACAAAACAGTCGCGGGCCGCAAGACGGAAAGCCGCGGGCCGCGGGTTGCCGACCGCTGCCATAGGGCACCGCCACCACTTACTTGTGTGAATACACCTAGAATATACAGGTCATGCGTAACTTCTGTTCTTTGCACCTATTTTGTTAGAGCCAGAAACGTAAACAAACTCCGATATTTTGGCCACTTTATATCGCCGGCCGGCGCAAAAGGTGCAGCGCCAAAGCGACACTCCAGTTCGACCCCGAGAATGTTGAAGTCCGCAACACTCGACCCGTATGTGTTAATTGGGTTGCGGAAGGGCCAGAAACAACAAAACGTATTTCCCAGAGGAACTGATTGATTTCTATTAATGTACAAATCACTTATTTACGAATTTCGTCTTATTTTGTAACTATAGTTAAAAACAATATGTGAATGGTAATTACAAGGTGTTTTCCTGATCTTATAAATATGTATATTTGAGTGTGAGCGAACCCTGCCTCCGATTGAGCTAACCCGAAGTAGAAATTTATAACGCCCTTAGTACGAGGGTGAAATGTTACAAACTAGCCATCACAATATCAACAAATGTCATCACATTTTCAGCAAATGTCTCCACAACATCAGTAAATGTCGTCACAGTTATACTTACGAATACCTACCTGTAATCCCAGTATTTTTCGCCACTTCTAAATTATCTAATGGGTGTCAATAGTAATTTGTACAACTAGTTTTGTAAGTCAAACTTTTTTTTATGAATATGCAGTTTGATTAACAAGGGCGAAGGCCGAGTTATTCAATCAAATGAATGAAAAAAATTGTAAAGGGCTTTACTCAAATCTTTTTTCGCAGTGGACGTTGTGACTCAAAATTGAGCAAAGCTGTATTTTCGATAAACATATATTCCTTTAGCAAAATGACGGCTAATCGCAAATGTTTTAATATTGTTGACATAATATTCTATCTTGAGTTACTCAGAATTAGGGGCGAATGGGGCAACCGAGAAACCAGGCAATTTCCAGATGGGCACGCGCCCAGCGGTCCGCTTTCTGCAAGCAAAAGCAATTGCCAAGGCGGCATTGTTGTGGGCTAGTTTATAGTTTTATGAGGATACTCTTATAAACACAACAAGTAGGCATTGTGGCACTAAATAATTTTAAAACTCGAAAGAAATTGTGGGTAAAAATATCTTCACGTTTCGAATAATGCTAAATTCAATTTTTAAATACAAAAATATTATCCTTAATGAGATTCGAACTAGCGCCTGTGAACGAGCCCAAACATTGAATTCCTTTGTTCACCGGTGAACCACCGCTGCGCTGACTGCGCCACGGCCGCGCTGGCAATTCTTGCGATTCAGGTCTATTTCACGTAAGGCACTTATTCGTTGTTTCTTTTTATTTCGTAGAACAGTTATTTTGTATTTGTTGATTCTCATTTTTGGCAAGGATAAAGCCAGCACTATGTACAAATGAGTACTTTTATGTATTCCTCAGTTCAAAAATAAACAAACTGTTATTTTTTTAAGGTGCTCATTCTGTATATATTTGTATGATATTGTGCCGGTTTCATGCGAGGTAGATATACATATAATATGTATGGAAAATATCGTCTTCCTCCGGCAAATAGTTTTTGAGCTATACTGCCAACAGTCAGACAGACAGACAGACAGACGGAATTGAAAAAACCTGTTTTTCGTCATCTAGGGACCCTGAAACGTGAAGATCTGGAGAAATCTTGGAAGGTGATTTTTTCGCTATTACAAGTCCTTTTTACTTCCTTCGTCTTTCAGACGAGGGAAGTGTTGTACACGTAGTTTTTTGCATAGTGATCTCTTGTAAAGCGAAATTTAGTCGAAAAGGATTTCGGAATTTACAACGGTCAAATTGACATTTCAATAAAATAGTTAAAAAGAGTGTATTTTTTCACGATTTCGCCTTAAGAAAAGTGTTACTTTCAATACGATTTTTCGTGAAAAAGGACGACTTTCATGATCAGTATGCAAAAAAAATAAAACGTGTCAAGAATGCTACGGCATACGAAACGTAAACAAAATTTTAGTCAAAGCTACTAGGCAATGGCAATACCTAGGTCAAGATCCAAGTATAACGTTAAGCAGGACTCTCACAGGCTAGCAACGTTCGCAATCGAACGGTTACGGTCGCCCACAATCGCTTGAAATATAGGTGAACATCTGACAGCGTCGTTCGGCATCCAGCGTCCATGAGGGCCATTGTTCTCGCGTAAACACAAATAACCTCAAAATTTTGTAGTGTTTTAGTTTTTATAGTACTCAAAGTCACAGTCTTGAAATTTTAGAAAACAAAAACAAACTTTGGGGTTATGTAGCTACGTGCTTGTACAGTTTAGTGTGCATTGAGTATCGTTCTGTGCAACTTGCACTGAACTACGCAAGCGCCAACCATCGTCCGCTATCGTCCAACAAGAAAGTTTTCCAGTCGAATTGAATTTCGTGCAGGACGGTCGATATCGACCGCTATCGATCGTGACCGTTCGACGTTGCCAGAGTAGTCGCATTCAAGTAAATGCATTTGAAATGTTGAACGATCGCTACCGATCGACGTAATTTTTCTGTCAGAGTCCTACCTTATGCACACTACGTTTATTGTAACATTATCAAGTTTCTCAAATACACACAGTGTTTCACTCCTTTCAGCACAAACGAGATGAATAATCTAGAGCAGTACTGAGAGATATATGTTCGACAGTACATCTAAAAAAACTAGTGAAATAAATACTCATGGTCATAGAGTTCTGAACATACATAATATAAAGCACAGACCCCATTACCAATGTTTTTTTGTAGAAATGAAACAGCAGTAAAATAAGATATATTCTCTAGAATTTCAATTTTGCAACTGCCAAAGGTATGGACATTCTAAAAATTTCTGCCATAGAGCACTTAAATGTGTCAAATGCACATGTGATCATCTGATAAAAAATTGTGGAAGGAAAATAAAAAGCACAGATGTTAAAAATGTGTAAACTGGCAATCATTCAGCCAACTATAAAAATGTATAGCAGCTAACGAAATTAAACGAAAATACTCTTCTTTAAGATCGCATAAAACCACAATAAGTCCAACTGACTATTTCTTACTCAAAAAATGCAGCAGGGCAGAGTCAGCACATGACTCTATCCAACGTCCAACCACAAAAACAAAATGACAATACTCACTCAGAAGAACAACATTGAAGCTATGATGGCCAATCTTATGAAAAGAATGGACACCACACTTAAAATTTAATTCACCACCATGAAGTTTTCATAATGGCACAATTGCACTCTGGAATACAAATGGCCTGCCTCAGTACAGTCAGGAGATGTTTATTGTATTCTTCAAAATCTATATCATGCTGCGGGAGAGACATGAAAATGTCTAATTATACCATGCAGAAATCAATACAGAAATAGTTTTTTTTTGAAATATACGTCTCCCCCCCCCTAAACCATAAAATTGAATAACAAAAATATCAAACATTTTTGATCACTTTCGGACAACGATTTGTAGCTGGAGCAAACTGTAACGTCAGGAATAAGGATCCACGCGGATGTGAAACGTAAAATGAGCAATAAGGCCCTGTGACGAAGCAGAATCATTGGTCTATCGCTGTGATGAATTGACAAAAATGTCGATTGATGATGTTGAAGACAAGAACTCGGTATTGATGATACGGATACCTGATTCAAAAACGCATAAACCAATGCACTTCATAGTTGGGGTAAATGGCAATGAGCTTAATATCACGCTTTATAGGAAGTATCGTACATTAGGTCCACCTCAAACGCCACATAGACGTCTCTTTTTGAATTATAAAAATGGGAAATGCACCACACAACAAGTGCCCACTTGCCTACTTTCGGCAAAATACCAAGAAAAGTAGCAGCTTATCTTGGTTTAACCAGACCTGAGGAATATACTGGCCACTGTCTGCGTCGTAGTTGTGCCACTTTGTTGGTTAACGGGGGTGGAGATATCACAAGCCTTAAGAGACATGGTGGATGGAAATCTTCAACCGTCGTCGAAGGTTACTTGGAAGAATCATTTACAAATCAACAGGCGACTGCTAATCGAATACTGAACAGGAAAGAGGAAAATAACGCTGCAAGAAAAAATGTGAAGTTTGTTACGGTCTTGAACTGACTTTACGACACCGCACCGGCTCATACATAAACGAAACGGCCGGCGCGTGCCGCAATGGACGAAATCGGGACGAAAGTTCTCCTAGGCCGCTACCCAGCCGCAACAAGATAGGCCGGCTAGACTTTCAGTGGAGTTGGGCGTGTTCTTAACGAGATTATCTAAGGGTAACGGCCAGAGGGTCGGTAAATAACGGTAAAATAAAGAAGGCGCCACCAAGCCTGTCTTAACCCGAATAACCGGGCCTGGGCGGTTAGACGGGGGCGAAGTATTCAAGACACTCCGTCGATAGGGGTACTCGTGAATTATAAACTCACACAACGATTTCGTGATGGCAAAAATACTTAGATCATGAAGTAGGGCTCTTTCAGCCACGGCAATGTCACCACCAACCTTACCTGCACGCTCTGATCTCACTGGCTCCACCGTACATTTATCTCCTCAATGATGGGCGTACGCTGAAACAGAACATGCACAAATCGACCAAGAATAAAGCGTCTCTTAATTAGATAAGCGTCTATTATTCAATTCTTACATTGGGGCAGCAAAGCGTGCCGCAAACATTGCGTTAATTCTTATAAATAAGCATCAGCTGATGGGCGCACTACTGTTACTAAACAACACCCATAACTGTACAAAATCAAGAGCAGTTTGACATATGAGTACCACAAAGGGAACGTTTGTTCATAAAAATCGAGTTACGCGACCGCAAAGGCGACGCGAACAGCGTAGCTGTCGGCAGAATCCGGCGCCGCAAAGAGATGCGGCGAATTAGTTAGAAACCCAATTCGCAAGGCAAAAAGGGGCCGCGTTACTGAGATATATTTGGCCGAAAAGGGGGCTTACATAGCCTAACGCCCGCAGGCGAATTTAGAATATGACACAGCTGGTGCTACGCCGCCCAAGCGATCGATAACTTCGTGTAACACTCAAAGAGCCGAACACGACGCCGTTGCTAACATACGAAAGGTCTCGCACAAAACTTGGCGAATATGGCACCGCGCTAATAATAAGTGATCTGGCTCACATGATAATTTGGGCAAACACAGCAAAGCCCAAGTGAGGGAAGTGATTAGATTAAAAACGAGCGACGCCACTTCGCGACAACAATTTAAGATGCGAAGGGTACATTTTTAACGGTGCACATGATTTCAAATCAAGTTCGCGCGCATGCAATTTTACTGCGACCAAACTGGCGATGCCGCCTTACAGCACGTATGCCAAGAGTTCAGCAATTATTCACATGGTTAAGCGCAAAGCTCGCGCACAAGAAGTTAGTATGATTCAATGGTTACAAATACCTTAGTTTTATTGGTGACGGCCCAAGAGATCAGCATGCGGTCCAGCTGGCGGGAAACAGGTTGCCTGTGGCAATTAAGTCGCCGCTAAAACGGCCGACGTGTGAATGGTCTGGATGCGCCCAAAATGGCGACAAAGGCTGGCGCTTCAACAAACGCCGCTACGACGGCAAAGCTAACCCAATCATGTCCTACCTCAACGGAATCCTCGCACAACGAGCTAAAGGGAACACTCCCTTACGTGAGGACGTAGAACCGGGCATGGAATTCCATCACACCTACGCCTTGGCGTAATAAGATCGCCGCTAAACGACACACACCTCCCTTGTTCAATGGCCTGAGTTGAACTGCCACTCTCGCTTAAGGCGAAACAGTTTATCAAACACTTGCTGAAGCAGCACGAGACGGGAAAAGGCTGACGCCCCCGCCAAGGGCGGGAGCGCCGCACGAACACACACACTATCCGACCTCTTAGATCGACGGCTCTCGGCTGAAATTCCCCCGCAAGAAGCGTTAGGACGCCCGCAGTGGCGTGAGCCAAAACGGCGTTACCACGTGAGTCTCGACAGCCAATGGCGATGCGCCCAATAAAACAAATAAGTTCCGGTGACAAAGAAAGCGCGAGGCCTCGCAGTCGCACCAACAGCGTGATTTCTAGAAGGTTCGGAAATCTTGCGAGCGTTAACACCCGGCTGTCAAAGTACCAACCAAGGGGTGCCCCAGATGACGAGAAATACTGCGCTTGAGGCCAAATATGTGCAAAATCATTATTATGGAATTTTTCGTATAAGTGACATCATCGCTATATAATTATTAGCGATGGTCATAATCGGATGATTTCAATAATCGGAATGTTCCATTTCGGAATGTTTATAAAATCGGAATATCATCCGATTATTTTACATTCCGTAAATGCAAGCACGGAAAAATGAGCGAAACAACAACAAGCGGAAGTGCGTGCAAATTTGCGATGAGAGCACTCGCCGTCGCGCCGTAAGCCTTTATCTGCGTTGGCATCTATAGTTTGGGTTTGTAGGACGGCCAGTAAAACAATTTATGAGTTTGAGTCGCATAGTGGGATATAAGAGGTTTCAAATTATTACAGTAGGTACCTTAATAGACTTTCGGAAAATGGTAGAGATATTTTAAAGTTTAATGGCACATAAAGTACATAATAGATAGTATAAAATAATACATGGATTTGAAGTCTGTAAGGTGTACTATCTAATAATTAATCTAAGAAAATACCACTGCCATTAGTGCCTTTCACGTATCATACACGAGCGCACACGGCGCGACCCGTCGGCATTCGCCAGCCAGCATATAGCAGTCAAGTGAGTCAACACAACATTCCGTATTCCGTTCAGTTCAAATTGGCATTTCGTTTTCTCATTTTGTATACCGAATAGTAAAATAATCGAATTCCGAAAGTTCCGAATTTTGTGCACCGAACAGTAAAATAACCGAATTCCGAAAAGTTCCGAATTTTTTTTAACAATCGGAAACTTTCCGATTCTTCATTCCGGATAGGCCCATCACTAATAATTTTTATGTATAGTTAGTAAAATAATAATAAAAATGTCAAGTTACTGATAACAGTATAAACGGGACGTTATGTGGTCTCATACGCAATTATGTTAATTGTTTTTAGTACTGCTATGTATAACAATTCTACATTGTTGACCTGACAGATTAAACAAAAAATTGCAAATCAGTAAAAGGGCCGAAGTGAAACAAGAATCCCAGAGGAGATAAAAATCTGCTCTGAGGATCACTTTTTTGTTTTATATATTTTCAATAAACACTAGGATGAAATGAATATTTTGATTTGACTCGATAATCTCAAAAGCTGAAATAAGATTTTCACTTTATGATTGGCCGTCATATGGCATAAAATTACTCAACTCTGAGTATAACAAGCTAGTAATATACTTCTGTAAGTTTTGCTATTTTCCCCATCTCTAAACAGAGCGTGGTCGATAGAGATTTCTTTTCTTCTTTATTACAGAGCATTTTGGCATGGGCAATAGATGTGATCATTTCTATGTATTTTACTTAATTATAGGATGTAGTTAAGTACTAATTTGTGAAGAATGCTGTTGCAATTATTATTTAACGACTGAGATATTTCGTTATCCATGAAATTTACTGCAATTGAAATTATTATGGATGCTAGAGAAGGAATTTTATGAAAACTGTGTTTTCATGAACCGGAACGGAATGTTTCATTAATATCTACAGGGGATATTAACTTCAATTTTTAAACGAATCCTATTAGAAACCACTTATCTAGCAAATTAGTAATTGCAGAGAATCAATACGGGAACAAGAAGCAGCTACCATGAGATCAAAATACTTGCTTAATGAGAAAAAGTGTGGTTATGCTTCATGTTCGCAATAGAACTGTTTTAATGAAGCTGTCGAGAACACTGTTTTATGAAAAGATTGTAAATTTGACCGGTTTTAAACATGTCATACTTAATTAAGGTATACGTCCATGCGACATATCTTGAATTGATTTAGTTAGTCATCTACTGTTATGGAAGTATTGATAAATTGCCAGCAATTTTAGTTTTGTTTCATATTTATGAAGATCTCAGGCAATTAGTGTTGATCTGTACATAGAATTGAAGTTTATTTTCTTTCTAGAGCAAGTAATGATTTAATTTCTGTGGCGACGTATAGACGTGAATTTACATGATCTCAACTGAAACTGCGTGGTTTAATTGTAGGTTAAAGGTAAAGTGGTTTAAGAGCAGATATCGTCAAATAATATAACGCAGAATAAATGTTTATACTAGACTTATTTTCGCCACACAAGTTACAGATTCCCTATTATAACGAATGTACTGCTCCCCTTTAATCGTATAACTTCACAGAAACTTTAAATATAACGTATAGCGTGATTGTGATGCATAGGGTTCAAGTTCTGGTAGTCAGCCATATAACAAAAAATTGGTTATTGGATTCCAACACACCCACGCGGTCACGATGCCTTAACGAGCTAACAAGATCGGGTTCAAAGCAAGATCAGTTAGTATAATTCATAACATAATGAAGCTAGCAGTAATTTATATCTTACACATTTACTTACAAGGAACGAACATAAATAATAATATATTATAGTTTTGTGCAAACACTGCGTCTGATTGGAAAGGCGAGTTCATTTAGTAGCATAACTTTAAAAGTTCGTCGCCTCTTAGCAGTCTAATGCCATATATCTGTGGATTCTAATACAGCTATAAAGGCAGTTATGATTTGTTTTATTTAGCTGCGTATTTATTGAGAAAAAATGTGGTAATTTGTATGTTAAAATTGCTGTACATAAATATAGCGAATAAATAAAATACGCACTAAAGTGGAATTAAAAAATGTTATTTCCAGAATATAAATGATACTTCATCTTCAACTAATAAGGACAATTCTAAAGTTTTGGGTTCAAAATATTGAAAAAAATCTTACCTTAAAAACAATGATCTGGTATACAGTAATAATTTAGTTTGAGTACCAATTTAGCAAAGTTCACAGCAAAGCTGCAACCATTACATGACGCATTAAAGATAGAGACAGAAATGATCAAATTCAATGTATTTTAATTTATGACTGAGGATATCGTTAATTAGTTTAATCCTAACACTATTTAATAAAAAAGGTCGAATTCTTTGCTGAACGCCAGTTGTCCATCAAATAATAAAATTTGTATAATGTGAAGTATCTTCAAGGTTCAGGATTTTCGAGAAACGATTCCACAGTAAAAGAAAATCTGTAAAGGGCTTTACACGGAACTTACCTCGTAAGTGGAAGTTTTCAAACAAAAAATTATGTTTAAGGTGTTTACCTCAATGCTGTTTGGAATACTGTTTTCCATGTCCTCCTATGGGGCATTCGTTTCCATTGAATAATCCCTGTATCACTGAGATCGCCGTATACTTCGGTACTATATCAAGCTTTTGGTCTGACCATTAGTTTGTTCCTCCAAGCTTGCTTCTGTTTGTAGGAGTCCGTTAATCTGGCATTCTTATGGCCCATTCAACTCACCCATTGTAATTATACAACCCCTGTGGTATCATCTTCGTAGTAGAGGTTCTTTAGTTCTTCGTTTTGACCTCCTTTTCCATGTGTTACCCATTTTTCTCTTATAAGTGATTCGGAGCATCCTTATCAGAATTAATGTTTACCCACAAAATGTTTGTACAACTGTGGATAAATTAGTTTCGTCTCATACCCCAAAATGCCATGAAATATATTAACAATTTAAATAGGGTCGGTCATTCTGCCGGACCCTGTATTTCAATTAAAAATTACCATTGATCTGAATTGTGATGTTTATATAATTTTTAAAATTATAGTTTTTTGAACATACGCGTATTTTTTTTACGTTGGACACAAAGTGAGGTTTTTAACACTAAATTCGATTAACGCAGTCTTCTGGTTGCTAGGTGAGCGAAATTCAAGTTCGACAGTACAAACTTATCGTATCCGACAATAAGTTAACTTTGAAGCATCTCATTCTCCATCATATGCAGGGTGATAAACAATAGGAAGAATATTTTTCGGTGTAAGTAAGTGACTGTGACTTCGCATTTGGCACCTCCTGTTAATTCTAAATAACGTTCTTCTGAATTTTGAAAAACTAGAGTACTTCATTCTTGAGTGTTTTTCATATTTTAGAATTTTTCCCGTATATGACAGGGTATATTGAAATTTGAGTTTGATAAAATTAGAAACTTTCATCATTGTTTGATACATGGACAACAAAAAGGTTTTCCATATGGATCCAAACTTATGCCGGTCACTGTACGGTTTGCATCTATACGACAGTATAAGCATATATTAATCTTTAAATGGCTATTTACGACATTAGGCCGTGTGTCGTATATATTTTTTGTATACTGAACAAGAAAAAGGACCATTTTGATTTTATTAAGGAATAATCAGAAACTATTTGCTTTAAAAATGATGTGATTCTTGTTATAGGGTTGGCAGTTTGATGACACTGTTTATGTCAAATTCGAGGCTTGGTTTTACGTCAGTTTGTGTTAGACTGAGGATAAAACCAACCTACTAACCTTGAATTTGACATCCACTGGAGCTGCCAGCTACAATATACTCCAGTGTGCCAAACTATAACATGAATCAAAGGCCTTGCTAAGTGTTACCGGCCTAGGCTATGAAAACATACCTACCGGACTCGTTGCTAAGCTGGTAGATAGTTGCTACCAGACCAGTATACCAAAAAAATCATTTCGTCAATAATTTTAAACCCCAGTAAAATTAAATTATTCAGACTTCAATAAATTTTTTATAGGATTTTGCAGTGATTATGGATATTAAAAAATAAAACTACTAAACTTAAAAAAAGAGTAAAACACAAAGATAAGTCATCCTGTATATTTTTTATATGTAAATAAAATGTATTCAATTTAAAAATAAACAAATTATTTAGTTGTATCGTTTATTAAACAGATTTGCCCTGTATATAATTGAAGTTTTTTAATCCACTTTCCCCTAACCTAAATAATTAAATATATTTTTTTTTCCATTTTCATCTGTAGAGTTCTCGCCAAATACGTCTGCGTATTTTTTGCATTGCACAAATTGTAAATGCCTTTTCAAACCACTTGTATTATGCAACGACATTGTAATAGTTTTGTTGATATTCTTTTTGCAAAGCAGACACTTTGATGATTTCCTCATTTCCGCACGTATTAAATGCATCCTTTTTTATTTCTCTCGTTTAAAAGACGAAGCAAGTATTATAATCAAGAAAAATCACTTTCGGTTTTTCAAGTTTTACGAGAGCAAGAACGAGAAAACCCCTTTCTTTAGTTCTCAGTTCTCATGTTTTCATTCTAGCGAAATAAGAGTAATTTTTTTTCCGATTTTCAAATCTATGAGACGTCCATGTAATTTTATGTTTTAAAAATTTAAGGCTCTTTAAGTAGGACTAATCCATACTTGGTTGCTTAGATTCTGAATCGTGAAAGTGATGAAGCGACGTCTCATCGATCGTTATGTAATCAAGCCAAATTTCTCCTCATCGCGACAAACGAAGCACTGTATTCAGTTGTCTGTTTGCCCATTTTTCTTTTTCATCTTCAAATAACTATTTCGCACAGCTATAAACGTCTTTAAAAAACATTTGAAATTAGGGAATAATAAAAAGTGTAGGCAACATGAAGCTTTATGGCAATTAACAACGGACATTCAGTATCTTGCAGCTAGTCTGATAATTTAAAAAGTGGCGTTCGATTTTTACCTGATCTTTACTTGACCTTGTAATCAAACACAAGTGGTGGGAGAAGATTCCAGAACTGCCCACAATACTCTACTAACCTCATGTTAATACTTCGATCGAGAAGTAATTTTAGAAGGATTACCATCACGATACTAATGTCTAGCACTACCAGAGACGATCCATACAAAAGCCTCTGAAGAAATTTCCTAAAAGATTTGTATTAACAATAAATTAAAAGGATCAATATAATTATAATGTGAATATATTTAGGAAAAACGCGTTTAGAAGTAATTTTTCGGTTTCAAAAAGTCTCACGTGAAACCAGCTGTAACAGCAGTTCAAACCCAAGCTCCATCATTATTCAAGATGAAGCAATTTTTGTAACACCACTAAGCGAGTTACGTAAATCTACCGCGATAATAACCGCTTTGCCGTATAATTATCCACGCTAAATGAGAAAGAAGTGCTTATTATAGAGTTATGTCGATATTTAAGAGCATCACGTGGGTTGTCAATGCAAATGAGAGCCGTAGCGGCGGATATTGCCCTTGTGTTAATTGGCCGCGGTCTGCTCTGTAATTAAGTTAAATACGAAAATGTTCATTATCTAGATCAGCTTTAATGTTTTTCTTGGGAAATTCTAACACCGAAGCGTTTTTTAATGCGCTTTGGGATGGATTGCACGCTCTAAACTATAATTAAATATTCTGATGAATATTACGACTAACTGCATATGCACCACTTGATTCCTGTACTGCAATTGCTTCACCTTAATTTCGAATGTTCCCATCAATTTAATTTGTTATAACTGGGAGAGTGGGACTGATTGTATTACTGTATTTCATAATTTATAAAAACTTGCGATGGTTGATTTAATTTCTTAGATTTTTAAAGCAATCGTTGATAACTTAACGAATTGGTAAGTGAGTTATAGGGGTGTAAATGTAGTCGTTTAAAAATGTATAGTGTGGAGTACGTTAGTAAATCAATAGCAAGTATTAAATTAATCAATAAAAATGATTTACTGTTTAAATGAGGAATTAAAATGTATTAAGAGCTAATTAATGCAATTATGAGTTTGACTAATTAATCTACTATGAATAAATTGGCGCTACACCAAGCATCTCAACGACTACTTACTTATTTTTATAAATTGATACATTTGCTGTTGGTACAGTCTCCTTTTTTATTAATTAAGTACAATATCATGATTTAATATTAATTTAGCGAGTATCACGCCATGCCTTTACATCAACTATATATTAAATTTATTAAATTGTGGTTTGCGTTATTGTTTTTCAAACTAAATAGCTCTGAAGGTGCATTTTTAGAAAACTTATCACTTACGTTTTGAACAAATTGAATAAAATCCAGTTAAAGTTAAAGTTAAGATTCATAATATATAAAATATGGTCCTTTATATGCAAGTTATTTATTACTGTCTTAATTATATTTTATTTTGTTGGGAATAAAAGCTAATCCGTGCAAATTAAAATATATATTTTGGTACCAACAAGTATTAAAATCAATGACATGCGGTACGCTATGCTTTAAAAAAATATTGTATCAGGTTGGCGTTTTTGGACCTTCATTTACAAATAGTTTAATTACTTTAACTTTATACTAGAAATCATCTTAGATTCTCCGAAACATCCAAATCGTGTAAGTATTTGAATATCACACAAAATTAATTTAATAATACTACTTGCTCTATCAAACACTAAATGTTCCTGTAGTTAACACACAATTCAAGAAATTTACATAGAAAACACCTATTACATGCATATTTATTAAATGCAATTATATGATAAAAGCCGTAAGTAAACAGACGCCACTTGAAGAAAACAGTCAAGAAACGCTACGACCGGAAATGCACAAAAAAAGACGCCACAGAGATTCGCTGCTTTGCTTTTAGGATAAACACATTTCTGACCTTGTTTTGGCTTCTGCGATAAACATATATTTGAGCCTAAATCGGGCCCGCAGCAAGTCCCTCGACGAAATGGGTTCCTTATTCTTCGTTGGCCTGCCGCACAAGTCGCGATGCGTCACCATCCGCTTGCAACTCTTTCGTTCCTCTTTGCTATGAACTCAGGTTCTTTGCACCACATTTAGGGCTCCGCTGCTTTCCACGAAAGTCTCTGCCTACCTCAAGCTGCCAGGGCTCTAACTAATCTCACTAAGACCTCCAGATAAGCATCCGAAAAAGACCAGCTACACTCGAAGCACAGTTGAAAACGTGTACCTTTTGCAGATATGGCAAGAATTAATATAAGATCCTCTGCAGCTTCTTAGAGACACTGTACTAAGTTGAAACACTCATTATAATTGAAAAATGGGTATTTGTTAGCATTTATATTAATTTTGTGGAGAAGCCAAAATACACACCCTAAGCTTAGCTTTTGTCCTAATTGTTTTTGTTTACATAGATGTTACATTGTTATTATAAAATCAAAGCCTACTTTGATAACAATTTCATGTTCAAGCTAAGGGCTAATGCTATTCTTGCAAAGTTTTTACAAACTCAAATTATTTCATGATAATGCTATTTTATGCAATCGAAAATTCAAATTAACACATTTATGGAACATTTTAAAAATAATATTTGAAATGCTTGAAGTAACATTAATTCATATTATAATTGCATAGGCTTAAATTGTGTTCATAGCAATACATAACTGGATTATTGACAATTAAATTAGAGATTTGCGGGGCCAGACAAAACTTGCAAGGCCAAGACCAAAATAGATCAATTTTTGGCCTTGATAGTCTTGATTGTAAATCTTGAAGATATGAAATTGAAGTGTTGAATAAACCTGTAGTGTACTTCTATCATCTTAAAATTCGCTGTAGTGCTGAGGTGAGCCATATTGACCAGCATAATGGTGGTCACATTACTTCTCTACTTTCACAACAGGTTGGGCACTGATAAAAAATTGATCTGCCTGCTATGAATTTCAGATTCGCATTAACGTCGTAACTAAATGAGATTTATTATCTTCACCTGCTAGGTGCACTAGGTACAGCATATGTTAACATATAATTTTGTTACAGGTGAGACTACACTTATACAACTTGAAACAGCAAGTTTGGGCAGTTGCGCTTAGTCATGGTGAGTAGCTACAATTTGGATACTTAGTTTGTAATCTGAATTTTTAATAATTGATATATAATAATTATTATTAGCGTTGAAAAAAGATTTTAGTTATAAACTAGACGCTTATTATATTATAAATAAGTGTAGTTAAGATTTACAAAATGTAACATATCAGGAGCACTGTTTACACGAAGACTTTTAGAAAGAAAATTTTAGTGCCCAAAATGTTATATTATTATAGTGCTCGGAAGATGCTTCTTTACAACTATATTAAAATTAAGGAACTTAAAGACATTTTTACATTTCTGGGATGCTTTATTAGATGTTATAGGTATAATACAAAAAATATCTTAAAGGTATAAGTAAACAATCATTGTCCTAGGTCGTTGCTCGAGTCAATACGTACGTAAGTGCCTTGTAGTATGTAAAGCTATTTTTAAAATAATTCAAATATAGTTCTTGGATACCAGTGGCTGAAAACTTGTGTTTCATATTGAATTGTTGAAATAAGAATTGTAACTACCACTTTAATTTCCAAACGGATATTTTTGTAAATACAATACGAAAAATAAATATCAATAGCTTAACCTAAATATTGATTTAAACTAACCATAGGAATTATTTATTCTTGATATGCTGATCAGTCAAGTGTACTTTCGTATAATGCATTTCGAATTTTTCTGAATATGGAGTAGCCTTGGGGTTTCGAAAACAGATTAGATGTCATAATGAACTAAATCTAAGATTAATATTATGACATGGGAAATATTACCGGAATTGAAATACACATCTAACTATAAAAAATTGTAAAATTAAATTGCGGCCTACCTATATCCAAAAAATATGTGAAATAAGTTATACTTTAAAATATACAAAGGGCTTCTAGGGTTTAAAAAATATATGTTATGCACTAATCGTGCACTAGCGCTTTTTTTCTTCTGGTGGTTTTATTACGTGGCCCTGGGCAAATTCTTTCTCGCTCTTATTGAAGTTGCTTTGTATATCTCCAAAACGATGTGTGGGAGTGAAAGGAAGAACCGAACTGTTTTCTGATTTCTTTTCTATCTTCTTTTCAGGTTCGTCCATTTGAGGCGGCGTTGTTTTTTGATGGTCAATGCGAGTCATTGCATTTAACAGACTCCCTAAAAATATGATAAAGATTAATTAGTGCAATATAAAAAGGACATCTACAAAAGCTTTTCTTGATTTGTCTATAGTTTAATAGTTAAATGCATTTGAAACGTGATTTATGAATGCAAGTAGTAAATGAACTTTAGGAACATCTTTTCGTTTAAATGAGAAAATCTACTATTCAGTGACATATTACCACCGTAGTATTACATTTTTGTTGTTGATTTATAGCTAACATCTTCAATCAACCCTATATTGTGATTACTATGTACAGTTGTAGGTACACCCTACTAGAATTATAGACAGATAAATGCCCACCTTGATTGCTTAGTTTAGCATCTAACATTCGATTTGCTACTACTGCGTCCGTAACATCGGTATATTGGTTTTTGTAATATTTAGACGGGAAATTGTAAACTGGATACGAGATTTGTTCTGGAGGCTGATTGTTTCCTAACTCGTCTAAGAATCCCGGCAAATAAAAATCTTCGAAAAGCCTAGTTTCCGTCTCTTTTGTGCCTTTCTTAGGAAAGGCAATTTTGTTCTTAATGTTTTCTTGGGCGCTCATCATGTGATCTGTGTAGCTGGTTTGCCTCATTGGGACAGAAGGTGACATTTCGGAATCTTTTGCTGCGCGGTTTTTCCCCGCTCCATAAAATCTGTTAAACATGTTTTTCGTCTGTCGGTTATCACGGCCCGGGTACCACATCCGCTTGGCAAACTTGTACATCCCGTTGTCTTTGACATCTGCAATTACAAGTAATTCAGCAATCGCTTATAACCATTAAAAGTATTGACTTACCTGCGTACGCAGCAGGATATTGTCCTAGTATACCTTCATCCCATCTTACATTTCGCTTAGTTTGACACCCAAATGGATACTGCGAATACATTGAACCACCAGGTGGGCACATATTGACATTAGAATTGCCACTAGTACCGCCACTTACCATGCCTTCACTAGGAATTTCATATGTGGGATAAGATTGTATATCGTAGATCTGGTTAGGGAAGTTGTCTGCCGGATCACTTATAGTTTGACTTTCCGCAGTATTTAATGAACTTCCAAAGTTAGTATAGTAATGACCGTGGTAGGGTTCATTGCATGAGTAAGCAGGCAGGTTGTTCTTTATTATTGAACTGGCTTGGGCTTGGGCCTCTTGAGTAGACGAGCTTTTGTCGGTTTTACTGTAGTTTTCTCGTGCGTATCTCATGAGGTGCTTTATGTAGTTATCCAAGGCTATTTGGCTTTTCTCGATAGATATCATTTGCTCCTTTGCCGTTGGGTCGTGTATGCTGCGCGTGAATTTTGAAGGAGCATAGTTGGGCGGCACCCATAGACTTAGAAGGAAGTCTAACAGGAAATCAGTTAAACTGAGTTGTTCCTTGGGTTCCTAAAATAAAAAAGAATGATAAGAAACAATTGTAAATTGGAAGGTTTAATTCTGGAGAAATTAATTTCAAATAAAGAGCATGTTAAATTCATAAACTATAACCAAATATGTGATCACCTTATAATATGTATTTTAATAGTTTTATTTAACATGTTTTTCCGTAATGCAGGAACAGAAATCTTAAAAGTCTATAGTTGGGCCGCCGAATAGTAATAAGTAATAGTAATAAGTGCATTTTGCAATTGCTAGTATTCAAATACCCCGCTCAAGTTGAAAGACTAGTTTGATTGTACAAAAAATATGTGAAATCATTTCCTGTATCAAATGTCCATCATCATTTGTCAATTGTCTGTGTTGTTTATGTAACAGTACAGTATGGATTTTAGCGATAAAAATAAATAATTAAAGTAAAATATAATAATAAACGGCCCCAAACCACCTGTTAGGTCATTCGGTAGGTTTTAAATAAAAGGTACTTGGTATTCCGCATTCATAGATCTTGACCATAACAAACAAACGATTTTTAAATCCAACCAAGAAGTCATGGTATAAGGACAACGTTAGTTACTACATAGGAATATTTTGATTTGTGGTTGATAATACAACATAAATTTTATACGCATTCAATATTAAACATCTATAGCAAATTGTCTCGTTCTCGTTGCACTACCAGCTCAAAATAGGAATAGTTCTAACAGCTTTTAATTCGAAGACTCATAATACTGACAAGATATATCCAACATAGACAACAGATGGAACACCACTTCTAGAAACACAGAATAAAAAAAAATTGCTTTGAAACTAGCATATTTTACTGTCACATATCCTTCCAAAAAATTTAGCATGTATTTTGTTGGGGTTACAATTAAATTGCACTACAGCAAAAAAATCCGATGACTTTCTAACCTTGTATTGGGTGGTGTCAATTTAGTAGAACATATGGACGAATGTGAACAATTTGTGTTTTCAGACTACAGACGGAGTTTGATTGTGCTAATCACAAGAATGTAAAAAATGTATTACAATACGTACACTTAACTAATTTCCTAAACAATATGCATAATGAATTATTTATACCGCATTCACTCCATTTGTGATTCTGAGCAGGTTTTGCACAAGAATTTTTTAACGGTGTAAGGCACAGTTGGTAACAAAAAATTACAAAAGTCGAAACACACTTTGACAGCTCATCATAATTGATTCATTAAATGAATTAAGGTTGTTTGAGATAACATAATTGTTACCTTCCAGTCGAGCAAGATGCCACAAATGGGTTTTCTATAACTGAAATTCTTTTCAGACGTTATAAAATGTCAATGTTATTTGACATTAGTAACTTTTTGTAACTAAATATGTGGTTCACTGGCAAAAATATTCATATTCCAGTCCTGCTCAGAATCACAAATGGAGTCAACGGGGTATAGTTCGTTCCAATTAATGATAATATAGTAGAGAGTACTAAATTTTCGTAGTACCAATACAAATAGTTGCTAATTAATGGTTTTACACATTACATGGGTGCAAAATTACAAATGTAATATAATCTCGCATGTAGCAGTAATCTAGGGACTCATAAAGTTATAAAAGCTAAAAATCAATTTCATGACATCGTAAAAGATTATTTGTAGAAATTAAAATAGCTAAATTGAGGGAGAAATATCTTAAGAAATCTAAACACGTCTAAGTTGATGATCGTCGATGATCAGGTGTTTGGAGCAAATGAAGATGATGTCATATATGATAAAAAAAACGTATTGGAAGGAAAACCTCACAGAGCCAATAGTAAACAGATTCGCGCAAAGTTAGTTGGTATGGCACGGTCAGTTAATGGAGATGGGTAGGAAATGTGGTCCAAAAAAGTCTCGTTCATGGCCGACGAACGTTATGAGACCACGAAGACTATAGGGTGAATTAACGTTGCTTAAACACAAACAGGGGTAACCATATCATATCTCAGAACAGATTGACGACAATTTATATTTTTAAATGAGTTTTTTCTTCTGGAAGCATTAAAGAAGAAAATACAAATTGTTTTCCCTATGAGATGGTTGTCAGATCAGGAAGGAAATTGATATCAAGGAAGCTTAAAAGCATTAGATACTAATCTTTGTAGAGAGTGCATTGTATGATAAATATATTATTTCTCTAAGGAACATCTATGTCCAGGCCCGGATTAAGAGGGGGGCCCAAGGGGCCCGGGCCCTGGGCCACCAACCATGAGTGGGCCTCCCACCAATACAGGGGTAAATATCACAAAACAGGAAAAATACATGTCTCTTTGCTGTGAACTGCTTATAATGATAGGGAACATTTAACAAAAATTTCCATACATTCTGTCTTACTTCTCTAGCTTGATATGAAATGTAATAGTCAAGCTTTATATTTTAAATTAGTTAAAATTATTGAAAATCATAAAAAAGTTATTGCACTGGTAATTGGCCCGTTCTTCCAACAACATAGTAATGCACATTGAATTTAGTTACAATGCCTGATAATTTACTAATTTACACCAGTTATAATTATTCACAATTAAATGTTTAGTATGTTTTTACTTGAAAAACACAAATTGCATTATGTTAAAAGTCAGATATACTGCGTGAATTGAACTTTAGTGACATCATCAGCGATTTTGCAGCACGAAAATCAAGGAAAGTGCCTGTAATGGTTATAGCATTATTCATTCGGTGATTTGTAATATATTTATGTGTTATTTGTGTTATGTTATACTATACTTTTAAATGATAAAATCTGTAAAAGACTACGCAGAACTTCCCTCGTCGACATTGTGACAATAATAAATTTTAAAAATCTAATTAAGTTAGGAGTAAAAATATCTTCACGTTTATAATAAATTAAATGCATTTTCAAATTAAAAAAAATTATCCCGCTCGAGTTTGATCCCGCCGCATCTGCAGAGCGCCCCAACATAGAGACCCTATCTGCATCGATAAAGCCATCTACGCTACCAAGCCGCTTTCAAATAAGTCCGGCTCGCGCTGCTCTTAAATGAAACGCTGTTATTGTTGAAATATTTTTTCTCTTTTGTGACATAACCTCTATCGGTTGTGTCTTATTTTAGGGAAATGTAAAGCCTGACCTATGTGAAAGTTACTACTTCCTTTCATTTCAAAATCAACACAAAAATAAACAAAATTTTATTTTTTTAAGGTGCTCAACCTGTATATATTTCTATGAAATTGTACCGGTTTCATGCGAGGTAGATATATAATATGTATGCAAAATATCGTCTTCCTCAGACAAATAGTTTTTGAGCTATACTGCCAAGAGACAGACAGACGGACAGACAGACAGACAGACTGACGAAATTGAGAAAATCTCTTTTTCGTCATCTAGGGACCTTGAAACGTGAAGATCTGAAAAAATCTCTTTCAGACGAGGGAAGTAAAAATTGAATAATTTTAACTGAATTTCTCTGCGTAAATAAATTTTGTAAATAAACTTGTATTCGTTTCATTTCGTGTTTTTGCATTACATATTGCAACACCTTGAAACAATGGACCTCCCACCAAAATGGGCCCCGGGCCACCCACATCTTAAATCCAGCCCTGTTTATGTCCATCATATAATATAGAAATTTTTATATAAATCCAGAGTTCAATTCTTTTCACTTCGTCTACAGAATGCAGCAGGCTACTAGGACCATTGCAAAAGCAAGGAGTATATGCATGTGGCCGTCGTGGTGTTTAATAAGCGAACAATCAATGTACGATAGCGGTAGGTCATTAGGATCATTATAAATACAAGGTATATATTCCATATTTAATTTTTTTAAATACAATTACGGCCACATGTAAAGTTCGCTTGCTTTTGCTATGGTCCTAGTGGCCTGCAGCAATCTGTATAATCGAAATATTTACAAATATCAGTTTGTTACGCAAACGCCACTTTCTTATCGTCATATTAATTCAACAACATTTGAAGTGACAGTTTGCTAAATTGTTTATCTTGCGTAGTGTTAACGATCCTTTATATGGCTTTTAAACTCTGCTTGCCTACTCACATCTAACCGAAGTCGTAGCTTTGTGGGCCTGGACTAATGAGGAAATTAACAGGACCAATATTATTACATTTGTTGGGTCACAGTGGGCGAAAATAAAATTAAATTATTGCTCTTATCGCTATCAGCTAATTGAGTTTGTTATTGCTTATTATATTGTATTATAGAGTAGACCGCACCTGATGACAGTGATGACGTCTTCGTGGCGCAAACAAATTTCGAACGAATATTTTTATCGTCTAAATTTTACCAGAAATATGTTAGAAAAACTACATTAAAAGGGTGCATATAAATATAATAGGCATATGTTTTTCTATTGCATTTATTTGTAAGACCGTGTAGCACAGTTATCACGCATAGACTTGGCAAACGTGCCTATTGAGATGTGTAGAGCAAATACCATACATTGTAAGTTTACTGATCTGTTTATACAGTTTTCGATATACTCGATCTGAATGATAATTTGGAATGGTGGTTATACAAGCATTTCATTATCAATTAATTTATTGGCTTGCTAATATTGCTATGGGCTAATGTAACATTTTTATAAAATATTTTTTCAGTAAATACGAATGCCTTATTAGACTTATTATTAGTTATGATAATGATTATGTTAACGGGAATAGTATTATTTTGCCACTCATTGCATTATATGTAAACTAGTTAAAATGTATTAGTGAACTCTTTAACTATTATATTATTAGCATTATTTTACAATATATGTAGTGTATGTACTATTATCTTAATATAGTTGTAAATAATATGGTGATACGAGGTGTTGCAATGACTGTTTTAAACATCAATTTCCACTGAATTAACTATTATTCTGCAATAGCAATTATTTTCAAATTTTAACGTCGTATCATATTGTGAGCTTCTCAGGGTGATTGGAATCTTTCAGCAATGATTAGAATAACTTTGTGTCAAGTTTCATATCTATAGATTAAGTTTGAATTGTCCAGCGTAAAAGTACATTTATTACTTTTTTCACAAACTTTGAGTGCAGCATCGATTGTTAAAGTTATTATTAAAAAGATAAGAAACTTGTACGCCAAATTAATTTTAAAAAGTATTGATTAAGTACATTAAAGGCAAAATGTACGAATAACTTTGGACGAGACTCAGATAATGTTGCTTTTTACAAAATTGCTGTTTTCTACACGAAGCTTGTTGTTTTCCTATTTCGTATTGGGGGAAAGTTAACAATTAACAATTTTGAATGCACTAATTTTAGATTACAGTTATAATTTTTTGAAGCATACTTGTATTCATGGACTTTCCCATCCGTGTCTGTGTAAAAATTGTTGAAGTGACAGATGTATTCATAAAAGCATCGTGCGAATTAAATATGATGTAAAACAGTTTAGTATACTACATTTATAAAAGAGTAATTACTTGAACAGGCTTATATAAATTTTCAGAACATTTTGGGTAGGGTCTGTGGTCTATGTTATGGGAAAGTGCGGAAAATACAATTTCAAAAAGTATTTCCTTAAATTTTAGTAACATCATAAAGTCATAGCATTCGATTTATTGCTCATATTATTATTTGTTATTTGACATTAGTATTACTAATCAGCAATACTTAAAGTTTTATTAAAGGATGTTGTTGGGTTGAGAACTGTCATAAATGATAAATTCAAGATTAGTACAGGACATATTTCAAAGATAAGTTAGTAACGGTTATATTAGTAGGTCTTGCCACAACTGTTCTTTGAGATCATTATGTAACTTGTTTAGATTGCACAATTTTTTTGAAGTACCGATTTTAAACGATTTTAATGGTCATAAAATTCGACATCGTCTGGAAGAATTTAAGGATTGGAGGGGTTGTTATCAAAGTGTAATCTTAAGCACTGTTGATTAATAGCACAATTTATTGTTGTTTTTGCAACCCATTGAAATAATATGGAAACACTATTGCATCTTCTTCAATTTGACCTTTAATATCTATGCATATTATCCAAAAACTAAGGCACATTAGATGTCTGTTTTCTTCAAAATAGTTCAAAGCGTATAAAGCTAAAGTCTAGCTATGATTTTTTAAAAATTACTGTATATGGACGCAAGATGGCAATTTGGCATAAAACTAAATTGTTATGAGAAACAGAGATTTCTTAATAGGGAATCTTAACATGCATTTTGAATGTCACATAAAATATAAAAAATCTGTGTGTGCAACGCGTGCGCGAAATGTTTTTGCTGCTCTCAAATAATTTGTCCTCATTTTCGTGCAGCAAAATATCATTTTGCGAACTAGATACACAAATAACTATTTACTATTCTGTGCTACAATAGAATTGATTATTTTGAACAAAACTGTCATTGAACATATTTATTCAATAATTTCTAATTGGCTTTATAGATATGCAAATAAAATTGAAGAAATATACCTAACTATGAATGTTGCAATAAAGTGTAGGAACAGCTTTGTCTTTCATTGATTTACAGTAACATTAACTACACGTTCCTTACTCTTCTTTCATATTGACTATTCTGAGTAGTATATCCTATTTTTTTGGTAGTAGATTTAGTTGTTTTAACGCAACAAAAACTTTTTGCAAAACAATCAAAATAAAAAATGGATTGCTTGATACATATCGGGCACAATGAATTTCAATATAGAACAACCGTTATTATTTAATTGCTGTATAATTCAAGTTGAAATTCTAGTACTTTTGTTTATTTTGATTTCATTGATTTGATCTAAGCAGTGTTGGTTACATTCATTTCCTTTAATTTACATAGCACTCTGTCTATTATGTCCCTCATATTGCACATATAGATTAAAACTATTGGTCGGGCGAACCTTGAAATTCCATAAGATTTTTGAGTTAGTTTAAATGATTTCGTGTTAGTTAAATTTTAAATTTAAAATTCCCCTTAATACCGATAAATTAAATTAACATTTTCTTAAATATGCAATGTTGTATATCCGAACTGCAGAAGGGGCTGAAGAAATATTTAATTATATTTATTTTTTTAATACAGATATCCAATATGACTTTTATTAAATACGCCGATTGTTGCAATGAAAATTGTGACTATTATTATTAACAATCGTGTTTTTTATAATGATAATGCAAATAATGCCACTTTATAATAAAATAAATATATATTAATTTGCTTGTTATTAAATATTAATGCAGTTTATTCTGCTCAATAAAAAAACAAAAAAAATTATTTTAAGATTTCCAGGGTAATTCTATAGAGCAAATGTTTTACTTTGACCAATAACAATATTAAAACTAGAAAACCAATTTTAAATAAATTAATCTCACAGATAAAAGAAAAGAAACTTACCGAAACGTGAACATATCCCAGAGTGAGTATAACAAATATCAGAACACTCATGTTCCTGCAGTTGGTTGGTGCAGCATTACTGTGAACTAAAGCTTTAAGAAGGTTTATAAACCACAACTCTTGGACGTGGGCTTTGTTTGCTGAAAAAATTTACCACGCTCGACCATAATTTTTATCGTGCAATTAAATCTATAAAATAAATAGTTTTATTGATGCTGCTCTAATCCATCTATGCCTACTTACTTCGGAGTATTTGTTTACTGAAATGTAGGGATAATAACAACTGTAGATTACAAGTGGACCTCAGGACACCAAGAGGGCAGAAAGTAACACTTCATGTTATTATTTTATCTTAAGTAACCCGGTTACGTTATAGTGTTGTCATTAAAACCAAGAGTAGGCAGCTCATTTACCAAATAGACAAAACAGTACGAGGGAATTTCACTTTCCGACGTCATAATTGACGCTATAGATTCTTGTGGTTACCGTCACACGGTATGAAGGGTTGTTAATGAGAATATTTATTATATTATTATTATTAATATATAATCTCATCTTCTTTATTTTATTTTTATCTGAAATCTCACATACGTTTGACGATAATCACATAATATGTTTCCGTGCTAAATTAAATAATAATACTGTAAATTTATAAGAACCCAATAACCTCGAAATGTATATTTATTTTTAGTTCTAAATACTAGGCCCACATGTCGTCACACAAAATTGCGTACCAAAAACAAGTTTTACAATAAGACTTTAAACCTTGAAATTTTTATTGCGACCTTCACTTCCTTTTTTATACATTTTATATGTTATTTTAGGTATTATGTCCAATGTGGCTTTTCCCTCGTTCTATGAGTTTTCACATACTCATCCAAAGAGTGACATCATTATATGACGATAGTAAAACAATCCGTCACTGCATATAAAAAGGACGAACGTTAGCAGTTATAATCAAGTAAGATAAAATTCTGTGGCTGAGGCATTATGTGAAGTTTTATGATGTGTAGGTTTTTGAGCTATCAAATCCCAATGAGAATATCTTTTATAGATGAACAGAAGCTGGGAAAGTTCGCCCACGAAAAAAATGGAATTGTGCAAGCTATACTAAAATCAAAAATGCAAAAACGCACGAATAAGTTAAATTATTGGTTAAAAGAAAAGGGACTTACTCCAGAAGCATGTGATAATGGAATTCATTGAAGAAAGAGAAAAATAGAAAATATGAACAAACGTAGCAGTGGTCGATTCTGACACTAAAATGTAAAAAAGGGAAAATAAAGAGCTGAAATTTGAACTAACTGATAGTGAATAACATTCACACACAACTGTGTGGAAATACAACGAGTACCGAAGCAGAAGAGAATATTTATCGGCAATGCATTACATTTTAATTTCGATCAAGTAAAGGTTGATGCTTTGTTACAGTCTAAAACCGATTTAAGACACCGCAACACGCCAGAAATGGGTCCGATAGCTCAGTGGTAGATGAAGTGGTGATTATATATTTTGGTTTTCCCACCGTGGAAATAGAGTCTCACCAAGAGGATATGGGTCAATTTGGGAAATAATAACACAAAGATGCTTCCCAGTTTTTAGAAAATTGGTCCGAAACTTATTTTAATTTCTAAAATGCATGATGGCTTGCCTGAAAAAACGCAAAAATATCAAACCGTCTATATATTTCAATTGCGCATCGCTATCTGTTCTCAAGTTACATAAATCTTGGCAATAACTCATCGTAAAAGCACTGATTGCACTTTATCAACAAAATACTGGCGTAAAAGACCCCACAACAGCTCGGAATGCCTATTGAATAAAAGAAGGCAAAGCATAGTCTAACCTATTTGCTGAAGGCGAGGTAACTATTCAGATTATGCCCAATTATAAATTTTAGTCATTTGGAGCTTTGACCTCAGCTATCAGATATCCCTGTACGGATGTGAGAAAGAAGGGCGTATGCGTTTGACGGGCGTTGCGGGGTAGACGGGGTGCTATTCAGGACAAATGCAAAGACGACAAACGAATGTGCGCAGAGAGAAAGTTTAATAAAAATGACAAGAAGGGACTACCCCCTTTGACTACACTTACACGCTGATACTGAATCATGCTCCACAGATTCTTTTATGTTATTTTTTCGTACACTAGCATTGAAAGAGCTACTTTGCCGTACAATTTATTAATCAGAAAGTTGCACTTTGCGGTATTCGTTTCCTTAGTTACAACACATATAAAACGTTACGTACATAATAATATTACTCTACTTATTTGCTATATACGAGGATAAATTTAGTATTCCGTTTTGTATGCTAGTGTACGAAAATAGTATATTGTATGTTAAGAGCTGAAAGTGCATTCTTGCCGCTTGCGCATGAATATTGCTGGTTGAGACGAAGTCGAAACCAGCAATCATGCAAAAGCGGCAAGCGCACTTTTAGCTCGAAACATACATACTATTTTTTCGACGACTGAGCATATTATTAAAGGAAAATATCAAATTTCTTTTTATCGCAAAAATTAATTGACAATCAAGTTAACATTACTCGCGCAGTCTATATGACATGTGACGCGATTATTTCCACAAATGACGGGCGTTGCCAAGGAAACATTCGGACGTGGCTACCTATTTTGTTCAAGCGGAAACCCAAAACGCTCGGCGAGCGGCAAAAAGATGAAAACGCACGCTCAGCGGCAAATGTCAACTTTCTGTTGTCAAATGACAGCGAGAAAAATCTACTTTCGAAATTCCGGACTCGGCCTAACGGTCTCTTCCGGAAACATCTCACTCGTACTGAAAAGCTCCACTTTCTATACTTGTTACGTAAATTACTATTTTTAATTGCTTAATTTGTTTCTTCGTTTGTTATTTAAATTAATTTAAATTATTAATTGCATCGTCAAGTTTAATGAATTCTTTACATTATATAACATGTGAGCAAATGAAAACGAAATCAAGCTTGGCTTTGAAAAAATTAACTCATGTGGTGTATTACTTCTGATGTTTTTAATTTAAATATGACGGTTATTATAATAGTTCATATGCAAAATAATGTGAATTAACAATTGACATATGTTCCAATTTTCAAAGCCAAGCTTGATCTCATTTTGGTTTGCTCACATGCTACTACTTCAATTGATTTTCTTAAAATCTATAAATTGATTTAAAAAGTCTAAAAGGTGAAAGAAGTATTGTAATTGCGAAAAAATCACCTTTCGAGATGTCTGCAGATCTTCAAGTTTCAGATGACGAAAAATAGGTTTCCTCAATTCCATCTATCTTTTTGTCTGTTTCTCTGTCTGTTGTCGGTATAACTCAAAAACTGTTTGTTAGATGAAGACGATATTTTGCATGCGGCATCTGGCATGAAACCGAGAACATTTCGGTTAAATATGTATGGGGCGAACACCTTATGATTCATGATTTTTTACAAGTAAAATTTCCTGGCAGCAAATGTTCTGTACAAAAACTAAGCGGAAACAACAACTACGCATCTTTTAAAGTGTCGGTTCCTGTGAATGGTGAGGTGGCGGTATTTGATGAAAACTTTTGGCCACACAATGTGCGTGTTCAGCAATTTCGTAACCAAAAACCATTTCGAAATGCTCGGGGGAACACCTACTGGAATACGAACAGGAATAGAGGAGGTGCGCGGCAACAATTCAGGTACCTACCAAAAATATTAATACCAGTACCCGCCTTAAAATAATTCATTTTAACACGCAGTGTATTAAAAATAAAATGAATATAATTGACATTCTCCTGCAAAAACATAATCCTCACTTTTTCTGCGTTAGTGAACATTGGTGGGACTGCAATTTTTGTAAAGAATTGTATTATAAATAAATATAAACCGATTAAATGTATTGCTAGATTGTCTGCGGAGCTTATTTTTGAGTGTAGCGCCATAGAGTTTGAAAAAACTTGTATTATCACTATATACAGATCTCCTACATCTAGTCATGACGATTTTCTATGTAAGTTTTCAGAGATTTCAGACATTATTTACGATAGGTACGATAGTATAATTATAGTTGGCGATCTAAATGTAAATTCGTTATGTAACACAACTGAAAAAAAATAGTCTTTTTGACTTATTTGAATGTTATAATTTAAGATCTTTTTTAAACACTCCAACCAGAATATTTAGAAGTCAAACAGGTATTAGTTCTACAGCAATTGATTATATAATCACAGACATACCTGACATCATAAAAACATTCAATATAGACTGCGGTGTATCGGATCACAACATGGTCGGATTTGTTTGGGAGCAGTCATTACAAATCAGTGATATAAATAGTATACTTCTTTGTCGTAAATTTACCGAATTTGGTTACCAAGAATTTGGAAAAATAATGACCGATTTTAGCCATGTCTTGTTAAATCTTGACTTTTACAACAATTATAATATTGATGTTGTGTTTAACTGTTTCTGGGAACATTTAATGTACGCCTTTGAGGTGGCTTTTCCTAAATGTAAATTAAATAATTCTCGAGGATGCCCCAAAGTATTTAAACCGAGTTTTTACTTAAAGGATATGTCCAACAAATTGAGAGACCTCAATTGGTTGCGTAAATGGGTGACTTCTGATGATTTAAATTATATTTATAAAGAGAGAAAAAAAGAACTTAAAAATATCATAACGGCGGAAAAGCAGTTTTTTAATGATAGCGTAATTAATAATTCTCAAAATAAATCTAAAAGCGTTTGGAGACTGGTTAATGATAAACTAAAAGGTGGTTGTAAGACCTCTCCAAAAATTGAGCTGAATATTAACGGAAAAGTCATCTCCGATATTCGGTCGGTGGCTCAATCTTTTGCCCTGTACTTTGGAAATGTTGTTAATGTGCAATTAAACGCACAATTTCCCAATGGTTTGTCAAATGCGTGTACAACTTCTAAGCTTGAAAACAGTTCTATGGTATTTATCCCTGTTTCAGATTATGATATCGAAAAAGCTATATTTGACTCAAGAAACAAAAAGTCGACTGGGTTTGATGAAATTCCCATGTTATTACTCAAAAAATGTAGTAATATATTGTCTCCCATATTGGCAAAGATTTTAAATAAATCCGTACTTTCTGGTACTTTTCCTGAGCGTTTAAAGGTAGCTCTCGTTCTACCAATATATAAAAAACAAGACGATATCTCTCCTTAATTGTATATCTAAGATATTTGAAAAAGTAGTTTGCAACCAAGTGTTTAGTTTTCTTAATATGAGAGGACTAATCACAACCTGTCAACATGGATTCAGAAAGACATTTTCTACTGAAACTGCCAGTACTGAGTTTGTACAACATATTTACAACTCTACTGATCAAAATGAATTTACTGCTGGAATCTTTTTCGACTTATCCCGTGCATTTGATGTTGTAAATCCAGCTTTTGTTGCTGATAAAATGAATGCACTCGGCTTAAGGGGCTCTCTGAATAAATGGTTGGTGTCATTTCTTGTAAATAGGAAATTTATTGTGAAAAACAATGATGTATACTCCGACGTACATTGTTTAAAATTAGGTACGCCTCAAGGCAGTGTCCTTGGCCCGTTGATTTTTCTTTTGTACATAAATGTCCTGCCTGAGCACATCACTTTTGGTAAAACTTTTATGTATGAGGGTTGATACAAGTATAATAGTAAGTGACAAAGATCCTGATATCCTCAGTACAAAAATAAGTCAAATTATTAATGATTTCACACTGTGGTGCAACAAGAACAATTTAATTATAAATATGTCTAAAACTGTTCTTGTTGAGTTTTACCCAAAATTTAAGTCACCCGGACTCCGGGATATTTTAATTGGTGACAAGAATATAACAAAGGTTACTGACGTCAAATTTCTTGGCCTTTGTATAAATAATAATTTTGACTGGTGAAGTCATATAAATGATATGTGCTTAAGACTCAATCGTAATTTTTTTGCTATTTTAAACCTAAAAAATGATTTTTCGATTACAGCACTTATGTCTACTTACTACGGACTTGTATATCCTATTTTATCATTCCATATTTTGTCATGGGGACAGGCTCAACATTTTAATAGAGTATTTGTTTGTCAAAAAAGAATAATTAGGTTGATTTTTGGCATACAACCTAAAGATTCATGTAGAAGAACATTCAGTGAAAATAAAATTTTAACCGTCATTAGTATTTATTTATATAAGTTATTATGCTATGTATATGTAAATAAAGATACTTTTGCCTTAAATGGTGACAACCACCAATATAACACACGTAACAAAGATGATATTAGAGCCCCTGATTTCAGTCATTTTTACTACAAAAAATCTATGTATTACGCCGGTCCAAAATACTTCAATCTTCTATCGGCTGAACTACGACAAACAAAAACTCTAACTATATTTAAGAGAAAACTAAGAGACTTCTTACTTCAGATTGCTTGTTATTCTATTAATGAGTTTATTGAGCACTGCGTTAAACGTGAATCAACCTGGCCCTTTAGTGCATATTTTTATTTTGTGTATTGCTATATGCCTACAATACTTAGCGTTTTTTATATTAAATTTTGGACTTGTCTGAATTGTTTTTATATACTTCTTTGTATGTAGAAGCTACAATATGGACTAATAAATTCTTATCTTATCTTATCTTAAAAATATTAAATATTGTTAAGGAATACATAACTGTAATAATTTGTACATATCCCAGGCACCCTTGACAAAAATAGCATTGAACAGATACATGGTAAATGTTGTAAAAGAGACAAAAATGGGCAACTACAACCTTTATGAATGTAACGCATACGAGACATTCCTTTGTGGCAGGATGGAATCGACGGGTACGCAGTGTGCGGCCTGCTGCGACCCGCTGAAATCCCTTTTGCAGGAGCTGAAATTGAGTTGGAATATCCTCTGAAATATTTGTTTAATTTGAAAATTGATGTAATTTGCATTACCAGTTGTTCCCTTTTTTTATTTCAATATTATTAGTAACGATAAGATATTTTTAGCCTTAGTTTCCTTTGATTTTTCAAAATATAATTCCCTATCGAACCAATGTGCATACGATTTGGTTTTAGGTATGCTTTTCGTTACGGAGGTGTCCAACGTTTTATAAATTATTGTATTCGTACATATATACTACTTAACAAATGAACTGGACCACCCATAAAAATTGCATTTGTTACATTACGTCACAAAAAATACATATAATAGCTTTTGTGTTATAGTATACTCATATTAAGCATATTTAATTTTTCACTATTCTCAAATATTAACTAGCGCATTAACAGAATCATGTTAATAAACTAAAAAATTAATAAAAAAAACTATATTTAACAAAAATATGAGGAAGAACAAAAAAGGGAAATTAATAGTTCGTTGAGTCTCCTCGAAACGTTTAAAAATTTTTGCCAACGATTTAACTTACTTTGTATGCAATGTGCTATCAACATTTGGGCAAAATTCAAAATTTTCACATATAATCTCATAAAAGCATTAATTCTTTCCGGAAATTTTTTGAGTGCGTTCCAACAACGTCGTATTAATTTGCCAGAGCGGGACGCGAGGGCAAATTAGGACGTTGTTGAAATGCACGAAAACTAATTTCCGGATATGAATTAATGCTCGAATGCAGATTCGGTAAGAAAATCGTAACGACACAAACCCTAAAAAGAAGTAATGTCTACCTACAAAACATTTCCAAGAAATTTTGTTGTTGTCTTGGTTATGGCTCGTGAACTAATTTTTCTATTGGTCATTAATGAGTGTCCTACGATTTTCAAATGAAAATCATACGACACTCATTGATGACCAATAGAAAAATTAGTTCATGAGCCGTAACCAAGACAACAACAAATTTCTTGGAAATGTTTTGTAGGTAGACCAACCTAACTGTGAGGGTTTGTGTTGTTACGGTTTTGTTACCGAATATGCATTCTAGCATTCATTCATATCCGGAAATTATTTTTCGTGAATTCCAACAACTTCCTAATTTTCCCTCGCGTCCTGCTCGGGCAAATTAATACGACGTTGTTGGAACGCAGAACCAAATTATAAAAAGAAATGCTTGCTGGAGGGCGCAGTATTGCCAATTTCAATCTAAATTTTATATTACATTATGGGAATTTCAAAGCATACTAGATGTAATTAATTTTAAGACACCCGGTATTTTTGCCATAAGAGTAACAGAAATGGAAAACGCAAAAATGACTTTGGTAGCTAGGCGACAAGTAGGTACAATAGCTAGTTATTGCCTAGCTACTAAAGTACCTAATTATTGCAGTTTCTATTTCTGTTACTTATACTATTTTTCAACTTACGGAATTGCCATGTTCCGCACAATTTTAGGCAACCTGTATAATTTTAGTTGTTGGAGTTTTTATTGTCCAAATATGATGTCACATTTTATATAGTTTCAAGATACAACATATTTGCATAAAATCAATTTCAAGTCATTCTTCCATTAATAATCTTATTCATGCATACGATATGGTTGTCCAGTATAAGTAGTTTCTGATTCAGTTAAAAATATTACGTCATTGGCAAATGCTAGATAAGTAGCTTTCAATTTTCTAAGTTCTTTATTAGGTATCTGTTTGTGTGAGTATACCTGTGGTTTGCCGGGCTCCATAGCTCAGTGGTTAAGCCTTCTGGCTACTGATCTAAGGGTCGAGAGTTCGATCCCCGATTCCGGCGAGCATTTTAACAATTAAAAAAATGCGGATGAAAACCTCTACAGAATGCCATCATTCCCTTGCTGGGGTTGGAACTCCTTAGTCTCGGCAAAATTCTAACTAGGACTAAGGTACCTGTTACTCTGCATGCCTAGACCTTGTCTACGGGGTTGGCAAAAAGGGCCTATGAAGGCCTACTTGCTTGACATTGGTCTCCCCACAAATAATACTTCTACATACCTGTGGTTGTTCTCCGTTGTTAGCTCTAAATAGCAAATATTATTTATTATTAATTTGAAATTAAGTAATGTTTATATTAAACTTCTGGAAATTTTAACAAAATACTGTTATGCTAATGGAATATTTAAATAAAAACTTTTCTTGGTGTTTTCAGCAATTTGGCCTGAATTCTTTGACTTGGTTGGTATCTATTGTGCTTTGTTATAAATCGCGCTCTACCATCTAACACGCTCTTGCTTTTTCATTCATATCTACTAGTACGATTGACTGTGCAGCGTTGACTGCTCCTTTTTTTAAGGTACGGACGAATTGCTGGAATTTCTCAGTGCGATGGTATTTTCCTTCTTCGCCAAACTTGTAAAATATAGTAGTTATTGAGCTTCTTAGTAGGTATTTAGTATTTTAGCATTTCTCTTGGTGCGTCTCGATCCTGATGATTCACTTACTTTAAACTTTTTTACTACTACTACTACCTGTACTTCTTGTAATAATATAGTATTTATAGTTTGAGTGATTGTGGCCACTGTTGTTGCGTCGTGTTGAACTAATACACTGAAAGATAAAAAATGGGACACTTAATATTTCATAATTTTGAAACAGTGTGAGACACTAGAAGTAAATTATTAATTTTATACAATAATGCAGTAACAAAAAAACTATAACATCACTGTGATACTGTTACTCCATTAGTGTGTAAAATTAATAATGTACTGCTAGTGTTTCACACAGTTTCAAAATTGTGAAAATATTAAGTGTTTCCCTTTTTTGTCTTTCAATGTATATTAATTACAGAAGTTGTACCACTCTTAAACGAGGGGTAGTACAGCTCTAGCTAGCTGTAACGCTTGGCAGAATATGGCGTGAATAAGGACCAGGCAGCAGTTCTTAAGGTTACATAGAACCTCAATAATTTTTATACGGTTTGGGCGATAGTCGTTAAACGCAACATAAAACACAAATCTAGCTATCAACACAAATTACCACCTATCTTGGATGCCTCTTACTTCAACGTAAATCTAAAAAAAGACTAGCAGGTTCATGAAGAAAATATAAACCAACAACAGTTATTAGAATGTAATATTCATCAACAGGGTAATAATTAACAAGCATAATTAAAGCTGAACGCTCAATAAGGCTCAATAACATACAAATATATTTCAATGTAAATAAAATTCAAACACATTGTGCAAAACAACAAATTAAAAATTTCTAATGCCAGCAAAATTAACGGCTGTTCAGATAAAAGAAGTGCTCGCACTCCGGCTTGCAAAACTCAAGGACACACTGCTCAAATGATGTTTGGCAGGGTACATACAGGCATGCTTTTAGCTGATATTTAAGTGCAAACGCACTAGTGTTTGATAAAACTATAGAATTTACGTTAACCCGCCCGATTTTTCTCTCAAATGCCTTTGTTAAAATACGCAATTCATAGCAAGCTAAACTGCCCTTATCGACAAAGTCAAAACGCTGAATAGCAAATTAGTGTGTACTTACTGCGTGATTGTATTGTATAAATAATATTTGTATGAGAAAAATATGGTGGGTTTCTTTTTTATACTAAGTTTTCTTCATATATACAACATAATTCTTCACTACGTTATACCATACATAAAGGTTTGCCGTGGATAATAATTATTTCAATGCAATTTCTACCTTATTTTTTTTTTGAAATTAATAAATTCTAAGAAACTTATTTTGGTATGGATGACAAAATGTACGTATGTGCTTTTTATGAACAACGAGTATATTCTATTGATAACGATATTTGAAACTATCAATTAACTAACCAAAGAAAGATTTTAAAAGCTAATGAAATTAAAGTATTTTTTAAAGATATTTCGTATCGTTAAAAAGATTCAAGATAGCGTGATCTGTTGCGGTATATTCTCTGCGGGCAACGGTTTGTAAAACTATGAAATATCACTCCATGTTGAATTAGCTGCAAACCCACGGGAACAACTAGGAATTTAATAACAAATTCTTTAATTATAGTTGTCCGGTTATGTTATTGAAACGTAATATCCAAAATTGTTTGTCACTTTAATATTATTAGTGCAATGTATTACGACACAGAACCTACATATTCTAGCTATGCTGTAAGTAGTGTCATATTAGCAATATAGTAACTTCCGCGTGTTAATTGGTGGCTTTAAAAGCGCCGCCATCTTATGAATACTGTAAGTTTTATTACGTTTCTAGGTGTGAAGAATCGCCACACTAACTTAAGTTTCGACCGTTACATAAAAACAATAGACGTAATTGTCGCTTGGCTAACATGTTAAATAATTAGCCGCCACCTTTAATTAAATATACAGTATATTTGGTCACAAAATAAGCAAGCCAAATTTATAAATATTATACATGTTGAATTGTAGGTTGCATTTTCAATTAATACTTTGTATGAACGATTGTGTAACGCAACTTCTTTCAAGCGTTCTAGTAGCTTACATCACTAATTTAGTTCGAAAATCTAAAATTTAGTAGATTACTGAAAGTTCTGTTAAATAAAAGCAAGGTAAGTAATAGAAATGTATACTTTTCGTCTATACAGTGCCATAATAATCATTTGTGGACAAGGGCGATTGTGAATTTTCAACTGTACGTCTTTGGATATATACTATAAAAATTCTGTCGAAGACTTTACTCAGAACTTCCCTCTCAAGTGAACATTGTGACGCTAAATAATTTTAAAAATCAAAAGAAACTAGGTGTAAATATGTTTTCAAGTTTCAAATAATACGCAAACTATAAAAGAATACCCTTGAATACAAATTACATTAATTTTCAAATAAAAAAAGCAGTTGCCGACGGGATTTGAACCGCGACGACAGCGAATGCGATCTTATCGTTTACCAATTTTTTACAAGCCTACGGAGTCCTTTTCATATCGTTGCGTTGCAACTGGCTTAACTTTCATGCCGAGCATGTATTAAGTTTCGCCTAAGTGAGGTGCTTTTCAACCAAATCAGGCAATGGAAAATTAATTATATTTTTTACAACAATAAATCAATTCAGATAATTCTTTCACTAAAAATTTCTTCATTCTTTTTTCAACATTTCATACGCAGGACGTATATATTGATGTGCGATAGGTTTTACGATACGTCGCGTCGATGATGAAATTTACGGAGCACATTCCCCGTATGCTTTGTTTAAACAATTTCTGTAGTATTTGTTAAAAATCATTTTGAGATTAATTTGATATCATCTAAATCTAGAAAGAATACGATTTTCACTAGTTTAAGAATCACTGAGAAATATTCAAAACTAAAGCCTGTAAATGCGATGTACGCATAAAATTCATCAATTTTTTGTAATAAAAAATATTCGGAAAATATTTTTTCTGGGTTCTTGCAATCCCAAAGAGAATGGAAACCTTCACATTTATATACTCAAGATAATTCCAGGCAGTGTACATTTTTTTAAACTATATCTTAAAATTCTCATCCTATGATTGAATTTATGGCCACTCCTAAATATGCGTTTCCCGTGTATTTCAAGGTTTGGCGATTTACGCATTTATGCAGCTTGCGGTGTAATAAGGTGTTACGGTATTAAAAGAACTTTACGACACCCACCCAAGGTGAGCATCGCACCACGGAATCAGTCCTGAAGAACTGGCACACTTGCCCTGAAATCGGTTCGAAATAGGCTAATAGGCCACGGCTGGAGCGCTCAGGGAGTCGGGCGTGAGTCACACGATACGTTCTGGGCAAGCGTGTTGCGGCATAATATATATATAGGGTATGTCGAAATCATGAGGGCGCCACCAAGCCTGTCTTAACCCGGCTAACCGGGCCTGGACGGTTAGACGGGAGCGAAGCACGCAAAATACTCCGCCGATAGGATTACTCAAGAATTGCAAGGTCAAATAACAATTTCGGGACTGCCTTATGCAAGGATTGTAATTAGGTGTCAATCCGACCGCGACTACGCAGCTGTCTTACCCACCTGTACGCTCAAAGCTCCCTCGTCCCGTCGCACAATAATCAGTACACCGAAGGGGGGCGCTTATCTGAAACAGAACATGCACAAGTCGAAACAAAACAATAGTTCCCTTAGCTAACAAATCATGTATTGTCTAACGGGTTACAATGGGGCAGCAGAGTGCGTCGCCCTATATCTATAAATAGATTATAACTAAGAACACCAGCTGGCGCGCGCTCTAAACCTAGCGACAGATGTTGAACAGTAATGAACAAATTAGCAGTCGCAACATGGACAGTCTGTAATTTTGAATGAATGTACAAATATGCTGGCGCGACGCCTTATGCAGCAAACAATAAAGAACAAATTAGCACTCGCAACATGGACAAATATGACGACAGTGCCTGTAGGCACAAGAGATGTGACGGCTCGCTCGCGGCAGGTACACTCGCGTTCACAGCGGTAATCAGACACATACCTTAATATGTAGGCGGTTGGGGAGCCTGGTACAGTTGAGTTGCCACAGGCTGCAGTCTTAGGTGGCAGGTACCTTCGATGTTCGACGGCTATAGGGATGAGTGCACATCCGCCATAATGGCGACGTGAGACGCGTCAGGACGCGTACAACGGGACGACGAAAAATGGGCCACTTTCGTTCTGCGGGACAGATCCTCGAAGGTCGAGATGAAGGGGGCACGACCCCTTACTTACGGAAGCAGGAACTGGGCTCAAAAATCACCCACGCTACGCCGAAGACAATTCGAAACTCACACTCACAACCACCACACGAGCGTTCTCTGCAACGGGCTGCGGTCAACTGCCACTTAAGGCGAAACCGTTTGTCACATAATTGCTGAAGCAGCACTCGACGGGAAAAAGGCTGACGCCCCCGCCAAGGGCGGGAGCGCCGCACGAACGCACACACTATCCGACCTCTTATTTGATCGACGGCTCTCGGCTGAATGCCCAGAGGGAAGCGCTGGCACAGGTCACCTCGGTCGCGTCCCCACGTGACTAAACCTCGGCAGCCAATCGCGGGGCGATAAAATGAAACAAATTAATGCCGGCAACAATGGTATCACGCCACAACGGCGTGCTTTCTAGAAGATTCGGAATTCTTGCGAGCGATACGCTCGGCTGCCAAAGCGCCATCAGAGGGGGGCTCCAACCGACGAGAAATACTGCGTTTGGGGCCAAATATGTGCGAAATCATGATTCTGGAATTAGGCGATGGAGCCAAATAAAGAACTAAAAGGGTTTAGCATACGGGCACACTGCCCTAAAGCCTAGGTGGCTATTTAAAATACCAAAATGACCTGACAAAGGTCAACATCTATTGGGTGCCATTTTTGTCAAGGATAAACCCTACGCTATGTACAACTTATTACTTGTATGTATTTCTCAGCTCAAACACAAATTAACAAAAAAAAATTTTTTAAGGTGTATATATCTGTCTGAAATTTTCTCGGTTCCATGCCAGGTAGATACATAATACGTATGCAAAATATCGTCTTCCTCCAAGAAATAGTTTTTGAGTTATACCGCCAACAGGCAGACAAACAGACAGACAGACGGAATTGAGAAAACATGTTTTTCGTCATCTAGGGACCTTGAAGCGTAAAGATCTGAAAAAATCTGGGAAGGTGATGTTTTCGTGATTACAATACTTTCTTCGTCTCTCAGACGAGGAAGTAATAATGTAATCAGTTTTCGCTAATTCCCTCTTTTCTCGATCTTAAAAATATAATAAAACTAGAAAATTTTTTGTTCTTGCCTGAAAAGCAATATAATAAACACATCTCCGTTAGACAAGTTGTATATTTAGTAATTTAGCATACGGATTCTTTCAATTTTACACCCAGACATTTCTGTAACTGCCTGCTATGGAAATTAGCGTTATATATTATTTTAGTTCAATTTTTTGCTAAAGCTGGAAATTCCATGGTATTAACTTCCTCTCTGAAATAACTTTCTTGTAGTAGTTTGCAGACGCTCTTGGTGTCGAGGAAAATCTGGATCTGAGAAGTTGACTTGAAAAAGACCAAACCTGGTCCTACAATAGCATACATAGTTGATTAGATAAACAGTGAAATTGTATTAATTTTAGTACAGATTAAAAGCAAGATTATGACGTCATTTCACAATTAGGTTTTGTTCACGTAGTGATAACTAGTTACTAAGCAACTGTGATGTTAAACTATGACACACTCAGGGGAAAACTTTTCCAGAATTCGATTATTAAAATATATTACAAATAAAGACTTGGTTTCAAAACTTTAAGGTAGTCTAGTTATCAAATGCATTTTATTGCCTTTTGGGTGAATATTTTCACAATTGCTATTTATATTACTATAAAATACACGTTTCCTTTTAAATTATCAAACGAATAAACACTTTAGTATATTATAGTAATACTAGCAGTCCAGTGAGACAAATGTCTCATTTAATAAAACAAAAAGGACCATTTTGCAAATAGAACGCGTATTCACCAAACGTACGTATATGACGTCATTGTTGGTAGCAAACTACCAGTCGCATTCGCCTTGATAAAATTTGCCTAGAATCTAACTTAAATAGTTAGGATTAGGATAATTAAGATAATAATTAGTGTTAGAGACTGAAATTCGGTTCCTGACCTGACATGACCATTCTAAACATATAACTTTAATAACTGTTTCTCTATCTCTTACGGTTTGGCTGGTGAAACAGCGTCCCAGACAGAGAAAACAGCGTCCCGGACAGACCAGCGTCCCGGACAGACACGTCTATTAGATAAAGGATGGACCGGGTGTTATAGATATTAACGATCGAAGTTTGATTATGAGAATCTTAACGAAACGAGTTTGATTGCCAAAACGAGGCGGTGAGTGGAGTTTTGCGGCAATCAAAGGAGTTTCGTTATATGCCATAAGCAAATGTGCATGTATACCAAAATTTAAATTGATATCTCTACATTTGCGGAAATTAACAAAAAAATAAAAAATAAAAAATTGAACTTCAAGGCCCTGTAACTTCTTACTAGAGGGACTTTGTACTAAGGTATATTAGGTTTAATCGATTTATTATAACGTAGGGAATCTCTGACTAATCGGTGTCCCATTCTTTTTGAGACACCCTGTATAAATATAAACATCTATTAAATAGTCGAATTGCTAATTAATATAAACGTAACAGTATTTGGAGATAAGAAGTATTTATCATTTTTAGCTAATTACGTAGAACAAATAACGGGCAAATATTCTTTAAGTTGCTTATGGTATCATTAAATAAATTGGTTAATATTTTGGTAGGTCACTAATAAAAGAACATTTCAGTGAGATCATAAAAATGTAACTGTAATTTTCAACTGCGCATCGTAGCATATAACATGAAACTGTAATTTGGCTAGTATCAAATTGACGGGTGAAGTAACTTTAAGCATTTGAAATAATCTAAGACTGGGTCTAGGACAACTCGGCGCCGCCACTTCGGCGCCGCCATCTCGGCGCGGGGCCAGCTCGGCGCCGGGACAACTCGGCGCGGAGCAATCTCGGCGCCAGCCAACTCGGCGCTAGGCCATCTCGGCGCCAAATTCAAATTCGCAAACTACAGTGTGCACTACGTAAGAAAATTATTATAAACAAATAATCAATAAAGTGATCGCCAACAAGCTGGCATCAAATGAAAAAAACATATTTAGAATTTCTTGGAAAATCAAACACTGACGACCAGAGGTGGTTGCAAAGTGATTACAAATGGGCCAAACAAAAGTTATCACGTGACTTCCGTTATCAGTAAAATATAACATTTTTTAAAAATAATTACGAAACATGTATTTAATAGTCAAGGTAGAGACACATTTTACGAAAAAAAGTTTTCTGGACTTGAGATTGTTCAGTCAGCTAAAACTAACACACTAAAAATCTCATGGAAATCTTGCTTAATTTCCGAAAAATAGCACTTTTTGGATTTACACAATTTCGAAAAACGCCATTTTCTAACTAAATAAAGTGCCTTTTATGTGACAAATAGTTCTTTATTGTTTATTTTCCAAATCAAAGAGTTTTATTTTTAAGAAAGTTTTTTTATTATGAAATAAAAAACTTTGTTAAAAATATTTTTTTTTCCATAGCAGTCTTTGTTAAAAGTAAAATTCTTTGACCTAAACATATAAGAAAATGTGAGAGATCAAAGTTGGCCGAAGATTTTGAAATTTGGTATAGGAGCCTAGATGTTGATTCTAAACAACTTTTCTTAATAACTTTTGTCGTATTTGCTACATAAAAGGCACGCTACTCTACAGTAATAGTAGTTTGCATACCAAGGCCCTGAAGTTTAACTTTGGAAAATAAGCCACATGAGGGATAAAAAGGAACTGCCGAGGTGTACACTATGTTTTATTTGAAATCGAGAAATTGTGAAATTACATCATTTTAACCAACTTTTGTAGGTTATGTTGACGTTGGTTGACGTTTATCTGTCGCCTCGCCACCTACAAAAAAGTCGTAAAACAATAGATTACTTTAATGCCGATTTCTCGTATTTTAATGACGATTTCGAGGTACTTCAATGCCCATTTCAAATAAAATAGGTTTTTTTAAACTTCCAAGGCATACTTGATTTTTCAAAACTGAAATGCTGTTAGAAATTCGCCTTTAACCAATCAGGGCTGAACCCAAAAAAATGAAAATTTAAATCGAGAATTTTTTACCTTTTACAAGAGTCGTTTCATCTATCCGGGCACACACTGTATACAGGGTGTTCGGAAATACGTGTACAACGCGAAACCACAAGTTTCTTGGCCCAAAATATGATGATTTAACTCATCTTACTTATATACAACGTTGCTTAGTTTAGCCGCTAGAGGTATTCAAAAATGATTAGTTTTTCAAGTAAGTCGAAAAATATTTGATAGATTTTATTCATTTTTTGGCCATGCGTTTGTACCAGTAAACTATAGCCTTTTGTGGAATAAACCTTAATTTCGAAAATTACAGGGTGTTTAAAAACATTGTCACAATAAATTATCCATCCATATTTTTTTAAACCCCTGTATAATCACTACCAATGTTTTTTGTGAATAGCTACTTTATTTTAGAAGCTATAACCTCTCTTACAAAATTTTAGTTGGGTAAACGGTTTAGCCACAAAAAAAAAATTTCTACAAGCCTGAATCAGTAGGTAATTGTAACTCAACATATCTTTTTGTGGCTAAACCGTTCACCCAACTAGAATATTGTAAGAGAGGAAATAGCTTATAAATTAAAGTAACTATTTAGAGAAAAAATTGTAGTGATTATACAGGGGGTTGAAAGTTAATCACTTTAAATCATCATATTTTGGGCAAAGGAACTTGTGGTCTTCCGTTGTACACGTATTTTCCGGACACCCTGTATACAAGGTGATTTTTAAGTAAGCTTTTTTTTTCATTTACCACTTTTGCGAAATATCAAAACTAACGAAGGTACAGGGTGTTAAAGTTTTAAATTAAGAACTAAAATTACTTACCAAAAATTAAACTAAACTTAATCTAACTTAAATGATATGTTCAAAATTATCAGCATTCGCTTCTACACACATGTTCCGCGTATCAGAGCGATGCGGCAGCGGCATTTTGACGAAACTCCCAGCAAATAATAAGCATATTCACTCCTTCATTATTTTTATAAACATAAGCCATTATTGTAGCAATAACATTAAGAGAATTACAATGGGAAACTAGTTGACAGGTCATTGCTTGACAACAGAGATAAACAAAAATAAAATTGTCCAGCCGCCTTTGCGCCAAAGTTTAGTTTTTAATTTGAAACTTTATCACCCTGTACCACCTTTAGTTTTGATATTTCGGAAAAGTGGCAAATGAGAAAAAAAGCTTATTTTTTTAGCTTTATATCCTGGTAAAAGGAAAGAATCAACTTAAAAATCACCAAGTATATACAGTGTGTCTCCGGATAGGTGAAACGACTCTTTTAAAGGTAAAAAATTCTCGATTTAAATTTTTATTTTTTGGGGTTCAGCCCTGCTTGTTTAAAGGCGAATTTCTAACAGCATTTCAGTTTTGAAAAATCAAGTATGCCTTAGAAGTTTTCAAAAAACCGATTTTACTGCGTGCCTTTTATGTAGCAAACACGACAAAAAGTTATTAAGAAAAGTTGTTTAGAATCAACATCTAGGCTGCTATACCGAATTTCAAAATCCTCGGCCAACTTTGATCTCTTAGATTTTCTTTTATGCTTAGGTCCCATATCAAAGAATTTTACTTTTAACAAAGACTGCTATGGAAAAAAATTTTTTTTACAAAGTTTTTTATTTCATAATAAAAAAACTCTAAAAAATACATTTTTTTTTGATTTTTGAAATAAACATTAAAGAAATATTTGTCACATAAAAGGCACTTTACTTAGATAGAAAATAGCGTTTTTCGGAAATTAAGCAAGATTTCAATGAGATTTTTTCTTGTGTGTTAGTTTTAGATGACTGAACAATCTCAAAGCCAAAAACTTTTTTTCGTAAAATGTGTCTCTATCTTGACTAGTAAATGCATGTTTCGTAATTATTTAAAAAAAAATAAAATTTTACTAATGACGGAAGTCACGTTACAACTTTTGTTTGGCCCCTTTGTAATCACTTTGCAACCACCTCTGGTCGTCAGTGTTTGATTTTCCAAGAAATTCTAAATATTTTTTTTATTTGATGCCAGCTTGTTGGCGATCACTTTATTGATTATTTGTTTAAAATAATTTTCTTACGTAGTGCACACTGTAGTTTGCGAATTTGAATTCGGCGCCGAGATGGCCTAGCGCCGAGTTGGCTGGCGCCGAGATGGCTCCGCGCCGAGTTGTCCCGGCGCCGAGCTGGCCCCGCGCCGAGATGGCGGCGCCGAAGTGGCGGCGCCGAGATGGCGGCGCCGAGTTGTTCGGCTTCGTATTGATTGAATTATGCGTTCAAATACTGACACGCTCAAATTGCCAAATGGTAAACTGAAAGATGAGCGAAAAAAAACAGTGTTGAAGTTTTGAAAATTTACATAACGACGAAAAATTACAAGAGGGTGTTGAAATTGTTGGTCATTGTTTTTAATAATATAATATTAATAAACGTTTATTTATTCAATGTTTACACATTATATGTTACAATAAACCAAACAATCTAACGGCTTAACAAAAAGAAATTAGTTAATAAATTGAGCAACTGATGGGTGTATATCATAACTAGAAAATAAAACAACAGCAATTTATTTTCAATATAATAAGTTTTATCTTAACATGTACCGATTTTTATATCTATATTTGAATTCTTTTACAGTAACGGCATTTTTTATTTCATTATCCAAATCATTAAACAGAATAAATCCTTTTTTTACCAAAGAGTTACTAGTTCTTACAGAAGATGACCGATATACGTGAAGATTGTCTGACTGCCTAGTAAAGTGGTTATGAACCTCCTTATTGTATAAGACGAAAGAATCAAAATAACTTGGAAGGAGTCCATTGACTATCTTGAAAATAAATGTCATGGTTAAAAATTTGAGCCTTTCAAATACCGAAAACCATTGCAAAGCGGAAAGCATACTATTAATTGCAGTATATCTATTTACGGTTAGTAAAACTCTCATTCCCCTATTTTGCAGCTTCTGGAGGACACCAATTGGGAATTATTTAATAAAAACAACACTGAAGGACAATAATCGAAATGTGGTTGAATAATGGTGTTGTAAATAATTGCCTTAGCTTGAAAAGAAGTCATTTTGGCAATTCTAGTGAAAAAAAATAGTTTTTTACTAATTTTCTTAACTGTATATTCAAAATGCTTGGCAAAAGAAAGTGTGTTGTCCAATACAACTCCTAGATATTTGTATTCTTTTACAAAGTCAATTTTCACATTGTCAATCATCAAATTAATACCAGTCCAATCAATTGCTACAATTTGAGTACTTTTACCAATTATCATAGCTTTTGTTTTTTTAACATTTAATTTAAGTTTATTAATATTGAAATAAGTGGATATCCTAGTCAATTCAGTATTCATTTTGGCAATTGCTGTTTCGAGGTCCCTGTCACAAGTCAGCAATAAAGTGTCATCCGCAAATAGGTTAATTAGGTCACATGAGTGGTACAGATCAATGTCATTAATGTAAATAAGGTATAAAAGTGGCCCTAAGATGCTTCCTTGCGGGACTCCGCTGTTAATAGCCCGTTGTTGAGATGTTGTATAGTTAATTTTAGTTTTTTGAAATCGATCAAATAAATATTCTTGAAACCATTTTAAAACCAAGTCAGAGAGCCCATAATTTTCTAATTTTGTTAATAAAATTTGTCTATCAACGGTTTCGAATGCACGTTTCAAATCAAGAAAAACTATAACAACAAACTTATTGTCATCAACCATTTCTTTAATATGAGATATCGTAAACTGCAAAGCCGATCCACAAGAGTGACCCGCCCTGAAACCAGATTGATTGGACATAAACAACTTATTGACATTGAAATAATTTGATATTTGCTCATAAACAGTGGATTCAAGAAGTTTTTCTAAGCAAGGCATAGAATTGATAGGTCTATAGTCAGTAGCAGATTTAGAACCTGCTACTTTTGGCATAGGTGTTATAGTACTTATTTTGAGGTCTTCCGGAAACTGACCTGTTTCAAGTGATAAATTTATCAAATTCAAAAGAACATGACCATAACACTTGTGGACGTTTTTAATAACTTTCGAATTTAATGGATTTAAACAGCTATCTTTATTGTTAAGTTTATTTATCAATGATGTTAGTGATTTCATATCTAGCTTATTAAAAGATTTCATAGAGCTTTTGACTACAGGTATAATGATATCAATTGGCTTATTTAGGGCATTAGAATGTACAGAATTACTTATATCTGTTATGCTTTCAATGAAAAATCTGTTAAAGAGTTCAGCTTTCTTAGCATCATCAGTAATCGTCATTTTATTACCTCCAAATTCAAACTCGACAGCCTCTTCGCAGACGGATGAATTGTTCCCTCTAATTAAGAGTTTTAAAGTTTTCCACATATTTTTTGGATAATTTTTTAAGTTATCAATTTTTCGTTCATAGTATTTAACCTTTTTAAGTTTTAATAAATTTACAACCACATTTCTTTTGGATTTGAAATCATACCATAAAATATTTTTTTCATTGTTACTGCCATTTTTAAAAGCTGTAAAAGCTCGATCTCTTTCAATCATTTTGCTCTTTATTTCATTATCAAACCAAGGAATCTGACTCCCTCCAATATTAGACTTACGAATAGGCATTATCTTATTAACAACATTTTCTATTTTATTATACATATCTCTATAAAATACATTAATATCCGAGCAATCAAACAACCAGTCTTGATTATGTAAAGCATTAATCATGATTTCAAGGTTAATACTATTGATATTTCTTGATAATATACAATTATCACTAGGGTTTACCATTTTTTTCATTTCATTTACTTTAATTTCAATAATTGCATGATTAGTAATTTTAGGTTTGTTTATAACGCATGCACTAAATCGATCAACATTTGTTAATACATAATCAATAATTGAACTACTTACATTTGTACTTCTAGTTGGTTTATTAATTAATTGAGAAATGCCATAAACATTAAAAATAGATTTTAACTTGTTTGGGTAGAAACCATCCTCGCTGAAATTAATATTGAAATCTCCTGCCAAAAATGCATTATGTTGCACACTCAATATATTTTCGCAGATGTGTTCGACGGCATCCACAAAAACTGCTTTACTAGACGATGGAGAGCGATATAGTCCTCCAACAATGCACTTCACATTATTGAATGTTACTTGAATAAATTTACACCAGAAGTTTTTTTCCACCGTGTACTCAAAGTATTCAATGTAGTTTAATGTAGATCGAATGTACAACACAACGCCTCCGGTATGTCTTGATGTAGAATCGCAACGAACCATATTATAATTATTAATGTTCAGTTGAAAGTCATTAATATCGCTAGTCGTTCTCGTTTCACTCAGCACAACACAATCCGGACTGTCAACTTGAATAAAGTTTGATTATTTTTGTCACATTTTCAAAAACGTCCACTAAAGTAATAATAATATAATAATAATAAAGTCTCTTTATTTTTAAAGTTGGCGAAGTTCGGCTAAGGCCGTTCTTCCACTTAACCAACTAATAATATAATGGTATTACACAATAGTATATTGTATGTTAAGAGCTGAAAGTGCATTCTTGCCGCTTGCGCATGAATATTGCTGGTTGAGACGAAGTCGAAACCAGCAATCATGCAAAAGCGGCAAGCGCACTTTTAGCTCGAAACATACATACTATTTTTTCGACGACTGAGCATATTATTAAAGAAAAATATCAAATTTCGTTTTATCGCAAAAATTAATTGACAATCAAGTTAACATTACACTCGCAGTCTATATGACATGTGACGCGATTATTTCCACAAATGACGGGCGTTGTCAAGGAAACATTCGGACGTGGCTACCTATTTTGTTCACGCGGAAACCCAAAACGCTCGGCGAGCGGCAAAAAGATGAAAACGCACGCTCAGCGGCAAATGTCAACTTTCTGTTGTCAAATGACAGTGAGAAAAATCTACTTTCGATGTCAGTCGTCGAAAAAATAATTTTAACATGTATCGCACAAGGATATAAACATATAAACTAAAATTCAAAATTAGAGTAAACAATAACCAATAATCCATATGTCATGTAAATACTCAAGGCACGTATAATATATTTAAAAAAAAATCAGTTAAGGAAAAAATAAGGCAAATAATTGTTTTGATCAGGCTATAGTTAATGATTCAATAGGTATGTATGTAAATGTTTTTTGAATTGTATCATTGAGTATTGTTTTATTTCATGTGGAATGCCATTGTAGGCGGTTACAGCATTGTACACAAAGGATCGCCGAAACATAGCTGTGGAGTGTTGTGGAATGTTTAAACCTGAACAACGTAAGTTTAACCCATGCAAATGTGTTCTTGTTATTAGTTTATCAAACAGATAACTAGGATTTTGTTTTAGTAATATGGAATGTGTTAGACATGCAAGGTGATACAATCGTCTCTGTTCCATTTTGAGCCATTTGATATTATTGTAATAAGGAGTAATGTGTTGACGTCTGTTTATTTTTAACGCAAAACGAACACAACTATTTTGTAAAATTTGTATTCTCTTTTTAGTTTCAACATCAATACAGGGACCATAGACTACATCACAGTAATCAAACAATGATAAAATGAGAGCCTCTGATAATATCAATATTAAATCCTTTGACAGCAGGCTTTTTTGAGAATATAACATTTTCAATGTAGCATAGGCTCGTTGTAATACTTTATTAATATGCGTTTTAAATCTCAGATCTGTGTCAATTACTAAGCCCAAATTCCTGCATTCGGCAAGAACGGGCAATAGTTTGCCGTTCATTTTCACCTGAAAGTTTTGATCTTTGTCTTTGCCAAATAACATGACAAACGATTTATTTGTATTGATTTTTAATTGAAATTTTGTTGAAAAATTAAATATAGAGTCTAAGTCACTGTTTAAGTTATTAATTATATGATCATTAGCATGAGGGAAAGAAAAAAGAAGCTGCGTATCATCAGCATAGCAGTGCATATCCACAAACTTAACTTTTTCGCAAAGGTCAGCGGTATATATACAAAACAGTAACGGTCCAAGCACACTCCCCTGAGGTACGCCCTTAACCACAGCAAGGGATGCCGATACTTTGGCATCTAATTTCACACTTTGTGTTCTATTGCTTAAATAGCTTTTTACAAATTTAATCGAATTTTGATCAAAATTATGATATTCCAGCTTAGCACAAAGGACCTCATGATTAATAGTATCAAATGCCTTGCTGTAGTCAAGTAAAACCAAGATTGAAGTTTTTCCTTTATCACATGCGTTAATAATTTCATCGGTAATATGAAGTAAAGCGGTGGTTGTGCTGTGTTGGCGCCTAAAACCCGATTGTATGTTTGGTATTATATTGCATTTATCCAAATAAGAACGGAATTGCAGGTCGACTATTTTTTCTAGTACTTTTGATAACGTTGGTAAGATACTTATGGGTCTAAGGTCATTATATTCTTTAGGATCTTTCGAAATTTCTTCAGTGACTTCTCTGATTGCATTCTGCAGATCTTCTAGCATATACTGTTTAAATGACTTTCGAAAACGCTATTTTTAGGTATGGCCACAGGAGAGTAATCAGGATCACAAGATCGCGGAGGAAATAAAATAATCATGTGTTCGCCAAATTCACCAATACAATTTATATTTTCTCTATCCAGCTAGAAGCAGCCGTCATTAAGATACTTTTTTAGTGGCATTTTGCATTGTCAGTAAGATAAAAAATATTGGCGCCACAATACGCCTTCAAAGTGTTGCTACCCACACCCCAGTTTTGAATGGATGGAGTTTTTTCTGCCTTTGTGTCTTTTAATTCTTGTATATTTTTAACAATTTCAGCATTTCCGTCACTTTCCCTCAATCTGAATTTCTTTGTTGTTTTCTTCTTGAATTTCTGATTGATTTCTTTGTTCCATTTTTGTTCTGATGGAAAACTTCAGCTATTTTCTGTTTTATTCCTTGTCTTCTTTTCCATTCTTTCACCTTCTTCGTTTCCTTTTGTCCTTATCTGCCTAGTTACCTTTCTTGATACTCAAATATAGCAACATAAATGTCAAAATAAATGTTTTAACACAATCAATACAGGATATAACTCTTTTAGCAGTTATTAATCCTCTCTTTTATTTATAACAATTCACCAAACATGTATTTATTATAGGAAAACAAGTTATTTTCTGTGCATTAACTTGCAGTGTCTGTTATTTGATTTGGTTATTTCAATATTGATATTATTTTACTAAGTCAATTTACACCGATTGAAATGCGGCTTTTTACTTAGCCCTATACTCTACTGTACTATTAATTTATATTGTCCTGGGTTCGTTAGTTCCAACAGTTGTATAAGTATAAAACTTTATTAACATCGTCAGTGCGGCTAAGGGTAAGCTAATATTGTTTTGGAGTTGCTGGTGGTCACCTGGAATGCTGAAATGGTGCATGCAAACACTGCAAGCAATTAAAACCTAATAGTTTACATAAAAAATATATAATCTGTAAGAAAAATACTAATACAAGAAATTACATGTACATAAAATATCAAGAATGAACGACGTTCACATATGCAGCGAAGCTGTCAACAATACTTTGATTATATACGGGCGATAGCTGCTTCTACTTGTATATTACATAAAAATACATATAAAAATACACAATAGAAAGGCTGTACGTTACATGCATGAAAGCACCTTAAATAGGGGGTTAATGTTCAACGGTCAACGCAACGTTAAACCCCGAGGGTGCAAAATGCAAAATTCAGAGCACAAATGAACTCGGTGAAGTTGTCTATTCTTGAAATACGCTGGTCGCTCGACCCGCTGCCTGAGTACCCGCAATTCAAAATCGCACGCTGCATCAGCAACTGCCATACTAGCTTCGTCCCGGTTGCGGGGACGCCCCATATTCTTAGACACGAAGACAATAGCTCAAGATGTCGCAATAAGCTGACATTACTTAGACTTGGGAAACGACACACGTACGAGTCGCTGCGACTAAATTCCTGCAGGTCCTCACGGCATCGTTGCAATTATTCATAAATACAACGTCGTGAACCGCTGGCTTGGTCCTAATTATAACTCCGCGTCTCTGAATCTGCTGCTTTCGCACATTCCAGTGACGCGTGAACTCGCGAGAACCTTATACTGCGTAACTGCTTATACAGCATAACTACTTATACTGCGACATATAAAGAATATGGTTAAGTTTATTGCTAGCAATGTATAATAAAAATATATGAGATATGTGACTACAGGTGGCACAAATTGGCCCGTTTCACGATATGAACTTTTAATATTAAAATCTGTCCCACTATTATTTCATGTCATTTGCATACATCAAATTATTTTTGTTTTAATCATTTAGTAAGATTTTAAACTCTGCCCCAAGTTGATAGGGATACCTATTTATCCTACGATCTATCTGTGGGTATATGAATGAATTTAATTTACTTCAATTTTGCCTGTTAATAAAATTACCTTCCACGTAATCATGCTCAAATATATATTCCTTTAAATAACTTAACTTAAAATATTGATGGTTATATACATTTTTCACTTTATTAAATAACCCGAAGCGCCAATTACATTTTTCTTATATACTAGATCAGTAATTAATTTTAAAACATTAAACTCTCTCACGTTGAGACATGCAATTTGGTAGCATTTGTGAATATTATTTATCATCCTACTTCAGATATATTTTTTACAGCATGAACACGTCGTTACGAAATGAATTTGACATCCAAAATACTCAATCGTTCCGATAAAGCAACACAAATCGGAGAATTCTCGGATCCGTTGCCCCAACTATGTTACGCTGGGCTGTAACAAAAGTTGTCGACTAAGACTCAGATGGAGAAGGGGAGGTTCATTACGACCTTAATCAGGGTAACAACCCGGTAAACGAAATAAATATGTTAATTGCCAGACGCCACCACTTTACTAAATCGAGAAAAACAGAGGTGGGCTCACCGACAAAGTGGAAGCGGTGGACCAACCTTTCCAATCCAACCTTGGCAGTGCCTGAGCAACGGTCCACGTACAGCTGCGTTGGACTTACCTTGCTTGCATTTTCTTACGTTGTCTGAACTCCTTTGCATCACAAAATACACATGCATGCATCATAAATCTACTAATGAAAGCAACAACTAATTGAAAATGAACTATATTAACGTAGCAATATGTATGTGAACAATGAACATTAAATGAAATATTCGATAAAGGTTAATGTTGTTAATTGCGCAACGTATAATCTAAGTACAAGCGGTAAACTTGACAGCAAATGTTCTAACTGACTCGAAAACGATAACAAAATTAATTACGCAATGATTAAAGTAATTACAGATAGTAAAGCTTGGCGGCAAATAATCAAAAATGACTTAATAGCGGTAATTCCTATTCAAAATCTTAATTTTAAATGACCACAACTACGTTCTGTAAAACTGGCGACACTTTGTCATATAAATAACAAATTTACTGCACATTGTGCGTTTTATACTTGCTACAAAAGACACAGTACTTGTGAGGGTTCAGCTGGCTCCAATTATGGAGGCACCAGGCCTCCCGCCGAGCGGAACAAACGATCACACTTGTTGCCTCTTCCAAATCTGGCTGTTGAGTCCTGGAGCAAAAGGGAGCTTGCGCTTGGGCTACTTATCTTGCTCTCTCTCTAACTCGCATGAAAGAGTAAGTATTACATCAAGTTGTGGAACACATTTCATCAAAATTTCGGGCGAACGATGGTACGCAGGGACTGAACATCTAATTTGAAAATCGCGTACAATGGGCCGCCAAACTGGTAATCAAGATAAGGCGTCAATTATATGGCAAGCAACCACATGTGAATTTGAATAAAACGTTGCCCATTTTTAAAACATAGCTAAGCTATCAATTTGGACCTAGTTTGAAGCGGGAAAAGTAGTAGTATTTGAAATAAAAAAGCGGAAAATGTGGAAAAGCGCTAGATTCAAAAATTTCCTTTACAAATTAATTATTAGGAATTACATGTTTTCAGTTATTGACCATAAACTATATCTTTTAGATGTATTTTAATTGTAATTAAGTCTCCAATATTTGATATCAGTCCAAATTTTTATCACGTATGAGGTTATTTGTTACTTTCAGGTTTTCCAAGAAAGCTAAGAAATACATTTCTTCTGCACCATAGTCACGGGTGCTGACACCCTATTATCAGCTACCTTAATTATTGTACACCATTCCAATCCGAAAATATTCAATGATTTATAATCCATTTACGATTTTTCCTCCTCGCACTGAGATGTTGTATGTTTTTATTAAGTTGCATGCATGAATTGTGATAGAAGTCAAACTGTGACATAAAAGAATCATTCTTCACAATCAAAATCATAACTTCTATACTCTATCTAAAAGAAGTCTATCTGTCACTTCCAGCTCCAAACGCAGCACCCCTCAACAAAGTTTATAAATTTACACATTCAGGTTCACCTCTGCACATTAAAACTTCAAATCCCAGAGCTGCAACCATTTTTATGTTCATTAATAGCCTATTCATCCAAATTCGACTTTACCCCTTCTTTTATTAGTTGCATCCTACCTTATTAAATTTATTTTATTTTAAATCATCCGGCTGTTTGTACATGCCGTTGATGATTCGTTGAACTACGTAGCATGTTTGTTATGAGAATTAACAGAAACAGAGTGGCTCATTGTCACTTTCCAATGAAAAAGGAATTGTATAATTTTAGTCCCATTATGAATTAAAGATTCTAGTTTTAGCTTTGCTTATTAATTATCACCCAAATAATATCACGTTAATAAATATGCATTGTTATTGAGCAAAAAAAAAACTCAGGAAGGGCGTCTCTTCCCATATTTTAATATAATTATCCAATTCATATTAGCTGATGAAGCACAGAGAAATCGCAATATGTATATATTTTTGTCATACATAAGTATATTTTTTGACAGAAAATGTAGGTGTAAAAAATAAAATACCTGGATTAATATAAGTAATGTTGAGCGAGACAAGGCTTTCTTTATTATCCAACAGAGAGCTGAAAGATTTGTAAGGGTGATCGTATGAAAACGTCCACTCACAATTCTTGTATTCTCGGATTGAGCTTCCTTAGAATGTTCTTCACAGGTTCTTTACTAAGAGAAACCTACATATGACAACTGACAACTGACTTTGCGTCCAGAGAAAATGCTTTAATTTTGTGATAAAAACCTTCTTGGAATTAAGTATCTCTACGTTAAAAGTGAGAAAGTGGTCCAGCACAGAGTTGAGTTGAAAAAGTGACTTGATAACAGTTTACACATCGATAAAACTCAATCGTATCATACTGATGTTTCAATAAATAGTGCAGTAATAAGATGCTACTACATTTCAATTTCTGATAAATTTGAGAAAGCGCAGGTGTCAAAATGCGAATCATTGCCCTCTAGAAAGATACAGATAATAAAAAAAGATGGTAAAACTATTCTAGCCGTAAATTAATAAAAGGGGGTTAGAATTACGGTTTATATCTGGAGCATTAATAAAAATTGATTCGTACACTTTTTACTTTTTTCCTTTCTGTAAAAACTTGAAGAAGCTAAGAGGTACGGCTGAAATTTTACCCGTTTAGATAAACATATGTAACGAGAAATCTCGAGGCCTGTTTTTTTCCATAAATTGTTTTTACCCCATATTGATAGCACAAATAGGGATTGAGATGATTCTGTTTCCGAAAACTCTACCATTCTACCAATACATTAGGGTGATTGCCCACAAGAATAAAATTTTACGTCTCCCAAATTTAGTTTTGCTATTTATAAGCACCACCATAAATTTGACCAAGCAAACTTAGGTAGAATCTGCATCTCAATATTTTATATGCAAATTTATGTGTGAATATTTAAATAACATTTTTTTAATTAAAGTTTGTAATTGCTCAATGGACGTAGTACACCATATTATGCTTAAATAACAGAGTAATTTACGATCACGAATGTTTTAAAAATAACATCGCTGTAGTACATACACTTTAAAAAATCATCGAACCTTCGAGGAAGCTTGATATAGTAAAGTAACCTACACGTAATGTCGACTAACGGATTAGTTTTTTATTTGTGTCTTTCAACAGAATTCGTTGAGGGCGTTGATGACTGTAGTTATTGCTTAAGTTATCGTTAAATCTCATCACTGTAATCAGTAATAGGTGTTCCATAATACTTCTTCGCGAACAGTGTTTAGTTAAAAAAAGTGTCTCAATATTTTTAGCTATACATTAAGCACGTATAGCATCCAACATATAAACCATTCTCTTGGAAAACATCGTTTTGTGGAAAAACTATTTTTTTCTTAACGTAGAATCACTATTTTCTATCTGAGATAGGATAGTCAAAGACATTTCAAGAAATATCGCACGAAAAATTGTTAAAATTATTCTTGTATGCCATATAACATTTCTAAATCTTACTTGAAAAAACAGTGTGCTTCTAATAAATAGCAATTCGGTAATAATACCAAACGTGTAAAATTAACATTGGATTATAACATCTGTTACCCTATTTATAAGCAGCTGGCTAAGCAGATTATTATAAGGTAATGTGCCCAATATATACAAAGTAGGGATGTGCCGAATACTCGTATTCGTATTCGTATTCGCGAGTATTCGCTATATTTTCAATATTTGTATTCGTAATCGTATTCGCCAAAATTAACACGAATATTATGAGTATTTGACATTAAAATTATAGAAATAGAAATAAGAATTTTAATAAAAATATAAAACAGGTATTCATACATTAAATAAAACATGTTTTTTAAATATTAACCATTCTATAACATTAAGTGAAAGACAAAACTATTTTCCATACTATTTCTAAAATTTGCAGCGCGTACAAAAACGATGTTGATGTTGATATTATTCACTCAAGGTCATGTATTCGTATTCGTATTCGTATTCGCGAATATTCATAAGAGTATTTGTATTCGGTATTCGTATTCGCGAATACGAAGTTTTGTATATTTGGAACATCCCTAATACAAAGCTTTGAAAGTTTGGTCAGACCATTGTCAGAAACATCATGCTTCACTAAAAAAGAAGAAAGGAAAATGAGAATGTGGGAGTGAAGAATACTACGAACAGTATCAGGACCAGCAAAAATAAAATAAAGCGAATATAGATAAAATATATATAAATTAGTGGCGAAGGCATTGTAAGAGCAGAAGAAGAGAGGGCAATTGAAACAATTACAGAGTCGACGCTGATTTAGACACGACATAAAGGAAGACAAAAAAAAATGGTGCGATGAGGTATTAGACGACATAAGAAGAATGGAAATCCAAAACCAAAGGAAGAAAGTAACCAACTAAAAACCTTGGAGAGAAGTACCGTGTGTTAAAAAAGAAATTACATAAGTGTTGGCCATGGCAACTAAAAGTAATCTGAACAGCAAGCTTTATAATTCATTAACCGTCATTGTTGTTGTTGTCCGAAATTTATATTATAATCGGCTATGGAAATTCTAAAATTAGCTCTCTCTAAAGCTTGCTCTTAATATTAGTTTTTCTTTCCATGACCAACCCTTATGTAAATTCTTTTTGAACACATGGTAGTACAAAAGGCTTTACTCGTAACGAAGTTTAAAGAATAACAGAGGGAATTACAGCGACCAAGTTTCAACAAAAGCGACAAAAATTTCCAATTAGAGATAGGACATTAATAATAATAATAATGTATTCAATGGAAATATATACTGGCTGACTGCTATTGGAACATTTTGACCCTCTTCAGGTAACAGTGAGAATTGTGGGATAAATTAGAGAAAGAAAGGGTGTGAACGCTTGCAGAAGCTGCTCCGCACTTGTTGAGAGAAGGTACTGCGTTGGTTTAGAAAACCTAATAGAAACCTGTGTTAGAACAGGAAAAATGGATTCAGAAGCTTTCTAATGCTAAGCGGTGACAGTTACTCTGAGCCTACAAAGCTTAGTAATGCCCGCTATAAAATCGTTCAAGCGATGACTATGTATAATATTGAGTTGGTTTGATTTACCTTATAGAAATTCCAAGCCGTAGTTTTGACATTCCCTGAATAATTAAGAAATTTGTATTATCTTGCCAATCTCTGCATTTCCTACATGAGAATAATTTTATGGCGGAAGGATTTAAGTATACTGCGAGAGATATTTTTCGCTCCAACAACGGAATGTCTTATAGTTATTATACAGGAAACAGGAAGCTTAACCGCTTCCTAAACATTTATTTGGTACCCAGTAAGAGCGCAGGCAACTTTAAAATAATAAAATAGAATTTATTATCTGAGTGTAGGCGTGGGAAATCAATTTAAGTATGTATTTTAGGGTTACCAAACGAATGCCATTAAAATACATCATATTTAATTCTTCTTCTCTTCTTATTGTGACTTCGTCCTGACCTTTCTGCTTTCTACCTCTCTTGAGATATCAACGCCCATCTTTTGGGGGTCGGCCTGGAGGTTTTATCTGGGTTTATTCGGTCTATATGGTCTCTCCATTGCCGTCTTCTCTGTCTCCTCCATCTGACTACATCTTCCATTTGCAGTTCTTCTCTTATGTCGCTACTCCTGATTTTATCTAGCAGGATTACTCCTTTTATTATTCCTAATATTTTCATTTTTGTACTTCCCAACAGTCGTCTGGTAAAATTGGTCTCACGCATGTTGTAAATGCTTGTTTTACTCTTCTTTGACATAATTATATTTGTTTCTCCAGATTACCTCCCTTAAGCTTTCGGATATTTTTGATGCTTTGATGGAGTTTGCTCTAACCTCCTATATTAAGGTCGCTTGATATTTGCGTTGCAAGGTATGTAGTTGAATTTCATCACTTGTACTATCGTCTCATCGCCAGCGATCAGTTTATATCGAATAGGGTCTTTCGAGCTTACCATAGACTTATGTAGTTTTGTTTGTGGATATAATCATGTTAAAATTTTCAGCGGTTTTGCTAAATTTAAATAGGCGACGTTGTAAATCGTTTTCGTTTCTGCTATTAATGTAGCATCGTCGGTGTAGTATAGGATTTTCAGAGATATGTTTGCTATTTGGTAACCTACGCCCACGGTGTTAACCTCCTTCATTATTTTTTAGTTCATTACTATTTTGAACAGTATCGGGCTAAGGTTGTTCCCTTGTCAAATTCCGACACTGATGTTTATTACTTTTGAAATTCATATATCAAAATTACAATTTGGAATTTATTAAAAACAAATATGCAACAGAGGACACTCAGCAGTTAATCAACAAGGAAGTATAGCGGTCTACAAGGTAAAAATCAGTATAGCTAATTGCATGCTGTGAATTTATTAGAAATGTCATGTGTATATAACCAAGGGGTTGTTTTCCCAACCCCCTGGTTACCAGTTTAACGTGCTGCCACGTTTGTGTGATATAGGGGATGATTCAAACTCGTATATCACTAATTGCCCTAAGGGGGCGAAATCTCAACTTCTGACCACTGTGCGGTAACTTAGGGGTTTAAGTTACGAGTTATGGTTAAATAAAACACCCACAAAGGAATAAATAACTTATATTAAGTGAACTTAAAAATTTGGATCAAGTACAAATTAATTTTACCCTATCTGATCAATGGTTAATTAACTGTAGCTTCGTAAAAGGTTGATCAAAATTATGCTTAATTTTTATGACAGCAATTTACTTTGGAAGGAAAGAATAAAACATAGCAGCTTTGCTTTTAGTTGGTTAAATAAATACCATAAAAGACTGACCTTCGTCCAGGTGCCGTTGCTGAGGGTGAATGTTAATTTTGTTTAATTTGCGGTACGCCCGAATTGACTTAGGTAATTTAAATATGTTCGGCTACATTTTAGATCGCCTGGTCAGTAATCCTTGAATTTTGAGTAGCTTATCACATGCACTAGTCACATAACGATTTGAATATAACTTTCAATTTTTACTTAGGTTGATTCGCGTTTCGCGCGCCGTCGCGCCGAACGCGGTACGCCCGAAAACGGCTTTTGCCGGTAATTAATTTATTATCTCGCGGGATACGGGAAGACTAACTGTCCAGTTTGCGCTTCCCAAACAGGTAATTTTCTTTCGGGACGAAAACGAATGTCTTTCGTACTCCCGTTTTGCAAGATAGTATTTTTGAATTAGAACTCGCGCGCTCTGGGATTGCAAATTCTGCATATCCCACGCGGTTTTGCACTGCCTGCCAATTCGGCACTTCTTTATTCTGAGAAAGCTTTTGGTTAATTAACACCGGATGTAATTCAACCGCTTCGTGGATTATAACGATGTAGTCTTTTCGTTCTTACCAAATGAACTTTTGCGTTCGCAACAAATGTAATTTATGCAGGGGCGGCTTTGATTTATTCTTCCTCCTGACAACTTAAAATCTGTAAGGTTTATAATTATTATAAACGCAATTTCTTGCGGGTTGTTACATGTACATATCGTATTTACTTGCATTCATAATTACTGCTTTGCATTATTAAACTGCACCAGGATGCAATTTTAAGAATAATAATCCCATAATACATACATATTCTATAACCCCTTATACGGTGTTTACACAGTGTAGAGGTGCCGGGCGCACCGACCCGATGAGGTTATGTGCATTTTTAAATTCGGCGGAAGTGCTTGAGGTAGTGGCGCCTGTCTAAGCTAGACCACTAAGCCCGCTCTCCGGAAGTTCACCCATCCAAGTACTGACCAAGCAGAGTGGAGCTTAACTTTTACAATTGCCGTGAGATATGCAACACCACGCCGCCGCACTGCCGACTAAATTGTTGGTTTTTATTTATCATAATAATTGCTTTACATAATGGATAGTAAAGATTTAATAGTTATAATACTTTCAAATTTTATTTTAATTTCCCAACAGGTATTTCTGTAATTGCATGCCGTGGAAATTGGTGTGAAATATGCTACATCTAAGAATTCCATGGTATCAGCTTCCTTCCTGAAATAATTTGCTTGTAATAGTTCGCAGACGCTCTTGGTGTTCGAGGCAAATCTGGATCTGAGAAGTTGACGTGAAAAAGACCAAACCTAGTCCTGAAAAATTATAAATAGTTGATTAGATATACAGTTAGATTGTACTAACTGTAGTATAAAGAAAGGCAAGATTACCGGGTTATTTTATAAATAATTAAGAAAAAAACCGATGTAATAGTTATAAATTATAACAACCTACATTGAGTATTTTGTAAAATTATTTAAGTTTAGATTTATGTAGTAATACATAAGTGTGATTGTAAACTAAGACACGCTTACGGACAAAAGGTCCAAAATTCGATTATTAAACTATATTAAAAACAAAGACCAGATTACATTCCAAAATTTTATGATAGCCTAATCATTAAATGCATTGTCTTGCATTTTAGATGAATATACCTTAATTATTTTTATTTAAAACATTCACTTCTCTTTCTTAAATAACTAAACGAATAAACAATTCAGTATATTATAGGAATATGGAATATTTGCCAATATACAAAAAATGTAACTTTAAAGGTTGGTACCGTACAAATTGAGAAAATCTTATTCCGTGCTGAAGTTTGATGTTGTTTTAAGGGCAGTGTCTAGAGTCGTTGCTTTATATTTTGAATTGGACTATAATTTGTAATAGATATCATACTTTTGTAGATGCAACAGGTTATACAAATGCAGTGTAGTAGCTAGTATCGTGTGTGAAAAAAACTCATTTAGGGCAGGTCTTGGAAAGAAAGATAAAAAATCTAGTCATGTCTTAATTTAAGTCTGTAGGTGAATGTTAGATTGTATTTTGTTTATGAAAACATTTGTCACTGTGTCAGGCAAAAGTTTGCACTGCATTAAGTTTACTTGTATCAAATAAAATAAGATGGCATTTACACAACAACGAGTGTATTAATCATAACGGTCAATAAAATTGTTTTTATTAAGCGTCTAATATATTTTTAAGAAGATAGTTCAAGATAAGTTGTAATTTAGTTCTCTTTGACTTATGGCAGTTCATTTGCTTCAATTGGTATGGATCAAGTTATGAGAAACTCCAATTTAATCATGAGCTTTTTTTAAACACACGATATAACTCGACTGCGTTCTGTAGCCTTTAGATGTGTCTATAGTGTAAGTCAGTATTTACGTTTATCTCTATATGCATTCGAAGTCAGCACTTACATATGACCTGCCATCCATTCGAAATTGTCCATTAAGGTCCATGCTATATATCCAATGATCTGAACATCATCTTCATTTTTTGCTTCAAGAATGCTACTTAAATGAAGCTAGAATTACCACAGTTTCACTTTCATATATAAATGCTACTGGTTTTACTAACTCCAAGATACCGAATTTTTCCTTGATCATTAAGATCCTCCTTGTCAGCAAATCCATTCTCCGCTATAAAAATATCTGGATTTCCGTATTTATCTTTTATCATCTTCAAAACTTTTCTGAGAGCCCATGGAGTCACCTAATTATTGTTATATTAGTATTAGCCATTTTCCTTCTATTTATTTCCTCTAATTTATTAAATGAAAATGGTACCTTTAGCCAAGGAGTCTCCGACGAATCCCATGTTTCATCAAACCAAGCTTTCATTCTTTGGTCCTTCATAAACGATAGTTCACCAATGGGCTCTGCATCCACGTCTGCAACTAATTTTGCTGTGTAAAAACTACACCCGAAGAAGTCATATGTTCCTTTGATGTATTGAATTTCAGATTTTGTAAATTCTGGAAGGCGTGATTTTGCATAACCTTCTTCTCTACTTCTATTAGCAACAAATTCTTTCATTACTAACGGATAATCGCCTTCTTTGCTATATATGGGATTAGCATATCTGCCAATCTAAAAATAACCCATTTAAAATGATTTCTAAGCTAGTCAGTTATTCGACAAAATACCACAAATTCTCTAGCACGATTAGCAGCTTCAGCATCTTGAGTTGTATTAGGTTCAAACCAGAGCATGCCAATGATTATACTTATTCGACCTACAATTTAAATTTCAATTTCTCGTAATTAAAAATTTATTTTTTTAAATGTTAGTAGTTGTCTAAATTCAAACATTCGTACCATTTTGCGTTGTTCTATATATGTCGTGATATATGTGATAGGCGCGTGCGTGGGCTTTTAAGACATTATGTCCACACACATAACTTCCGATGCAGGTGAGCGTATAAGAGGAGCGAATTGACCCGTTTCATATCCAGCGTCACAAAATATTATAGGGCTATTAAAAGTAAACCACCATTGAACTCTGTCTCCAAATGTTTCGAATGCAAATTGAGCATATTCAGCAAAATACTGTATTATCAAAGGATTTAGCAGTCCCCCCAGGTCTTGGAGTGGTTGAGGTAGGTCTCCGTGATATAATGTAATCGCAGGTTGTATACCATTTGCGAGAAGCTCATCTATAACCTCATTATAAAACCGCACCCCGTTCTCATTTATTTGATTTGAAAAACCAGTTGGAAAGATCCTGGACCACGACAAAGAAAACCTATACAACTCTAAGCCTAGTCCTTTCATGAGAGCTATATCTTCTTTGAATTTGTGGAAAAAATCGCAAGCTACATCTCCTGTTGTGTTGTCTTGAACTACTTCTAAACATGTGTGAACTAGGCGGTCCCATATATTTTCTCCTTTTCCTTAAGAAATATGAAATAGTTTCGTGTAGTAGCTTTCTTGTAATGCAAGAGAAGCCAGTGAAATTGCAAGTGTACTACATACCTCCTTCGTTCCAAGCTCCTTCTGTTTGGTAAGCCGCTCCAGCAGCTCCGAAAATAAAATTACTGGGGAAGCTACTATTGTTTTTAGTGTCATCCAACAAACTAAAGCTTATTGTTTTTTAAATGTTGAAGTATATACGAAATTTGAAGCATACCTTGAATCAGTGATGTAGACGTTTAGTAACAGGTATAGTAGCAGCATAGTTGAATACTTTAGGGTTCTAATAAAATAAATTTAACTACAAATCGGATTTACTGCTCACCTACCTCAACATGCGCTAATATAAATAGTTATCACAAGGTCGAATTGCTAATTAAAGTAACCTCAATATTCTGAGATAAGAGTATTTACCATAAATTTTAGCTAATTATGTAGAACAAAAGCTTTCCGTAAACAACACTACGCTTTCCAATCCGCCAGTCGGCTCAATTAAAAACTTTATACCATTCTTGTGCCACTGTTTTATTCGATTGAAGTTTGAACTCATGTTTGCAACTGATATGAACTGTCTTGTCAAAATACTTTATGAACGTCAAATATATTTGATAGTGTTTAACACTTAGGTGTGTCCTGGAATGACCACAGCAGAAAGTTTGGCATCAGAGCCATTGAGGGGCTTTGAACAATATAGACCGCCTTGGTGACTGCCATGTTAAAAACACAAAGTATCACCTGAATGTTGTCTAGTTTTGGTTAAAAATAAATATTCAGTTTCTTTGATTTTTGAAACTTAGTTAATCTAGTTTTACTGTATATTGGACATTGTGTGAATCATTGTTCCAATTTTTATAATTTTCTCATTTTATGCATATACTTCCTTATCGATTTATCTTTAATGTAATTTTGTAGCTAGCAAAGAACCACCTGTTGTTTATCGTAAGTAATATTCTGTAGGTATTTTCTGATGTTATACTGTGTTATTTCATTTATTAAGAATAGTAAACGAGTAATTTTACTGATGTGGGCGCGCTACCCGGTGATTATGCGAAGAATTTGATTTTTATGCAATAATTTAGTATCTTATATATACAAGGTGTTTCAAAAATGTCTGCCAAAATTTCTAGGACGTATAGTACATCAAAAAATAAGTGTAGTTTACTCTATAAAACTAATTCCGAAAATGCACTCCCAAGGAGCTACAGCCCCTAGAAGAAGATTCTCAAAATGGTTTTTTAGCATTTTCTTCAAAACTGTTACTGGTAACTTAATGAAATTTGGCACAGGGGCGTAGTTTTTTATGAGAAATATTACTAATTGGTTAGAATCTTTATATTTTATTTAGGGACTAACTTACAAGGGGGCTGAAATGGTTCAATTACCCTATCCTTTATGTGCGTGGTTTTATCTAATACATTTATCAAAACTCTCAAAACTTGATTTATCTTACATAAAAAAGGCATTCTTGTTAAAATGTTTTGTTTAAGTCATATCTAGGCCTACTCAAAAGATTTTCGAAGGCATTTTGGACAAGTAATTTGAAAGCTTGAAAAACACGTTAACATTCAACTGCAAATTACACGAAAACGGTCAACTTTAAAACATTTTAACAAGAATACCTTTTTTATGTAAGATAAATCAAGCTTTGAGATTTTTGATAAATGTATTAGATAAAACCACCCACAAAAAAGATAGGGTAATTGAACCGTTCCAGCCCCCTTGTAAGTTACGCCCCTGAATAAAATATAAAGATTGTAACAGTTTTCTACTTTTTACATCCTTTTTATACATTCGTCTAGCGCTGGTTCACTGTTACTTCTGTTTCTACAAGGTTCACTCATTTATTTTTGTACTGCTGTACTATTTTGCAATTTACATAGAAAATGTTCGGTGGTATGGCAAATGTCTAATATGGATAACTGTTTTTATAGGTATCACTCTTGAGTGTATTAAATATCCTTTTATTTTTATATAAATCCTCTTCCAAGGGGAAGCCAATTCTGCTTCGTTTTTATGGGGGTTTTAAAACTTTTATTCAAAAACTGTCGAGATGCAGAATCTCGTCTGAAATATTCGAGATGGGAAAATGTCAATCTCAATCTCCAATTTCAAGAGGAGATCGAGAATTATCTCGTCCCAGCGGCATCACTACCAGCAATTATACCAGTCATATACTAAGATACTGAGCTCCTTAATATGCATTCTTCAGAAAATTGTGCATGCAGTCGACGATAAATATTAACAGGTTTCTCGTAAAAATATGATGATAAGTAATTCGTTTTGCAACAGAACTGGGTGCATTACTTGAAAGCATGTTCTTGATGCAACTGGCATTGTCGACGTAAACAAAGAAACATCTCTGGTATCGCTACATAAGTGCCTTGCCGGGCTACATAGCTCAGTGGTTAAGCATTCTGGCTACTGATGTAAGGGTCGATAGTTCGATCCTCGATCCCGGTGAGGTTTTTAAAAATAAAAAAAATGCAGATGCAAACCTGTACAAAATGCCATCGTTTGCAAGTGACGTAAAGCTGTAGGTCCCATGTTACTACGATGTGTAACATGTAAAAGATTCCTAGCTAGGGTTCGAACTCCTTAGTCTCGGCAAAATTCTAAGTAGGATTGAAGTACCTGGTAGTCTGCATGCCTAGACCTTGTCCACAGGGTTGGCAAAAAGGGCCTATGAAAGTCTACTTGCTTGACATCAGTCTTCCCACAAATACTACTACTACTCCATAAGTGCCTTGATTATTTAGAAATAAATTCAAATATACATAGTTCGTTATTATAGTGCAGAATATACTGATGGGGCCATAATTATACCGATGGGGCCACAATTATATATAACAGCAATGAGTTAACATGAACAAGAAAATAACTCGTATTGCTTGAGTAAGAAAGAGATAAACATAGTAGCAAATATTCGAGAAGGCTCGACACTTAATTTAATTATGACATTTGTCAACTAAACATGCCTACTAAAATAATTTCTTCGTATGGCCATCTCTTTCTTACTCAAGCATTCTATTTTGTTATTCATGTTATCTTATTGCTGTTATATAACGGGTGTTCATAAACAGTCGTCATCCCAGTAGGTTTTGACTTCAGAAACGTATGTCTATTAAAAGTGAGAAAAAATGCGCTATGACAGTACTCAATGACGTTTCATTGTGTTGCACGAATTAATCAAAGATATAACATTTTGTTTTTCAAAGCAACTGGGATGACGACTGTTTATGAACACCCGATATAATTGTGGCCCCATCCGTATATAACAGCAATGAGATAACATGAACAAGAAAATAGAATGCTTGAGTAAGAAAGAGATAACCATACAAAAAAATTATTTTAGTAGGCATTCTTGGTTGACATCTGTCATAATTAAAATAGGCATCAGGCCTACTCGAATATTTGCTACTATATTTATCTCTTTCGTACTCAAGCAATACGTGTTATCTTTTTGTTCATGTTATCTTATTGATAATTGTGGCCCCATCGGTATACTTCCTTCGTACATACCATGTGTAAACGCTTACTTTAGGCAAATATTGATTTTAATTTTCCATTAATGACAACAAAAGAAAATGTTTACCAAAATACAATTCGCTATGGAAGTACGAAAGTCATAGTTTAACTAATAGCAAATACTGTAAAAGAATTCAATTAAAACAGCAACTAACTTAATTTCAGTTGGGTTATGATTTTTAAAATAGAGACCTGGCAAACTATTACTAAATTTTAAACCACATTCACTTAAAACAAGTAAATGGTTCTACATAAAGATAATACAAATCCCATGTGTCAGCAGGGTTGTAAAACAACTAGTTATGAACGTCTACATCGTAGCAAAATTTTGCGTTGCGTCGTAACCAACCAAAAGGTACCACCAAATCAACCCGTTGTAGTGATACTTCAATGCCGTGTACACTGTACATGATCCAAAATATAGATTTTAGTTCTACTCGCAGCTTTAAACGATGGCCCTTATTGTTGAGACTAGCTGAAACCCGCGGCATATGCCTGTGAGATAAGTGATTTTTCAGTTGAATACCTCTAAAATTCAACTTGAAAATCACTCATCTCAATCAATCCACATTAAAAATGTAATAAAAATGTAAAGTGTCAAAAAATCGTTGGAGCCGTTTTTGAAACACAAGAGTAAACATCAAACTTCCGGTTATGCGATTTTCTTCAAAAGATAGCTGTCGCATTGAGATAGTACACAAAACTTATATATAAAGTTTCAACACCATACTTTTTTTCATTTTTGAGATATTCTGTTCGCAGACAGACAGACACACAGACAGACAGACCAATGAACAAAAACACGTTTTTTTGGGTTCAGGGGACTCTTAAAACGTGAAGATCTGTTGAAAATTCAATTGAGAATTTTTGGGGTGAATGCAATACTTCCTTTATCGTAAAAGGAAGTAAAACCCGTCTGGAAAACTTAACAGTATGTTATTTACTGAATGGTTAGTTGTACGTAAAGCACCTGTATAATCTTTTTTGTAGAGAATTTCCTAGCCTTCATTTTTTGTAATAACTAAAAAAGTCATACGACCCATAGAAAGCGAGATATTTGCGAAAAACTTATTTCTGTGACCTTTGACGTTGAATAAGTCAAATCGCAAGCGCCATATCGATGGGGACTTTTGAGACATTATTTGTAATGTCAAAGGTGTATGCAAAATCTCAGCTCACTTGGATTTTTTCGGCAGGCCGATCCTACTGTAGCTGGGCTAAGAGATTTTTGTAGCTATAGATTATAGTACAAAACGCCACCATAACGATGCAATAAGCGTAAAATTGTGGGTTGAAGATACGAAAAGTCTATGTGACGAGTGTCCAGTATTGTTATACCTGGTGGCCATAAATATCTGAGGTCTCGGTAGCCATGGAATTAGCTACTTATAAATGTTGGGTTAGTACTATATTTCAATTACAATAAGTATTGGTACCTATGTAATGTAATAAAATGCAAGAGGAGGAGAATGTGCCATGGATTCTGCAGATTAGCCTACGACTCGATTATAAAAATCTCCTATTCTAACTCCATTACTTATTGCAATCTGTAATAATTTTTGACAGATAGGAATTTTAGTTGTCATGACATTTAGTTTAGTTGTATTCATCGCTTTAATAAAGCGGTGTTGATTCCAAAGGTCATGTGATATCAGATACTTATGGCCACCCGGTATAAAGAACAAGGTGTTGAAAGTGATTTAGGGCTTCTTGATATCAACGATTTTGCTTTGATAATAATGACGTCTTTTCAAATTGAACAGTTGCTACAATTTGGTTACAACAAAATAGAGGCAAATTAAAGACGTATCAAAATGTAATAAACCAACAATTGTTGAAGAAAAAAATATAATGGATGGCCTTTTGAATAAAACCGATGCTACTGAAAACATTAGCACGAGGTTTGACCACACATACACTTCGTAATTCGTTTTTATTAAAATTTGTAATAATTTGTAATTTGTTTTATATAATAATAATAATAATAAATCCATTTATTGAATACCAAAGAGGTATACAAAGCTAATCTTCCACCCTCCCGGGGCATCACACAAATATAAGCAAATGCTGTACACACACAAACTTAATATAATACAATACAGTACATGCTAGCAACATAACAAGACTATCTTAAATCGTGTTACTAACTAATTCTAACAAGGCACTCTTAATAGAAAGTGGCTGCTCTGGAAACATATCAAAGAACTTATTTAACAATGTGGGAGCCATATATAGAAAACAGCCCTCAAATTTAGCTGTTCGATGTTGTGGTATTGTATATAAGCCGTTCACGATCTTTTTGGGTCAGGTGAGGCTATGACCATCTAGTAATTTTGTTGGCAGTACCTCTGTTGCAACTAAACTCCCTCATGGAAATTGACAATTTTTGTGTTAGGTTAGGTTGTTTTCAGTTTAAGGTTATATTTTCTGAATAGCTACATTGTTGCCGGATATTCTCTAGTCTCCACATCGACTCGCTTTCTTTTAAATGTGGTCTGTCCTTCTTAAATTGGAAGTAGCATCGTTTAGTGGAAATTTTTTGTTGCAACAAAATTATTTTGGGCATTTTGACTTTTCCTTTGACGGAAATTAAAATTATTTTTACACATTTGATAAATCATTTATTTTCTTACGAATATTAAAATATTAAATCTGGCAATGTGGTGGCAAGAAAATGTTGAACAGACACTGACAGAAAAAAAAAGTTGCATCCGCTACATCATCGAATCAGTTAGTCCAACAGGAAAAGAAAAAATCATAGCCAACTCTGTCCCAAAAAGGTCGTGAACGGCTTATAACTATTGTACCTGATATTTACATTGTGAACTTCTGATCTTTTGCTCAACAAGTCGTACAAATATCTTGGCGTTTTAGTACAGATCAGAGTATACAAAAACATACAATACAGATACATACTAATATTACGTTGTTTTACATTGAGCTCTTGGTATTTAACGTTACAGACAAATCTTACGCAAGCGTTTTGTACTCGCTGTAGTTTAGTTTTGTTGTATTCTGAGATTTGGAAAAAATACCATAGTGCAATAGTATAAATGCGGATAAATAAGCGCCTTAACTAACATGAGTTTGGTTTTTTCGTCTAATAAATATTTTAAACTATACAAAGTACGTAATTTCATAAATGACATTTGGTAAATATGTCTCACATGCAATTCGAATGATAATTTATCGTCTATTATAATACCTAGGTTTTTTGCATGACTACTCCACTGTACTACTTCACTATTTACTACAATGTTATGATTTTTAGTTATATAATCACCAGTTCTTTTATCGGAGGTTATGCAAATTGCCTGCGACTTTTTCTATACGAAAATCTCTCGCGATATTGTGCAAGTCTTTCTTCTATAAAGGTAGGATTTGTTGTGATTCCTCTTTCGTCAATCCAGCATCACGAATATCATTTAATATGTGCTCAAAAGTTACACCTTGTTTTAATTTGCCTAGAACACACAAAAAGTTTACAGAGCGAAGACAGTTGTAATATTGTTTCTTACTGCCATCCGCCAGCAATTTAGATGAAGTGTGAAGTCCATACGATGACAAAGTGCGTCCTTCAATTTGGTCTTTCCACTGGTGAAATGCTGGATAGCTGAAGAAGAATTACTCCAATTCATTATTTCGAAACTTTAACCACACTTCCAAACATAAACGGCAAAGATCGGTTACGTCACCGCTGGCATCGGTAGGTCGGCACCACTCGGGTCAGAATATGCAGGGTTGCCAGACTGAATGCATGCGCGTTTTAAAAATATACTTTTGCAGAAACGGTTTCAGAATGTACCAGATTCGTAGAATTGTACCAGGTCTGGCAACGCTGCTAATATCAAGACAACGCCCACAATCGTAACTACACATAGACCACGCTCATTCATGTTTGACCTTGGGAAGTGTTCTGCTTTATTATAGAGTTATGATTCTACGGAGTATGCGTCCGGGTACAAATGAATGAATTACTATTGCATACCATAGACAGCAAGAAGTGTAAAGAAGGTAGGTAGCTCAAGCGATTTTATCTAATGTGAAGTTGTTTATAACAAAAACTATCTTCAGATTGCGGTAAATATGATAAATAAATAAGGGTGTACATTTTCTAATGCGTGTGGGGTAACTAAATAAGATACAGCTTAGATTCTTCTTATTATAATTATTACAGGCTGGGAACCTGTTACCAACTTCGCAAAGTGTAGTCTATGATCCCTTCTCGGCCTCTGCCCAGATAGGTGACTATCCTAACCTGATTAATTTAAGGAAGGAATACCCTTCCGCAGGGATGACTGTCACCAAAGGTGTTTGTATGGTGACCGGAGAACGTAAGATGAAAGCAGTGTCCGGATGTGAGGTTAGAATACACTATCTGCGGATTGCGAGTGAATATGTTTTACCTATCGGCTACCCGCTCTTTATAAAATTATTCTATACACCGTCACAGCAACACATTGTATCGCTTTGACGTTTACTTTACAATTTGGAAGTCTCGCCGAGAAAACCAAAAGTAGCTAAATTCTAGTGTTAGTTCGACAATTTCAACCTGGGAAGGCTGCAAAAATTTAAAATTTTCCTCGCAATTGAGAACCAGATGTGAAAAAACTCTAATCTAGCAATCTAGTAAGTAATAAATGATGCATTAGCAGATGCCATCTTGGAATATACTTGCGAAGAATTGTATGTAAAATGGTTACTCATTACACGAAATCGAAAATAAAAAGAAATTAACAAAGTGCATTAAACAAATAGTCAAATAAAGATGTAGGAGTATGTAGTATGTTAAGGTAAATCGGAAAACTAATGGGCTTGGGAGGGTTTAAACCTTCGTGCTAGATGTTTAAAGCACGCTGGTAGACGAAACGATGGTATGGTCTTTATCCATTGATAAATAAATTGCTCTAACACCATAATCATTTAATTGCTGTAATAGTAGCTACGACAGCCTACACAATAGTTGTAAAAATACCAACTATGAAATGCTTACGGTTTCAGAACGTAATGGAAATTGTCTGATTTTTCATGTTGATAAATTAGTAGTAAAAGCTCTTTGTTTGTTGCTTAAGACAACTGCAATAATAAAGATTGTATAGAGTATAAGCAATGTATAAGGAGACAGTATTATTCTGTACTATTAACAAATACCAGGCAGAAAATTGTGGAAAAAGGTGTGAGGAGAACACCTTTATTGTGTAGGTGGTGTCTACACAAAATAGAAATGATAAGTTAATTCCAATAATATAAAAGTAACTATGGTGCAAAATAAATAAGCTTTAGAACGTATATGTAATACACTTAAAGACGACTGCGAAAATGGAGTGGGGGTTTTAATATCTGCATGGGGAAGAACTGTATACATGCCTTTATGTTGGTTAACAATTTTATCTGTCTTTAACCCGCTGGAAAATTATTTGCTCAAGTAGGTATTCGGTTGTTTTATTAACGGGATCTAATTTATTATAGCCCCATTCTGCATTCGTATTTTTTGTCTTTCGTTTATTTTGTTGAATATTTTTGTATTCTACTATACAAAAATAGTATTTCGATTGTAACTTTATAAACATAAACGTATCGAATCTGATGTCATTAAAAAGAAAAAACTTTCTTCGTAAATGTAGGTTTTGAAACTAAAATTTTTGAAAATAGTAAAAGAAAAAGAAGAATTTAATTCTTTTAAAGAGTATTTATATTTGCGTGATCCAAAATATGTCTATTTTCGTCAAGGGTATACCGGGTGACAATGAGACCAAGGCTATGCCTCTATCTCCTTTACTTATGAATAAATTTATATAAAATTTGACACAAGGATACTAGAGATAATTTCGGATTAACACACAAATGTAATCAAAATGGCCGACTTCTGTTTTTACCGAAAATTACACTAACTTTGATTTTTTAAATAGATCACCCTATATATTTTATGTTTATCATTTATCGTTCTACGACTCAAATTACATACAACAGTGTTGCCAAATTCGTCTAGGTATTACACAAAAATCTATAAAAAATTGTTGATTAATTACTTATCAGTTATAGATAAAGGTAAAGTAGTTTATGATGCAGATCGTTAGATTGGTAATTAAATTTAATATCTAATGGCAAGATGGCCCTTAGTGGGTGCCGTTAAAAAAAAGTGATATTTTCTTAAAAAACGTGTTTAGCAAGCTTTGTTATTTTATTAAGGGTTTGCTATTGCCTTAATTGATAAAAAGCTATTATTATGAGTTGCTACAGTCACTTAGAACAGATTTTCCCAGTCACGGCCTTCTATGGTAAAAATAAAATTTTGAGAAGAAATTGTTTTGTCTGAAAAAATAAAAATTTTGGAAGACGCATGTAATTCGATTCGTAGATTCCGAAAAACATAAAATATAAAAGGTAAAAAATGGAAGTGTAATTTTCCGTGAAACCAGAAGTGGATTATTTTAACTATAAATCTGGGTCGATCAGAAATTATATATAACTAACAGTTTTTGAGTTAAAGTAACAATAGGCAGAATTTTATTCTTTGAAGGTGCTCACTCTGTATTTACTTAACCGAAAGTATATTCGGTTTTGTGCCAGGTAGACATCTAATCTGCATGCAAAATATCGACGATTACAATACTTCTTTCGTCTTTTAGATGTCTAGACGAATGAAGTAAAAAACTCAAATTGTAAAATTATAATATCTTTCAGTTTAAATTCGAAATCTTCATAAAAAGGAAATTATTAATGTCAAAACCATTGGTCGCTACCGTTAATAATAGTTTAAATATACCTACAAAACCAAAACGAAAATTTAGTCTCACTTTCCAGCCAGAGTAGCAGTTGAAATGCTAAACTTTTTTGTAATTTATCCGTTAACGAGATCCGTATGCTGGACGCAACGTCCTGGAAGCACGGTATAACCATATTTAACTTAAATTTAGTACCATGTGATGAATATGTTTTGTAGCAAAAAAAAGTCTTAGCATTCGAAGGAGACAGCGCGAACTTTCACCTTCCAGCCAACCACTTTTAAGTTATTTGCTTAATATGTAAACGTGATCGCAGTTTCCTAGCTCCTACTAGAAAAATTAAGTGAATTTTTTTGTTTTGTCCTGCTGCGTAGATAAGTGTGTTGTCTGATATAATAAAATAACTTGTATTTTCTATAATGCTGTAGTTAGGTGATAGTTGCTAATTTGAAGGACAGCCTTTATTTCGGCTAATAATCTAAACTGATCCACCAAAGCCTCGTAAAAGACCTTTTAATAACCTACTGTCCGAACTCCCAGCGAATACTCGCTCCACGTTGAGCGCCAAGTTGTGACGGAACTTGTGATGGAACAAAAAGTGTAATTTGTAAAAATGGACGTGGTCGAGAGTAATACTTGGGCAAGTTGTGCCAAAATCAAAAACAAAGCAAATGACTAATTATTACTATACAGGATGTTTGTAAATCGCTAGATAGCATGGCCTGAGACAAGGCGAGTCAGGGTCGCCGAAATATCTCTTTCCGAAACCCAGTCAATCTGGCACACTCTTGACGGAGTACTGGTTGATGTAGTTAGTATCACTCCTTCGACGACTGACTTACTTTCCCTACTTTCACAACTGTGGTTTCGGTACCTAATTTTTAAAGCGATTGGGCCGCCCGCCAGTTGCCAGATGTCGGGATTGAAACCCGTAACGTGACACCACAGCCTGACGTCCTAACCGCTCGGCCACGCTGGCGACTCGTTAATAATAGAAATATTGAAAAAAAAACTTTTTTGTTTCAAATTCCACTGTGCAGCATACAAATTGTAAATCAATTTATATCACGGTCTCCTATTTTGGATAGACAACTTTGTTAAAAGTACTTTACAAGAGCGTGCTTGCAATAAAATTTTATTACTAGTGACGTCGTGCTCTTAAACTCGCTGCACGTGCTTTAAAGGCGTACTTATACACTAGTATCATAATATACTATTTCATCATCTTTAGATAGCTGAGCTCTACTACATGAGGTTATTTTTTCTCACATCTTTCAGAAGCACCCTATATAATAATTATTCGGAATATTGTAATTTTTATTATGGTTGATGTACAGTCGTGTTCATTAAAGTGTTGTACAACGTTTGTGCAACTATCCCTGTACAGCACATTTTTGAACATGACTGTACTTAAATATTGATGTAGAATGACAGCAACTTAAATAAGTGTTTAAGCGTTTTATAAAGAATTGCTATTGAGCTAATGGTGAAGATAGTGATTGAAATATAGGCATTCGCGTAACTGACCAGAATGAAACTAAAAGCGAAAACTTTAAGATCGACAGATAATTCAACAAAGTCAAATAGTATTGGATGCATTTACATTTGTGTTAATCGATGATTGATCAAAAATGACGCATATCCGAAAGTTCATTCACGATTGTCCATTAATGTCCAATGCCATAACTTGGACCTGATTTAAGTAAACTTTGGAAATGGAGCTATATTTAAATCTTAGTATAATTTCTATAATAACGTAAAAGATCAGAATCTACCTGTAGTATCGAATTCTTGCTTTGTCATTAAATAATCTACTCATAAATATAAAAACCCATTCTCAGTTATCAGAACTTCTTTGGTCCAATTTAAAATTTGAAAAGTAACAAACAAACAACGAATTAAAATACATAAATCTTTTGAAATACTGCTCATCGTTTAAAGCTATTATGCCACAGTCCACTTTCGACTGCCTGCAAGCGATTCCAATGCGGCATCGATGATGTAATGTATAGATGTAATGTATAGAAATAATAATTTACACAAATTTATTGTAGGCCACGAAAATCAAATGTTTATTATATCTTTATTTGCGCATATTGTGTCAAATGGGTTTTACTACATGTATTGTAACTTGCTATTGCTGTTATTCCTGAAACATCATTAAATTTTCACAGTGTGTTATATTACTCGCCACACCAAATCTAAACTTAATTAACATATTAAGACTGTGTATCTGAAAAGATTAATTTATTTGTTGTTGTAGGGCTCGAGCTGTGAGTAGGGGTTTTATGAACATTCTTATAGTGACATGCAACAGTATTTTTAATTGCACATGAGGTAGACTGTTCAACTCGTTGTAGGATGCATTATTTTTCTATAAGATCTGTGTGGCAACAGTTACTGATATATACTCTTCTTGGACTCGCTTATTGTTAGAGGAATTATTTAAGGCGTTTAATACATCAATATTGTATATCGATTATTATTTGCAAATCACATTTAGCGCAACAGCCACACTGCACTGCTGCAAAGTAATATTACATTAGCATCAGTACCGTTAGTATAGAAAAATAAATCTTGATGCTCCTATATTGTTCTAATTTCCAAGGATAGAACTAAATCAATACAAGTGGTTGGACGTAGGATATAATTGTACATTGTTTCATTCAGGTGCGATTGGATAATGATGGTTTACAAATTGTTATTTTTAATTAATGTGCAATGTTTTTCTGTCTACAATTGCAGTATATTTTTCGGGTATAATTTTTAAATTTGACAGAGAGAATGCATGTCCTGTTGAAAAAGTGTGATGACAAATTAACTTTAGTTAGGTATTTCATTTTTAGTTTATAAATAGTTGTATATCTATATAACAATTTATTGTGAAAATGCATTCAAAGTATTCGAAATATAGTTGCAATAACTAAAAAATATATCACAATTTTACTTCAGTTCTTTATGCGCAAATGGGAAAGATATAATAGTTCCTATAATACATAATTTTGAAACCTCTTGGTAAGGGAGAAATGAAATTGTGCCATCTATCATGATTAGCTGTATCTGAAATAACTTCCAGCAAATGTCTACTTAAAAATATTTAAGTCATTTAAGTTAACCTCCGTCAAATATCGTTGAATTCTTCTAAAATATGCTTAGAATTTATTGTGATATACAGTATACCTATTCCAATTTTTGGAATGTAATATTTTTAAAAGTGGTTACTAAAAATGTTATTGTATTTGAAAGGTAAGTTCAGCTGTAACGTTTCGATAAAGCAAATTGGTTGTTACTCGTCTTTTAATTGAAAATTATTGTTGCGTCAATGAAACTGACTATTTTCTTCACTAAGGTCTTTTAAACACTATAATTTAGGCTTCTTAAATCGTGTAGCTGTGGAAAACTAGTACAAAGCTAGCAAACATTTTAGTATTTAAAGCACATCACCTTTTGTATTTAATATTTCTTAATTCGTATTGAAATAAAAATCGGCCCTCCATGATATTGAACAATAATCCATTCTAAGGATAGTAGAAGATAGGGCATTATACACGTTTGGTAAGGAAATAATCAGTCGTTTCGCTTACGTAACACAATTTTTATTGAAATTAAAAATGTTAACCAATTTATATATGAACTTAATTTATCAATACAAGAATATTTTACTTATGATTTTTAATTTTTTTAGAAATAATGGTAGTTTATTCCTGACAATTTTTTTGAGAAATCGATAATAAAATTTTTCGATTTGGGGCAACTTATTATTTTCTAAATGATAAATTATAACTTTGAAAAGCAAAAATTTATTACGTAACATGCCATTTATATGTGCAATTTTATATTTAATTTAATACAAGGACCACTCTGCGTATTTTAAGATACATAGAAATGGTTAGGTTATTGGCACGACATATTTTGAATTTTAAGGCACATGTTTTTTGTATTCATGATATACCAGAAATCATAATACAGTGCCAGCTAGCCATGCACGCTGATTAATTCTGAATGTAGAATTCTAATAAAAAATTATATTCTAGTCTTCTACTTCTGTAAGAGAAATCGGGACATCAGTGTAACAAATTTTGAAAATGTAGTAATTTGTTATTGAATACGTTTTTTAAACATGAAGGCAATAATTACAACACGTTAAATGTGCAAATTTAATCATGCAGTAGCGCTTAGCTGTTCGAGATACTTTAGTGGTTACATAGCCCCTTTTTATTATATGTTGGATGACAATAATGCCAACTCCAACAGTGACGACACATTTAATTTAAATTAAGAACCGTACGTTGTTTTTCATTACAATTTTTTACTCATAATTAATTAGGCTACATGGCTAACTGCCATGTTATTGCCATTTGTAGAATACTCGGTATGTGCATACAAAATATGAAAACAAATGAAGTGCATTTAGTAATATGGATTTGTCGCCCGGTCATTTTTGAGCTATAATCTTTTACGATGTTAAGAGTGAGTTGAGTGAAGGTGAGTAGTTCGAGGCTTAAAAATGCATCTAACGATGACTACTCATTGACGCCGTAAAACGTACGGTTGAAGAAGATCTAGTTTTGTAATGGTTCAGGAAGTAACGAAAATTCTATATGACCAACTTAAGATGATGAAAGCAGTTTGTGGCTGAGTATCGCATAAGTTAACAGATTTTTACATGTCAGAGCGTTTAAGAATCACCCGGTCAAGACTGCAAATGTTAGACATTTGCGGCCATTGCTTTTTTGAAAGATAGTTACTAATGATGCATCGATAAGAAGTTAGGTTTACAGTTATCCGCCATATTCAAGTGATTTGAATAATTGTGATTTCTGGCTTTTCTGTAATCTCCCCTATCAATACGTCGGCGCAGTATTGTCATGCAGCAATTTTTGCCATGTTATCTTTGGGGTACTTGTTGCTTAAGGTGAATTCAGTCAAGCATGTTGCTGACCTCTTGCAATTACTCGATTCTTCTAGAGTGATCTTTCACATTCCTGTGAAAATGGAACGCTTTTCCATCATTTTGGAACTTCTTCTAATAGTTAGTAGGGAAATAAAGATTTCCCCAATCAAGGAGTTATTAAAAAAGTGTGCACCAGTATAACTTTATCCCCTAGGATACCAAACACATTAACTTCAAATACGCACTGAAAATATGATTCTTGGATCTATTTAGGATCGTAAAGGAACGTAAAGCAAATTCATTTTCCAATAAGTGCTGGACTGGTATACATTGATAGGTATAATACGCGCTTACCCTTGTAAGATTTTGTATACAGAGCGTGTGATGATGTGGAAGGTTTGCATTTTGTCTGTATCTTCGTCGGTTACCCTTCGAGTCTTAAATGAGGCTTTTGAAATGCTCCTCTCTGCAAATTATGATCCAGCCTTCGAAAACATTACGACTCGGAGTTATTAGATTTGAACATCAGCATTACTTTGGCATTCTCCAAATATCAGTGCCATCTCTGTGCTTTCAGAATAAGTAAACCTATCATTAACGTTTTTGATGTTGAACATGAAATACTTTAAAACTCCTACGTTAATTAATGCATAAAGATAGCCGTAATTTATGATTATAGCAACATTCGAGAAGTAAAATTGGTTTTTCTATGTTTCTATTTTCTAATTTTAAGGCGCCACGAAAATGGGCACTCTGGAACCTATATATCATATCCTATCACTTGTCATTTGTCCAGTTGCTCATAGGGCCAGTTGGGTCATAGTTTGCCATTGTTATAAAATGTAATAGTTTTATTATCAGTATACTAAATGAAAGCGTATACACGACGTTTTACCAACAATAAAGATTGCTTTTTTCGATCATATACAGTTTATTTACCTCTATATAAATTAAAAACAGAGCTCTGCAACCTAATATTAGAGAAAGTAAATGTAATAGGAACTTCGTACACAATTTGCTAAGTAACAAGGTAGTCAGCCCTCCGGGCACTATTTGTGAAGATTCAACCTCAGGTCAACATACCGCACTTAGTCTTTACTTATTTTTGTCTCGTACAACATTTATCCTGTATGTGTTGGGTGCCTTTTTTTATCAATGATAAAACCTGAGCTGTGTCTATTCCTCAGTTTAAGCAAACATAAACATTTTTTAAGTGCTCACCCTGTAAATTTTCTTGGTTTCATGCCAGTTATATATATATATATCCAAAACGGTCTTCCGCCAACAAATAGTTTTTGAGTTATACCGCCAACAAACAGACAGATAGACAGACAGACAGACAGACGGACGGTAACCAGACAGACAGATGGAATTAAGAAAACTAGTTTTTCGTCATCTAGGGACTTTGAAAATTAAGATCTGAAGAAATCTAGGAAGGTAATTTTTTCGTGATTACAATACTTCCTAAGTCTTTCAGACGAGGGAAGTAAAGAGACAAAACGTTGAATAACTTATGTCGTTTTTCTGTGAAGATTAGGATGTTAGAAAGAGTAACGAGACTACACAGAAACGTGTATACATATAGGCCATTCAGTAAATATAAAAACATTAATATTTTTTTGAAGATTTTATATTTTATTTATCAAAAGTTTCCAAACCTGCATAAAGGCAGGTTTGAATTTAAAAATGATAATCAACGGCAGTTAATATATCTCATTATTTAAGCGTCGAAGTAGATATTTTCTGGAAATTCTGGCATGAAGTTCTATAAAGTTCAATAAAAATACCTAGTGATAAATGCTACGTCAATACTCGTAGTATCCAATATTGTATAATATTCTCAAACGTAATTACTTCTAACAGTTATGACAGATGCTAAGTAAATATCACACTCTTAACCTATGTGTCTTAGTAATTGCTTGTAAGTACATTCTTAGACAAACATGAATTTTGGAAGTACACTCATGGAGATTTGGAAATCAAAGGCACTTTGGGCTTTCATGTTTACTGAGGAGACTATACACGTGATTTGGAGCTAGCACGAAGGGTACATAGTCAGGTCCAAATGTGCCTGAACTTGGCTCAGTTTCCACCAAAAAGATTCAAAATGCAAAACCCATCTCTACAAGCCAACGCTTTCTGGGATACAGCACTTGCATTAAAGAGAAGTTCAATTACTGCAATTCACTTAAGTAAAGTATGATAAAAAATATTTTCATCTATAGTTCATTCAAATTCAAGATAGAGCAAAATTTTCAACCCAAGTTACAAATATCAACAGTCAGTTGATTACTAATTTGATTTTATTGAAATGTAGATCATGGGATCTACGTAGAATAATATAGAGGTTATAGTTTTTGTCAAATTTGCAAAGCTTCCTAAACGAAATCTGTTGAATGTGATTTGAGAATAAATGTACCCACCAAAAAAATGTTGCTAATGGCCTCCTCAAGCAAAGATTCATATTAAAAAGATGACACATTGATTTTGACAATTATAAAGACAGCAACAAGGCCATGTCTCTGTGATCTAAATTTTAATAAATTCATATTAGTAATCAACTTACTGCTAATATTTGTAACTTGGGTTGCAGATTTTGCTCTATCTTGAATCTGAATGAACTATAGTATGCTTATGAAATACTTCCTAATTTATGAATACAACTACTTTTGTATTTCAATGCCAAACTTGACATTTGATTTTTAAGTGAGTTATAGCTGCATTCATAAATTAGGATCTATTCCATAGCCATACTATATGAAAAAAAAATGTGATCATACTATATTAATTAGCTACTGTCCGAAGAGCACGTTGGTGTTACTCTAGCATTTCTTGAGGAACTATAGAGGATTTGTAAAAAATATTTGTGATAGAGTCGAGCCTTAAACATTTTCACTTAAAATTTTCTTACGCGAATTGCTGCAGCAAAGAGCGTCAGTAAGTGCACTGGTGTGAACATTAGTAATGATATGATCAACTGCATTCTCTTCATCACTGTCAAGGTTTGTAAAGTTTACAACCGGAAACATGCCAACAAGAGAATATAATTTGTTAAATTTTGAGCCAATCATCATCTCTTAAATTTAAGACATTGGCGAATAGGACCTTCTGAAAAAAAATTTTGGCCCCGTTTAATTGTTTCGCCATTTACCAATTTACTTCAGGCCTAACCTGTATATTTTTACTTGAGTTATAATCCATTGTATTTCGAATTATTTCAAATTATTAGTTCGCTCATTTCGTACCGATTCTGGAAAACCCAAATCGCTGGTTTATCGCGACGCCGCAGCATTCAGCTATTTATCGTTGGTTGATAGAATACGCGAACATTCTTTTCTTGCACCTCGACGAAGCAACTCGCTTCTAAGAAGGCCCCGTTCGTGCTTTATTACGCCACGACGGTTAATTTCGTTTCAAGAAGTGATCATTCTTTATGGTTTCACTTCTACCACTGGCAATATAACGACTCGCGATTTTCAATTTAATTTTCGTTTCACGTGGCAAATGAACTAATTTAGAAATGTCAGCTGGTTTTTCGAGGTTAGGTCCTGCGTTTTAAGCATATAAGCTACAAAAAGTGTATCTCGTACGAAGATTGATCATGAGCATTGATACTAAGGTAATATAATAGTATTAGGCTTCTTCTTCTATATATTTTAAATTATTATATTTTATTCCCAAATATAATTCATAGTATGCGTAATAATCCTAATAATAGTCCAATGGATTCATTGTATTTTCAGCTTTAGGATTGTAACTCATAATATTCATCCAAAAATTATCGATAATAGGTATACTATACTGTATATATTTTTTGCATAGTGATCATGAAAGTCGTCTTTTTTTAACGAAAAAACGTATTGAAAGTACCACTTTTCTTAACGCAAAATCGTGAAAAAAAGTAAACTTTTTTAACTATTTTATTGAAATGTCAATTTGACAGTTGTAAATACCGAAGTCCTTTTCGACTCAATTTCGAGTTACAAGAGATCACTATGCAAAAAAAAACTAGGTGTACAACACGTTTTGAAAGTCTCATTTTTCATTAATTTGCTTGATTAATTGGGGCTGCGCCCTTGTTAATCAAACTGCAAATTCATGAAAAAGAAAGTATGACTTTCAAAACTAGTTGTACAAATTACTATTGATGGTTTTTGATTCACACATTTACAGACTAAGCAGGATCACCAGATACGAAGTTTTTAATTTTTACAATTCTCATGTCTAGGTAGGACGGGGTACCTATTGCATAACGAAGTTGATGTATCAGCATAAGGTCTTCATAAGTGGGCTGGCATCAATCAATGGGATGGTCATACATTTTAGTTTTAGCCCAATCACAACATCATTATGCGATAGTCACCAGTTCTGTTAATAAAGGAAACCTTAGTAGACTTGAACATTCACCATATTAAAAATGATAATGAACAATTAAAAATGATAATGAACAATTAAAATGCAAACCCAAATAGTGGTTGAAGATGCAGTTACTGCAAAAATGTTTTGCTATTTTGGGTTATTCAAAATCTTCCCGGAACGCTTTTCAAAATTGGTTAATGTAGAACTGGAGCTTGCAGTAAAAGTGGACGGCTTTGGTCTCAGTCCTTCGATACATTTTTCGTAATGCTCCTGATCTATTTGAAGATGAGACCAAATCGATAGTAAATAACTGCGTCTCCTAATTTTGCACCGATTCCCCCACTTTTGTGTTGGCCATAAGCGAAACGTAGATCATATGGATTGGTTGGTGAATTTGACTTTTTTATCGTTAAGATCTGCCTTCTCCATACTAAGTAGTGTCCACTTCGCTATTCATTTACAACTATTGATCAGTTTTTGTACCAGTTAGATTAACTGTCCTGCAAATCATAAATTAGAACAGCTGATAAGTTTATCTAATTTTATTACGAAATAGTCATTACTACGGGATAGGAAATGGTAATAGTTTTTCATTGAAACGGTGTAGTACCGGGATGTTTAATATCCACAATAAGCATCGCTGGATGAACGAAAATCCTCACCAAATTAATAATCAGATTAGGTTTAGTATAAACACATGGGCTGGAATTATTGAAAGTAGGTTAATACTACCACGTATTTTGCTCCATCGCTTGAATGCCGAAAATTCGGTTGATTTCTTGAACAACTTTTCACTGAATGTTGGCAGAGGCGCAGTTAAATATCAGAAGAGATATGTGGGTGTAGCTGAATGGAGCTCCAGCTTATTAGGGAGTTCAGACAAGGAGTGGGACGGTTTGATCGTAGTCTGATATTATGGTCTACGTTCCGCCAAAACTGTCTCGATTTTTTCTTTTGAGTACCTTAAAACCGAAGATCAATTGTAAAATATCTAGACATGAGAATGACACCTGTACCAAACATGATGCATACTTAATTGATTTTAGAATTACAGGATATGGCTAAGGATTTAAAAAGCACTATCAATATCAAGTAATGAAGAAATAATACAAGTAGTCAGGAGATATATCGTTTACAAAGCAGATCTTACCTATTTGGGTAGATATGGATACCCAGATGGTGTAATTCGAACACAAGTTTTAGATTAAGTGCAGCGTAAATTAAGCTGGGGACTGCAGAAATGAAAACATCAAAACAATTATCCGCAATAAAAGTATAACTGTTTAGAATTCGTTTGATAGTTTTTGTAATTTAGGTTAACATGGCGTCGGACACATAACATTTGTTTTAAAATATAAGTTAAAAGTCTATCCAACCCCGAGTTAACGTAAATAATCTCATTCTAGTTGAACTTTAAACATGGTTGTATTTTGATAAATTTCTCTATGTTTCTATACAAGGGAACCCTTCCTCACTTTCGACGGGCAAGACTAGCCACCTACCTGACCTAAGGGCAAAGAGGGCTCATAGAATCACTTTGTGGTTAAAACAGGCCACTGGCTTACAATAGGAAGAAGAAGTATTTTGATAAAATAAAGTTCCACACAGTAACTACCAGTGCTCGGATTGTATACAATTCCAATAAATAATAAAAAGTAAAGCTTTAGTCTATGGCCAATTTACCCTCAAATGGATGCAAGTAAAACAGAAGGGTATGGTAATTATTCTTAATTATTTTGGATGGCCAGTTAGTAACGGAATATGGTTACAATTTATAATTAATGTTTCTTGTAATCAAAAAGAGACATCTTAAACTTATAATCTCTTGTAAGACTGTACAAATAGCTCATCATAATCAACATCGTTGGCCATCCAGTCCCTTGTGAATCATCACCTTCTTAAGAATCTTGTTCCACCAATGTGTGTCTCTTGTTCTCGTCTTCCACTGGCGTATTCCGAGTACTAATTTGTTATTGAAATTAGATTTAACATTAATTAGAGCATTTTTGCACATTTCATAAATTCTTCGAAATGAATCTTCGTCATGCCCGTCCAGTTTGATATGAAATTGCAATCGCGCTGCTTTTTACATTCCTGTAGAGTACTTTAGTCAGAAATTCTGCTTTTGTTAACACCCTCTTCTTTTAGCTTTCCTTGAGCCCATTGTGAACGTCGATCACAGTTTGTTTAACTTCCAAAAAAAATTGTGTTTAAGATTGACAATCTCGTATTTCTACATTATTTTCTTGCTGTAGAACGGATTCGTCATCTATATCATCACTCCGTGATCTCACATTTTAAACTCTGACGTGTTGCAGTAAAAGTAAAGTTCGGACACTTCATTCCATGTAGGAACATGGCCTGAGACAAAGCGAGTCAGGGTCGCCGAAATATCTCTTTCCAAAACCTAGTTCATCTGGCACACCGTTGACGGCGTACTGGGTGATGTGGTTACCACCACGCCTTCGACGATTGACTAACTTTCCCTACTTCCGGTTTCGGTACCCAATTTTTAAAGCGACTGGGTGGGTTGCCTGCCAGTTGCCAGATGTGGGGATTGAACCCTGTACCATGGCACCTCAGTCTGAGCTCCATAACCACTCGGTTACGCTGGCGTCGACGTATTGCAGCAGGAACTTTAAGATCAGGAACGCTTACTTTAGCCATAGCATTAGTAAGTAATCAAAAATGATTTATGTAAAATATTTATATGCCAAATTATGAAGACTGTTGTTCTGAATTCTTGAAAAACATGTAAACCTAAACACAATAGAAAGAGAGTAATGACAATTTAACGACTTTCACTAATTAATTTTATTAAGCTTTTTGTAAGTTTGGTATTAACAGTTAAAGATTGAAAACCATTAGCTATTTTTTTTTATTAACTCCTGTACAAGTTCACAATCTGCCCGAAGGCAATAAGTGACTGATTTTACAGTGGGTGCCATGTAATTAAATTACTACGCAAGCATTCGGTTAGCGCCTTACATTAAAGACCTAACATTAGAGTAACTTAACCTATGTTAGTGTTATAACAAACTAAAAACTAAAATAAAATAAACTAAAATAGCACAATCTTATATTCTATTAATTAAGTCTAATGGGCTAAGTCGTTTTAGGCGGTTTGATGTTTGGATGTTATCTAAGAGATTGACAGCTTGAGGATTTTGATGAAGTTCTAGTCGCGAAAGGTATTTAGCACTCGCGCACTTGGCTTCTTGTAACACATAGGGAACTTTTAAGTCGTGATGAAGCGTATAATTGGAAACAAACCACGGCGCATCTGTTATTGTTCTAAGTATTTTAGATTGAAATCTTTGCAGAATTTCAATATTCGAAGCACTCGCGGTACCCCACAGCTGAACTCCGTAGCTCCACACCGGTTTCAGAATCACTGTGTACACGGTTAATTTACTTGCTAGCGATAACTTCGACTTTCTGCCGATTAACCAATAGAGTTTTGAGAATTTAAGTCCTAGTTGTTTTCTCTTCATAAATATATGGTGTTTCCAATTTAAACGCCGGTCAAGGTATATGCCAAGATATATTGCGCTGTCTGATTGGGGAAGTTCTTGCCCGTTCAAAGTGACACTGGGACATGTCTCTTTACGTAATGTGTAGGTAACATGCTGCGATTTGCTTTCATTTACCTTTATACGCCACCTCTTGATCCATCGTTGTACACTATCTAGGGCTGTTCGTAGTTTCTCTGAGGCGTATGCAGGAACATCGCTCGTTGCCAAAATGGCGGTGTCATCGGCAAACGTAGCGGTAATTGTATTCGGCATAGTTGGAATATCTGCGGTGTAAAGTAAATATAGGATAGGACCAAGCAGGCTGCCTTGGGGTACACCCGACTTTATTGGAAATAGTTCTGAAATTTCCCCCTGGTACTTCACCATAAAGTATCTGTCGGAAAGGTACGATTGCAATATCTGGTAGTAAGGTGCAGGTAACTTGGTCTTCAATTTGTACAGAAGGCCTTGATGCCATACTTTATCGAAGGCCTGCGTAACGTCCAGGAAGGCAGCTGAACAATATTGTTTGTCTTCGAATGTTTTATTGAGGATTTCAACTACCCTGTGGAGCTGTTCAATAGTCGCGTTTTGCTCGCGGAACCCAAACTGATGGTTTGGTATAATATTCATCTCATCCAGCTGTGGTTTTAATCTCTTTAGGACAACCTTCTCCAGCATTTTAGAGAGTATTGACAAGAGGGTTATTGGCCGGTAGGATGTCACTTCTTCGGTTGGCTTTCCGGGTTTTGGAATGAGAATTATTTGGCCCACCTTCCACTGGGATGGGAAATGCCCAGTTCTTAGAGCAGCATTGTATATATGGGTAATCATAATAAGACCTTGATCTGGTAGTTGTTTTATGAGAGCGCCGGTTATAAGATCGTAGCCAGGTGATTTCTTCGGCTTTAGGTTCTTTATAATAAATTTTACTTCACTCAGTTTTATAACTTTAATTGGAGGTGACATTTGGTTCGGCGTTTCCAGAAACCTAAGAATAGTTTGTTCCTCCTCTGGTGGGATCTCAGAAGGAAAGGGCTGCAACACATTTGCAAGATGTTCAGAAAATGCATTGGCTTTTTCTTGATCAGTTCTTGCCCATGTTTTGTCGCTTCTCCTGATTGGCGGGATGTTATCTTGGGTTTTATTTAACTTTGCTGTAGCTTTCCATAGCGAGTACTCCGTAGCCTCTGTTGCTGTTAAATCTTCCAGATATTTTTGGATTGCTTGATTTCTCTCATTGTTTAGCAGTTCTCTAACATGTCTTATTGCCCTGTTGAAGGATTCTTTGTCTTGGGGAGCTCTGGTGGACATCCAGATCTTTCTCAGTCTCCTCTTTTCAAGAATCGCTTTCTTGACTGTCCTGGAACAGTTCTGCTGCTTGAAAGTGTTATTTAGTTTAGGTGTGGAGTCCCAAGCCGCTTTCTGTATTGTCCTTGTTAGATTCTCTACAGCCTCATCTATCTCTTCTGCAGTTTTCAGCGAGATGTTGGTGTCAATCCTTTCTTCAATCAACAGCTTAAACAGTTCCCAGTTGGTTTTGATGTTGGTAAGAGATACTAACTTTTCTTTGTTAATTATTCTGGAACTCATTGTCACTATTATAGGGGAATGATCAGACGACAAGTCAAGATTCTGCTCAGCTAGGAGTTGACCTCTCGAGATGCCTTTTAAAACACAAAAATCTATAACGTCTGGAATTTTATTTGGGTCACTCGGCCAGTAGCTAGGCTTATCTGTGGATAAAGTAATTAAATTGTTTTTATCCAAGCATTTAGAAAGTTCACGGCCTTTAGAAGTTACCAACCTTGATCCCCATCTGGAGTGTTTAGCATTGTAATCACCACCTGCTAGAAATCTGTTACCTAGGGTGGCGTAAAACTCCGTGAATTTGTTTTCCTTAATTACATGTCGTGGAGGGCAGTAGACGGCAGTAACAGTGATTGGTCCTTGCACGTCATTAATTACAATACTGGTTGCTTGTATGTGTTCTGTTTGGAACTTGCAGGTTTCATAGTGCTTTATAGTTTTTTTTTTATGATAACGGCGCTACCACCATGCGCTGTGCCATCAGGGTGTTTAGTGTCGTAGATGTTGTAGTTATGTATTTTTAAGTAGCTGCGGCTGGTGTAATGGGTTTCCGATATTAGCATTATGTCTATATTGTGCTCTTTAAGAAAGACGGTTACTTCTGGCCCGTGGTTTACCAATCCGTTAGCATTCCAAACGGCAATTTTGAGATGTGGGTCCATTAATTGATCTTATCGAGCAGTTTAGACACAATAGTCATCATTGTATCCATGCGCTGAGCCATTTGCTCAACTAGTTTCTCCAATCTGGAGATCCTATCGTCAGGTTGGTTAGATTTTGTAGCTGCAATTTCTAGGTTATTAGTAGTTGCTCCTTTTAGTGCTGAGGCAAACAATGTTCCTTCGGATATTTTGTTTGAAGAGACTGGGACCTTATTTTGGGCCTGTAGTTGGGGATCCTTGGGGGTTAGGGTTGGAAACTTTCTCTGCTGTAGCTCCTTATATACTTTACACCCACGGTAGTTTGCTGGATGGTTCTGGCCACAGAGGGCGCACTTTAGGTCTTCGCGTTCTTTAACTTTACATGTTTTATTACTGTGGAACCCGCTACATTTCACGCATTTTGTTTGGCGCATACAAAAGTTCTTCGTATGACCAAGTCTCATACAGTTTCCGCATTGTGGTATTTGTTTACTTTGGCGTACCGGTTCGACAGTAATTTTACAGTATTGCAGGTATTTAATTTCATAGATCGAGTCCAAGAAGAACATTGGCAGGGGTTTCTTATCACGACTGCTTTTCGCATTGTAAATGTTCCTAATACAGTGGCCCTTGCTGGAAATTTCCGTTTTTAGTTCTTCCAAATTGGTGGAATGGTGTAGTCCTTTAATTACTAATTGGTATGTGAAGTATTTGACATCTTTTGCAGCTAGTTCTTTAACAGCAGCACGATAAACATCTTCATCTTCGGTTAGGAGTTTTACTTCGTTACTTTTGTTAATAATTTTTAAGCTGTACTTGTTTTTAATGTTTTCCTTAGAATTTAGCATTGTTGTCAAACCATCCATGTTATCTATATTTGCGAGAAACAAAGGGGGAGGTCTAATTTTAGCAGTAGTAGTATTAGAATTTTTATTTTGTTTAGCTATGTCAATCTCATTTATATCTACCGCCGAGTTCTCGAGAAGTTGAAATTTGTTGACTGGGTTTAGGGTTCCTTTATACTCTGTTATTAACTTCTGTCGCGTATTCCTTGTTGGATTTTCTGACTTTATATTTACTATACATTAAAATACTCATAAATATAGATTCACCTAAAATGTTACATTTTTCATTTTCTTATTGGTTATATTAAATTGAAAATAGCGTTAAATAGCAAAGCTAGAATTTACATTCTTTAACAGCATTTTAGTTTCGAAATGAGGTATATTACCTTTGATCTTTAATAGACGAACCGCAATAGTAAGTTGTGCAACGGGAGTGGATATGATCGCCATATCGCACGAGAATGCAGTTTGAGCACGATACCGGAGGGAGAGTGCTCAATCTTCCGAGAGCGATATGGATATTTTACTCGAGCTGTAAGGTATATTTTTGCTACGATCTACTAAGGAAGAAAAGAAAAATAGAAACCGTGGATTTTTAAATTTTTATTGATTTTGGATTTCTGGGGCAATAACGTGTCGTATGCTTCATTAGCTGCTGAACGAATATATGGCGGTGTAATGTTAATCGATTCCTCACTAGAGTCGCTCATTTTTAACTATTAGTTTGACAGATTACTGTAATTGACATTTTACTTTGTCCATAGCAATCAAACAAACAATAAATGAAAGTTGTGATTGATGGATTCCATATCCGCCATGTGTGTGGATATGAAATCATATTCGTTCAGTTAACTAGAATTGCCTGGTTATCCAATCTGTGGATTGTGAAGAAAACAGAATATTTACATGTGCGAGTAGAAAAAATTAACATACTTCTAATTACGTCACTCTACGCCTGTGTTTCTATATGCTCAGTTACTTTGTTGACATGGAAATGGAAATCATTTTGTCCTGGTTTAGACAGTAGTTCAGTTACACGAGGATGAGATGAACAGTGTCAAGCCTAGGTTGAAAGACAATTGAATGAATGGGTAAAAATGTTTTTCTCAACAGTTTCCTTCTATCTCAAGAACCGTTATGCCATTCTTTTACGTCTATACTGCAACGGGGCTAAGTCTGGCAAATAGACTTCATAAAGCAACGGTTCTAACCAATGCAATAACAGATTTGTGACAAGAAGCGTTATCCTAATGATATAGATTTCTGCCTTTGCTAATCCATTGGTCCCAAATTTTCTGGTGCAACTGGTCAACTAAGTTGGAAAATTCTCCATTTAATCACATTTTTAAGATAATCAGCCAAAAGGATGGAACTGTTTTTACCTTCGTCGGAGCTGGTCCCTCTCCAGTTTTCATTTTTGGTCGCCGATGTGTAATTATGAATCCAAGGCAACAAATCGGTGCACAAAGTCTGTAGGTTTGTACTTGAACAACTCCAAACACTGGCACTGCTTGGAGATGGTCATATGATTGATTTTTTGCTTTGGTGTGAACAATCGCAGCATCTATCGCTCATCTTCATATATGATGTGTTCGCCCTTACGATATGCGAATAGCTACCCTAGCTTGACCAATTTCAATCGACGGTCAACAAAATTGTATACACTTTTTCAACCGTTTCTTTAGAAGTACTCGTTTTCAGTCTATCCGAATGTTGCTCTTCCTCGGTTCTCCTACGGCCATGTTTAACCTTCGCAACAGACGTTTTAACTGTTAAAAACAATGGTTCAGACTCCCCTAAAGAGGAATCCAGCTCAGCTTTTATTCGGTTGGGGATGAACCTTTCGTATGTATAGTATCACTGTTTGTACTTCGTTTTATTCTTTTAAAAAAGCGCAACACATTAGCAGGCCATTAAATGCAAACTGCTTGATATAACTCTACGAAACTTGAAAGCTAAACTAATGAAGGATAAAACTATACAAAACAAGAGTCAGTTTATCACAATTCGCTTCCTCTATGGGATAAACCGGAAACTATTAATACCATCTTCGTACGTTACTTAAATAGTTATTTTTTATTGTTTGTGTTATTCTACATTGTCACGGCAGTCATTAATATAAGATTTATAAATTTCAATATGAAACCATTATACCTATGGAAAAAATTGTTACGAATTTTTATAGTACATATCTATTCTGTACAATTATTGTAGTAGGTCTTCCTAGTATCTTATTCTTTATTTTCTGCAATTGTACTAATACAATTATTCAGTTATGCATGTTTTTTAAACTAAAACTAAATTGCAAGTAGTTGTAATCGATTTTGCCCTACGGTATTCGGGACGTTATAACCCCCTTGTAGTATTGTGCAGAAAGTCTGGGCGTCCTTGTTCGATTTGGACTTGAGAAATTAACTTCATGTAATCCAAACTTGATCCTAAATGTGAATAATCAGTACGTAGGTATATCTAACTTTCCAAAAATATAGAAAAATATAATATATGTATAATTTAGCGTTTCTCAAATTAATCTTGAAAATGCTTAAATGTATAGTTGAAATTCTTACGTATATCCTGCAGACCATTCATAATTATCCATGAGGCTCCAAGCCGTATAAGCTTTAACACGAACACCGCCTTGTATAGCATCAAGAACTGCATTTAAGTATTTCTAAAATTATTATTCATTAATAAGTTAGCTAAATTCTATAAATCACTACGTTACATGAAAATATGAAACCCTATTGAAATCATATTTTCCCATAACCCCATAATCTCCTAATCCATTTTCTGTTATGTAAATTTCTGGGTCTCCATATTGTCTCTTAATATATTTCAGTAGCTTTGTCAATGCCCAAGGAACAACCTATAAGAAATGGTATTAGATAGATTTCCCATTTTATATTTCCATCTGACCTTGTAAAAAGCGTTTCCAGTACCGGGCCAGCTGGGATCAAAAGATATGTTAATGCTCTTATCGTTATCAGCCGATACGTCACTGGAAGAATTGAAATTCTTATTGCTTGCCAAAGCTGCCATATAGTGATTGACACAAAAGAAGTCGTGTGTTCCACGAATTCTTTCGACTTCCTGCTGTGAAAATTGTGGAAGACGAGACTGGGGATATCCTCCAGCAGTGCTGTATTTGGCAACATATGCTTTCACTACTTCTGGAAAATCTCCATTCTGGCTGAATATCGGATGTGCAAATATTCCCAGCTGCAGAAAAATGAGGGTAACCAATATAAGAACTGCTGTAAGAGATTACCTCAAAGTTTATTCCTCTCTCAGCAGCTGCAATGTCTTCAGGGTTGTTAGAGGCTGGTTCGTACCACGGGCTATCTAGGTTAATACTAACACGACCTAAAAATGGAAGAGAATTCTTGATACGTTATTTAAGAAAAGACATTTTTAATTGTTTTATCTCATCATATAGTAATTTTCTTTAGCAGTGGGTAAGTTTGGCAACATCTAATCCCTAATAAACAATGAAGTGATCTTAATATATCTAAATACTGTACTTACCATTTTGTTTATATTTAAAAGTATTATTGTACAAGTGATACACTTCTGCATGGGCTCTAAGGACGTTGTAAGTACAGAGGTAATCTGCTATTCCAGAAAGATTATAAGCTGGAGCTAAGCTAATATCACCATACCCCAAAAAGCAGGAAACGCGTGGTTCGTTAAATGTTGTCCAAAGTTTAACTCTGTCTCCAAAATGTTCAAAAACTACTTTAGCATACCTAACGAATTCATTGATCAATATCGCATTGGTGAATCCTCCAAGATCTTGAAGGAATTGGGGGAGATCCCAATGGTAAAGTGTAACCATAGGTTTTATTCCATTCTTTAGTAGGAGGTTAATTAAGTTATTGTAGTAGTTAATGCCACGCCCGTTTACGTGATCGTTAAACGGTTTCGTCAAAATTCTAGACCATGATAAAGAAAAACGATAGTAGTCCACTCCTAGATTTTTCATAATTTCAACATCTCTCTCCAGTTGATTATAAGAATCGCATGCTACATCGCCATTGCTGCCATCTCTGATTAGCTCTGGGCGAGTGTGCGAGAAACGGTCCCAACTGCTTTCAGTTTTACCTGGATTTGATGAAGTTATTATTTTTGAAATCCATTATTTATCCTTACCATCGACGTTCCAGGCGCCTTCTGTTTGGTAAGAAGCTGTTGCAACTCCAAAAAGAAAATCTTTAGGAAATATTCGGGAATTTAGTTTTTCCGACCCTAATCTAAAGTTAGATAATTGTATTACATAATAGTAGTTTATTTATCTAGAACGAAAAGTGACATTTTAAAGAACGAGAAAGTCGTTCACGGCCGAGGCGTCAGCCGAGGAGGGAATTACTTGCGAGGATTTTAAAAACACTTTTCGTTCGTAGTGAATACAACGGTTTATTTCATACTGCAAGTTTAATGAATTTTAAATAAAAAGCTGTAAATCAATTCAAATTTCATGTCAACAACTGAACAACAACTTGAACTCTAATATTTTACTTTAAAGTACTAGGACTTTAATGTTACATTTTGTGTACCATAAATAAGTTTTAAAGTACTTGAACTTTAATCTTTTACTTTAAAGTACTCAGACTTTAATGTTCCATTTTTTGTACCATAAATAGTCCGGTAATTTACGATATAAGTGCGTAAAGCTATTCTTTAGTCACGAGTGGGGTAGAGTTAAAACGCGAGTGACTAAAGATGCTTTACGCATGTGTATCGTACAATATTTTATCTACGATAGAATCTAGAAAACATGGTAAATATTAAAAAAAAATTAAATGTAAATTAAGATTACCAGCAGCGGTAGTAATTTTGCGTGTTTTAAAAATTTGTAAACACGTTGCTACTGACAACGTGCTTAATGAAATCTTTTAAACACGTTACTACTAACGACGTAAAATAATGAAAACATGTTATTAAACAGTCGTTTTACAAACTTAAAACTGCCAACTAAACGTAATTTTACACACTGTCGTAGATAAATGTATTTTTTCGACGACTGACATAGAAAGTAGTTTTTTTCTCACTGTCATTTGACAACAGAAAGTTGACATTTGCCGCTGAGCGTGCGTTTTCATCACTTTGCCGCTCGCCGAGCGTTTTGGGTTTCCGCGTGAACAAAATAGGTAACCACGTTCGAATGTTTCCTTGACAACGCCCGTCATTTGTGGAAATAATCGCGTCACATGTCATAGACTGCGCGAGTAATGTTAACTTGATTGTCAATTAATTTTTGCGATAAAATGAAATTTGATATTTTCCTTTAATAATATGCTCAGTCGTCGAAAAACTAGTATGTATATTTCGAGCTAAAAGTGCGCTTGCCGCTTTTGCATGATTGCTGGTTTCGACTTCGTCTCAACCAGCAATATTCACGCGCAAGCGGCAAGAATGCACTTTCAGCTCTTAACATACAATATACTATTTTGACATCAGTATGGAATAAAAAAATATACAGCATGATTTCTAAGACTTCGAGTTGCGAATATTATTAAAAGTAACAATTTGGAAATATTGTTTACCAGTTATGTGCAATGGTTAAATGCAAACTTACCTAGATGCAAATGTTAAAATTAGAAATCCTGGAATAACGTTAATTTTCATTGTTCTGTATAATAGTTTGTAAAATATTGTGTATATCCGAAATGCTTATATTGGGGAGATATAGCAATTAGTGGACGTTACCGTGACAACAGTTGAGGCAGTTGACTAAACAAGTACCTCTTTTGTTAAACGCTTCATCATATATATCGTCTAAATTTGTTATCTTTAAAAAAACAAATTATCAAACAATGCATGTTGGGATGAGTTCAAGATAGGAAGAAAACCCAGGCCTTGTGTGCAAATAAGGAGTAGAGTAAAGAGAAACTGGTATTTTTCTATTACGTTATGTACATTACATTTGCATTTTTTTTAAATTTATGACATCTCTCTTAAACATAATAGCTCGTTGCTTGTGAAGTACGTAAGAACATGTCAATTTGAATGCGTAGTTGAACTACTTACTCAAACAAATTTTATTAAAATGGACGCATTGTGTAATTAGGTCCTTGTCATTAATTTTTATGTAATACAATTTTTTAGGAGAAAAATACAAGAATTTATCAACAGCGCCATAGCAATATACTAAATTGTTATTCTCACCTAACGAATTTAAGCTACGTATGTAGGACTTAGCTCATAAAACGTTCTGTTTTCATATTTACTTCTCTATCTATTTTAGAGTTAAAAAATTAATTTATTTGTTATCTTTCAAGGTTGGTTAATCCCATCAAGAAGAGTGATTTGATGTTTTAGCTGATAGTTGTTAACGTGCACTTTGTAATGCAAGTCTAAACAATCAAGATATGTCGCTATCTTTCAAGCACCTGCTTTGATTATTTTGTCCTAGGAATGTTAATATTATATCTATTACATCAATGTCAAACTGTAATATATTATTAATTTAATATTAATTATTATACAGAAGAGAGTTTTAACGTGACTAGGTTTTTTCCCAGGAAATGAACGAGAAGGTAGCACAAGCAACAAATATTGTTGTCGTGGTTGAAGAAACCAGCGTCATGCTGCTCGAAGTCTGGGAATCAACCCTTGAAGGGTTCAAAGCAGTATTCTATGTTATCAGAATGTAGATATTTCTTTAAAAAAAGCCAGACTCTGCATGAAACATTGATATACGTCTGAGCAGGATGAAAGCCATATTGTGTCTACGCTTAGCACAGCAGTACCGGTCAGACGTTCGCGGTACGAATGTTGGTGAATAGGCAATTCGACAAAGACCTCAAGACACCAACTTAAAGGCTTACAAATTAGCTAAGGAATCCAAACTCTTTCCAAGACATCGATTTCGTTGGCTACAGTTTGCTCGTATCCATTAAAATTGGACCCTGAGATGATGGAGCTTTATGCATTTTACAAATTAATGGCGATTCTGTTTACATGGTGCCGATGGTCGAGATTGCATTTGGACAAGAGTAGAAGAATGATATGTATAGTGTAATTCCTCATAATACGTGAACTTTTAAAATGACTGGTGCAAGGGCTGGTATTTATTTTAAAGCAAGAACTTGTCTTATGATTTATTCTTACAATTATAACTTTCGGGAACTTTTCTCAACGGTTATCACTGCCTACCTTAAAGAAGTATAATTGCGTTATGAATTGCTTCCCTCTTAGTTTAAACATGAATGCTCGTAAGGGATCACCTAGAAAGAAGTGTTGGAAATTGAATCCGTCCCCGAATAATTTAAAGAAACTCCAAATAGATCTTGCAGAATAAAGGGATATTATGTATATTAAACAAAATCCATTCAAAATATCATCACCGAAACAAATAAAAGGATGTATGTTGTTATATCGTTATTCTTTGAATTTTTATTGTTTCTTAGAATATTTTTCTCTTTGTTGAACATAATGTTCGTTTTGTGTATTTTCATTTTATGTATAACCAGTTGATTTTTTTGTTGTTACTAAACCAATAAACCAACTGAGTATTTTAATGCAGTTTAAATGCATTAGGAGGCCCTAAATTTCAAATTAAGTTTAATGCAGACGGTTGCGATTGTTGGTTCGCTGGTGTCAATGGACATGGCTTGGATACCTTTGCTCAAAATAAGACTACTTAGCTTACCTATATCTAAACACGTTGCGTTGTGTCAGTATTCTATTTCAAAGTTGTTTAAGAAAGTGTTTAATTATAACAATGAACGATTAGATCGATTGTATGATGTTCGGTATGATACTCTTATACTGGTAGATATATGTCATATGTCGGGATGATGTCTCATCTTATATAACTCTTGGAAATTGGGCTTACTCGATATTCTCGGCGAATTTAGCTACTAACAGAAATAAAATGGGGGCCAGTTACCGTCTTGCAACAGCGCTAACACTTAGCCTCGAGGGCTTCTCTCTCACATAAGCATAATCTTAAAAAAAGAGAAGGTATTGCTAGATCGAATATAAGAATAGATCAAAAATAAGTTTAAGTCCCAAGGCTTTGATAAGAATAACTAGCGAAACGCGAATGGGAATTTGCGTAAATACCATTATAAAGTCAAGACATTCACGGTTAAACACACGTACATATTAAAAGCAATGAAGTATGACCATAGCTGAACAGTTTACATCCAAATTCACATTACACAAATAACGTTGGGTTTGAATTATATAAAAATTACGCTGAGTTCATTAGATCCAAAATAAATGCAGGAAGTTCTTGGTAATATACAGAGTGGTTGAAAGGGTGTGGCCATAATTTTAGGAGTTGATTAAACATGTCATTTGGAGTAAAAAATAATGTACCCATATCCGATTCTTAAGAGTTACTGTGATAATGAGGAAAAACTGTTATTTAGAGTACATGTTAACACTTAAAACGTTATAAAAACAATTTAAAATCACAATAACTGTTTAAAGTGATTGTCATCGGGCTATGTAGTCTACACATCGACAAACAAGTGAATTTTGTGCATTGCACATTTGCTCGGGCCTTTGAAAAATCTATGCTGCAGCTTCTTTAATTCAATTTATTAGATGCTACTGACTCTCGATTGCAACGGAATGCATTTTTTCTCTTAAGCAACCCCATAAATAAAAATCTAATAGAGTTAGGTGTGAAGAACGAGTCGGCCATGAAACTGAACCCCTGCGCACAAGTTTTCAATGTTATCTAGATGTACTTTAAGTAAATAGGTTTTCCTCATTGTTTTATTAACGCTTGAGAATCGGGTATGAGTATATTAGCAATTCAAATTGCATGATTAGTAAAATTATGTCCACGTCTTCTAAATAACCCTGTAAATATAAATTCATTCAATATATTTGATACACAAATAGTATAAGGAGATTAGCCAAACAAAAGGGAATTAATTAAAAATAGCGGAAGCGATATAACAAAGATAGCCCTAGTTGATTGGAATTTAATCAGGCACTCCAAAAAGCTATTTATTTACGCAAGCCGCAGACTCGTTGCTAACGCCAAGAGGCCTATTCGAAGTGACGCATTTACAATTAAGTAAGGTCAATGCTTCAAAATTATCTTGACCTACAGATGGTGCGCTATCACGGAGCTTAGACTATCTACTAATTTGAGAAGTACTTACAACACCAAATGAATCCAAAAAAATACGCTAAGCAAATGAAACTATAGCCCAATGACCAGGTCATGAAAAGGGGTGGTTACTTGACAATAAGTCATGTAGTTTTGGATTTTGGATATGCTGTATGTACCTAGGCCCTTATTAAAACTCCAAGTTTTCTAATTTGGTGCGCCTGTGCGCGCGCCTGTGCGCGCGCCAGTTTGACCACTTTTGTGTCACTCTTTTCGGTTTTTGCTCGATAACTCTTTACTGGCGCGTTCTACAAAAAAAATGTTCGACTAGCTTTTGTAGAGCACAAAATTTTTTATAATTTACTTTCATTAAATTTTTTTCTAAAGCTCATAATTACCGAAATACCGAGCCTTAAAGGTAAAGAAGGTACGAAAAACGGAAAAACAAGTTTTTTTACAATTTATTCCACTGACGTTTGGCCTACCTTTATTCGTCAAACTCATTCAGATATGATCCACAAGATATTTCATTTCGTCATGCATATAGTGGGTGTGACACCACATCGGCCCCATTTGGTCATGGAAAAACAAAATTCTGCAGTGTTCTTCGGAAGCACCCTAATTTAGTTGAAGCAGTAAGTGCATTCAGAGAGTCAGAAGCTACTCCTGACCAAATTGGATAAGCAGGTGAGAACTTTTTCGTAGTCCTGTATGATGGGGACATGAATACTCAAACTCTTACGGTCTACACTGTCAGGTTTGTGCAAAATCTGTTAATAAAAGCAAGTTTCACCTTGCCAGACTGCAATTACCGCAAGATGCAGCCCGGTATCACGCATTGCGCATGTATCCTCAAGTCCAAACGTTAACCTGCAGGGAAAAGAACCCTTTGAATTGTGGCTGGACGACAGGCAGGCGAGGACTGACTCCAATTGAAGCAACAAAAAATGCTGCACCAGATTCATTGCTACAAACTATTCTTTTGCCAATGTAAGAAAGGATGTGCTAAGGCCTGCAGCTGCAGAAAGGCTGGTTTGCATTGCTCTATTACTCGTAATAATTTCTGTGGACAATCATGCCTGGATGTTGCTAAGATTATTACAAACGACGCTGACATAGATGAAGAAGCGGTTCCAATAATTGATCTGATGATAGCCCAACAAAATGAAGACATTACATTTCACCGTTGTTATAAAACGTGTTGAAGGTAACGCTACAGATAGAACTAAAAGATCAAAAGTCTAACGTTTCTATACAAAAAAAAATGTTTGCATTTACCCCTTATTTGTATTAATCTGCATTATTATTATTTTGTATTTTGTCTATTTTTTATACATATACCTGTCATTTGGATACAAAATTATTTCGTTTTGTCTTTAAATTGAACTAATTTATTTCTTTTTGTTTGTATGTACTCCTTATTTGTAAATGTATTGCTTGAGACTAATCGCAGTTGAATCTTGTAAATATAGACTCTGTCGACATTGAAAACTAAAACACAATTAGTTGCTTCAGTTATTTAATGAATATGTAGCTGTGAATCTTCAAATCACAATTAGGTTCACTTAGGTTCACTTATGCTAATTACAATGACATGCCAGGAGATGTATGTCTATCAACAGTTCAATCAGAAATTCAAACAGCCATCGGATAATGTAAAAAATGTCAAAGGTTATTAGATGTAAGCAATCTTGCTTAAAATTAGGATTAATCTAACTGGCCCATAACTATACCTTGTTCACCGAACAGAAATAGTTAAGCCACTACCTAGCAACATTTTTCTATTGGTCGAACTTCTAAAACTCGTAGTACAAGCAAGTGCTTGCTTCACTTGACACTTCTCTTGCTAATTTGCTACTTGGCGTGCTTTTATTAATTTGCATGTGAAATGCTCCGCACACATAAATTGAAGGGAGTGGATACGTTTTCGCGCCGAAATGTCTTTGCGCCGAAACGTCTTTGCGCCGAAAGGTTTCACGCCGAAACGTCTCGCGCCGATACGTCTCCGCACCGAACCGTCTCTGCGCCGAAGCGTCTTCGCGCCGAAAGGGCTGCGCCGAAACGTCCCATTCCTTACTGAGGCAAATTAAAAAACTTGGATTTTTAATAAGGGCTTAGATACATACAACATATCCAAAATCCAAAACTACATGACCTTTTGTCAGGTAAAATGTACTTGGCCACTGGGCTACTAGTAGACAGACACAGTGTTATAACATAGATAAAGGGACTCAAGTATTATACTTTTTGTTTCGACGTATTCGTTAATTGGCCTTTTTTGCTTCGTAACATGTTCCAAACCTTTTTTTGTCCGCCATACAAATCATATTCCATATCCTTCGAGAATATTTCCCAAAACTCCTTTTTTATTTCTCGGATTCTTTCATTTACTTGATTTCTTTTCTGTATATATGTATTACGTTCTTCTGGTGTCTTATTACTTCTGAATTTTAAATATGCCTATCGCTTTTCTGTGGCTAGCGTTTTGATTTCTTCAGTAAACCAGGGCTTGGTATTACGTCTGTTGTTTATATTTACTTTCCTTCTACCTAGAGCCTCCTCTGCACTTTTCATTATATTTGTACATAATTTATCCCATGATTGTTCAACATCATCACTGGCTGTAATTGGATTCTTGGCAATTCTCTCTTTTAATCTTTGTTGGTATAGAAACTGGGTACTATCATTTTCTATTGATTCAATATTGAGTTTTTTAATATATTCCGGTTCCTTTCTTTTTTCCAGCGTTACTATGGTTCTGTACTTGTAAAGCACTAGGATATGGTCTGTGCCCACGTTTGCAGACCCTAATGTTCTAACATCCAGTATATACTTCGGGTGTATGCTTCTATTCGTGATTATATAGTCAATTGTTGACTGTTGTCCTCTAGTGTTCATCTACGTATATTTATATTGAGGTTTGTGGGGTAAAAGGTGTTATTTATGCAGAGCTCATTCTGTGTGCATAATTGTATCAATCTATCTCCATTCTCGTTTTGTACCTCTACGTTGTATTTTTGCTTTATACCGTTGATAACGCTATTGCCAACCCTTGCGTTCATGTCGCCCATAATGAATATCTTTTCTTTAGTTTGTATATTATCTAAGACCTCTTGCAGTGTATCATAGAAAGCTTCCTTCTCTTCTCTTGGTTTTGAGATATCAGGTGCATAGACGCTTATGATGTGTGTTTTTACTGAATCCAGGTTCAAGATTACCTGCAGTATTCGGTCGTTAATATACTTTATGCTGTCAATATTTTGTTCAAACTTTTCATGAATTAAGAGGCCTACTCCGGATTGGGCTCTATTTGCTTTTTCCGCTCCGCTGTAAATAAGAATGTAATTTTGAAATCTGGAACTTCCTTTTCCTTTTTTCTTTGTTTCAGAGAAAGAGCATATGTCAATGTTGTGTTTGTTCATCTCTATTACTATTTCTTGGTCTCTGTTAGTCCAGGATGTTACGTTCCAGCATCCGAGACGTAATGCTTTGGATCTCCATATTCGCTTTTTCCGTTTTCTCGCAGTGTCCGTCATCTTGATTTTCCGTTCGGCTTCTGAGGTATCATTGGTTCTGTGAGCGGTATATATTTTTTTACGGAAGGGTGGGCTGCTAATCCGTTCCGTCCAACCCTTTTAGTCGCCTCTTACGACAAGCAGGGATACTTTGAGTCTATT
>OW679195.1:46372995-46439299 GCA_940337035.1 Agriotes lineatus | reverse complement strand
ATACAAGTAGCTTGCACCTCTAAGATAAGTTCCAGTTGAAACAATAAGAAAGCCGACCTGCGATTAATTAATAAAATAAGCAATGGTAGTAAAAATCGCAGATCAACCCCCCTACCATTTATACACCACGGCAGCTCTGAAAAACTGTAACTTACTCACCGCGATGGCCGACTAGCTCAAATATCGGCGGCCTTAGATCGTAGGTTCAGATCATCAGCTATGTGCCCTGGAATGTCTTCAAAAAAAAAAAGGAAAGGAAAATGGAAATGGGCGCCAGAAATCAAAAGATTTCAAATAACAAGAAGAAAAATAAACTACAAGTGACTAGCGTTTAATTAATCATTAATAAAAATTTTGAAGAGTCAGTAACCAATAATCAGGATAATTAAAATGTAAATAATGTAATAACACAATTGTGTATCTTAACTGAAGGTTGCGACACGCATAAAATTAAGAACCCCTTTCGGGTTATTTTAATAACTTTAACAAAAACACTCGTGGGATAAGCTTATCACAGTCATCTAATAAAACCTTCTGTTAGGCTATTGAAAATAAATAGCGTGACTGTACCTTTTACATAGGGTCGAAACACACATCAAAAATAGCAAAATTTATAACTGTGCATAATTAACTATAAGCATGAAAATTTAATGTAAAAAGCAAGAGCATGTATCAAATTGAACATTACATTTTAATAATTGCAAAACGTATGAATTTAAGTTTTAAATATTGACGGGTTTAAAATGTATAAATGGAGAAACCAGTTATCAAAAACACGATAAATCTCGGAACAGCACAACTAACCTCGCAAAATAAGCTGGACGTGAACGGCTACAACCCTTGTTGGAATCGCCAAGAATGCGCAGAAAATTTCTGCAGAAGCATCCCCAAAAAGGCAACAAAAGCATCTTCAAAAGGCCGCAAAACGCCGAACCCAGCAGGTGTCGAAAGTGCGATAAGGCTTGGCCTCCGAGATAAACTCGTTGTTGAAACGGAACTGGTAATTAAGAGCTAACAAAAAATGTAATTACTATGGGGATAATAAGACAGAAAAGCGCAACCGTACCTGATCATAATCAGCCCTTAGGAAAAACACTGCTCATTGAAATTGGTTGAGCGCACGTAATTTAATATAATTAACATAAAATCTCGGCCGCGCGAAATGCGCTGCCCGAGGTGAAAAGAATGAGTGCCCCGGACGAAAATTTCGTTTCCTCGAGGAAGGCTCGCACTCTGATAAGAGATAGCGCGGGTCAGAGAGGGCATTGCGCAAACGATAAGAACTTGATGCAGGTACAAAATGCGTTGGTTTGGAAAATTTACGAATTCGAAATGCAAAAGGAATTATAATTTAACTAAAAATATACAGGTTAAGCCTGAAATAATTGGATAAATGGCGAAACAATTAGGCAAAGCCAAAAAATTGTTTCACAGTTAGTTCGTAGCTAGATGTAAGAAATTGTCTGGCAGCTAATCTGTGTGCTTCCAATGTTATATTTCATTGTAAAATAAAAATAAACGTTTTTTAAAAAGTCGTTTCGGCGGCCTTTTAATAAAACTGGCGCAGTCGGTAGGATTTGTGGAGGAAAACCTGGAAAACTACAAATATCGAGTCGACCAGCAACTTTCCTTGAGGTTCAGCTCTTTGCCGCAAATCGACACCTACCACCCAGCGGAACTTCGGACATCTCCAACAGGGACAAACATCGCCCGATCGTGAGAAGCGCCCGTCGACCCAGCTCCTGCTCCTCCGTGGTTATTGGAACCATCTGGTCATTGGGACCACTTGATCATTGGGATCAGTCTCTGGTTTGGCAACGTCAACAACGACGACCCCAGGACAACTTTTGGATAACGCTCTAGCGCAAAGCAGACTATCCAAAGTCGGACTTCAGGACCTAGCTGTTTGCAGGCCAGCCGACATCAACAGGATCGACGCATCCTTTTTGAAGACAACAGGACGTAGCAGATCGCACGCCGTTCGTCAATTTTAACGCACAATGTAAGTGCATATTTTTATAATAATTTTCAAGCTTTAGAGAAAAAGCAAAGGTATATTTTAAAAATAATAATTTTCAAGCTTTAGAGAAAAAGCAAAGGTATATTTTAAAGGCAACAAAGTAACGACTATTAAAGCGTTCGCCTAAGTAATAATTTTTAAGTTTTAAAGAAAAAGCAAAATAATTAATTTTAAAGGCAACAAAGTAACGTAATATAATTTTCAAAAGTAATAATTATTAAAGCGTTCCCCTAAACAACAAAGTAAAAATTTCAAAGGCAACAAAGTAACGTAATATAATTTTCAAAAGTGATAATTATTAAAGCGTTCGCCTAAAACAACAAAGTTAACTAATATAAAGTTTTAAAAATTATACTAACATAGTTTAAATATTTATTTATAAGTTCAGGCAGAACGTAGTAAGCCAGACCAATTGCTGCACATACTAAGTGTGCTTAATTTGCATTTGTGCTTACGTTCTTGCGCGTAGGATTCCTAACAAGGTATTAGAAAAATCCCCTAGTCATATAAATTGTTTACTAACATAAAACAAAATTAAAAATCAAGTGAAACAAATAAAGTAAAATTAATTTTTGTCTATAAAATTTTTATGTTTAGATCACCATTATCTTGAAGTATTAGATAAAAAATTATATTTTGAAACAATTGTAAAAATTTTATGTCACGAGATCGATCACGCTCACCAAGGAATTCTATCCCTAGAATTTTATTTTTAAATAATTGTAACAACCCAAATATGGTTGAACAAAACGCATCATTGTTTCCCCCACATTTTAATGTAGCTTTACTAAATGAAATTCCCACATATGATGGTAATCAAGCCACTCTTTCGGAATTTATCAGATCCGCAGAAATCATTGCAACTAAATTTTGCACAGAAAATTTAAACGATTATATCAACCAAGTAATTTTAAATTTGATAAGGAATAAATTAAAAGGTCAAGCGTTAGAAGTAATTACAGGTTACGAGTATGATACTTGGAAAGACTTAAAAAATGTCTTAATTGAAAATTTTGGCGACCAAAGGTCAGAATTGAATCTTTTAATTGATTTAACTAAATTAAAACAGAATAAAGACTCTCCCATAGAATTCTTCAATAAAGTTAGAACCCATTTGGCTATTTATAATTCAAAGGTTTCTCTGAGTCGAGAATCAAAAGACATTATCACTTATAAATTAAAGGCTAAAAAAGATTTAGCACTTCGCACTTTTACAAGTGGACTAAATGAAAATTTAGGAAGCTTCGTAAGAAGTAGAAACCCAACTTCACTAGAACAAGCCTTAAGCATAGTAAAAGAAGAAATTGATATCAGATATTCTCAAAATCAAAATAATTTTCAAAGTCAGAAATTAAACAAACCAAATTTAACTTCCAATATTCAAACACAAAATTCATATCAACCTAAATTTAATAACCCAAATTTCATGCAAAGACCATTCCAATCAAATCGAAGTAATTTTAACCAAAATCCTAAAAGTAATTTTAATCAAAATCCCAACTATTTTAAAAATCCAACGAATTTTAACAATCCTAATAATTCTAGAACAACTCAAAATTCAAGCTTTAATGCATTTGCACCAAAACCAAATTTTTCACCAACAAATAAACCAGAACCTATGGACTTTAGCACTATAAAAAGACCAGCTACTCAACAATCAAATTTCCCCAATAAATATCGAGCAAATTCTCAAAACGTTAATAGAAATTTTAATCATTTAAATTATCATCAAGAAAAACCTCCGGATAAATATGAAAACTTAGCCGAACATTTATTTGAAAATGGAGAATTTTCAACTCCAGAAAATTTTAACGAAAACCTTTAGGAATATTCTGACCCTGATAATCCACAAGACTTAGATCACACCCCAGATTATTTCGAATATCCAGATCCAGACGATACTGTAAATTTTTATTAAGAGCCTCGGAAAAGAATATTTTAACTTTTAATATAAATTCAAAATCAGATCTTCCGTATATTATAGTTCCTGCCACCGGCGATAAACTTTTAATTGATACAGGTAGCTCACAAACAATAATTTCTCCAGAATTTGTACAACATTTTCCAAATTATATTTACGAAACAGAATTCGAGATAGTTACATCTCATGGAATTTCTCAACATAACTTAATTGCAGATTTACCAATCCCCAGTCTTTTTTATGAAAACGGAACACATACATGTTATTTATATAATTTTAACCCAGACTATATAGGACTTATTGGATCCGACTTATTTTCAAAATTATCCGCACGAATAGATTATAAATGGATGCATATTCAGACAGAAAGAGCTACGATACCATTTTATTACAACCCGTAAAAACTAAACAAAAAAAAAATGAAACTAATGTAACTTTTCCAAACCTAAAAATTAAGATTTTTATTTTTCTCAACAAAACCTACAGTTAACCCTGTGTACAGAACTTTTCGTAAAATTTATCAGCATAAAAAAAAATGTAACTAAAATAACTCCAAAATTAAAATTTAATGAAAAATTAGTCATGCCTTCAGCAATTGAAACCATACAATAATCAATTTAAAACAAACGTAATTAATACTTTAAACGAAATACAAGAAATTAATATTTATAATCCTTAATCTTATAAAAATAAAAATTATGAACTCAACAAAAATCAGTCTATCAGATTTAACAACTTTAATATAAAAGCTTCAAACATTAAAAGTATTTTAGATAATTAATTTTAATAACAATTTTTTAACAACTTTAATATAAAAACTCCAAACATTAAAAGTATTTTAGATAATTAATTTAAATAACAATTTAAAAAAAATTGAGATTAGACCATTTAAACGAAGACAAAAAACTCTTGACTAATTTATGTTTTCAATACAGAGATGTATTTTACTCTCCCGAAATACCTTTATCCGTTACGAAACTGACAATAAAAGTCAACTCATAAGATTTAGTAATTCAAACATAAATTTGTAAAATAGTTAGATTAGTAGCTATATAATACTATATTACTACTTTAGAAGGAATAAAATCAGATTCATCTAAAAATTCAACAATCAAAATTTCCTAGCACCTAAAAATCGAAATAAAACCATTTTTAACCAAATAGTCTATTATAGAAAATTTATCAAAGACTTTTCCAAAATAACTAAATTTTTAACCGTGTGTTTAAAGAAAAAATAAGATTGTTCACACCCTTGAATTTTTGAAAAACTTTAAGTATTGCAAATAAATTCTAATAAATAAATCAGTAACTTTAAGTATCAAAAGTATTTTAAAAAAATAACATCTTAAGAAAAAACTTAAGACTAAAATCATTTAAATCAGAAAAAACTCAAATAAAAATTATACTTAGCAAACAAACAAGACCTAAGCTTGTATTAATCTAGTATTTACAATTTTAATAATCACAATATTTCTCGCGTTAAAACTAAATGTTCACAGCAACATACCTTTATAATTGATATTGTTAAATTAAAACAAAGAAAAACCTTTACAACAATTTAAAATTAAATTCAAATTCAGAAAAATCAAACATTTCAATTAAACGAAAAAGTATTTATTAAAACAAATCTCAGAAGTAAAGATTAAATTTAAAATTAAAACCAATTCGGAAAAATCAAACATTCCAATTAAATGAAAAAATATTTGTTAAAACAAATTTCAGAAGTAAAGTTGAAATTCAAAATTAAATCTAATTTTTAAAAATTGAAACATAAAACACCCTGACTAAAAGGAATTATTGCTCTCCCTTTTTTTCAGGATTACTACCCTCTTTATCGCCTGTACCCTCCCTGCTGACTCAATCACCAGTTATACAGAGCGATATTATTATTAAGAATTTAAAAGATTGATATGACTCACACGTGCATAATTGCCGCTTGTCGCCTATTCGTCAAGATAGCGGCCCAATTAAAAATCACATGTGAGTTAACGCCCTCAAACCTCGCATGCAATTTCTCAAGGAGCAGAAAAACACGTAATTACAACCATGTTATTCTTTTGGCTAAACAAAAGCCGAACGCCTAAGTTTTAAAAACAGCATTCTTAGGGCAAACGGCCCTAAAAACCCAGGCCAACAACCCGAGTTATTAGAATGTCAGCGACCGCTCCGTCTAAAAAAGACGGCTTAAAACTTTCCCTTTCACGGGGTTAAGTAAGGTAAATAAGAACGAAGGTGTCAACTCAGAGAACTGGGCCAGCGCCGGAAAGAATTATCCATAAGGAGGTCAATGCAGACATGCCACGCAACAATTAAAGAAATAGCAAATAGCGCGAACCAATTAAATTACAAGTAATTTTAATAAGACTATAGGCATGCGTGGTATGTAAAGAAGCATAATTGAATAAGGAAAACGATGGGCCAGATAAAAAAAGCCGCCGTACGAAAATAAGGACGCTAAATGCAAAAATCGATAAAATGCTTCAAATCAACCCCCGTAAGCGAAATTAGTTCATCCCACCCCAAACAAACGGACATCCGAGAGAAAGCGGTGGGAGTAAAAATCCCTTTAAAAAGAGCCGCAGCCGCCAGAATAACCATCTTATCGAGCTCTGCTCTAAGATCAAAAACCATCTTATCGAGCTCTGCTCTAAGACCAAAAAACTCTCTCAGCTTGGGCCCTCCGGCCACTAGAGAACTCCACAAACGGCCCAAAACCTTCTGTTCGAGCTTTGCTCACAGAAGTCAGCCCAGTGACTCCTGGGGATAACTCGAGCTATGCTCGTTATTGCTAAAGGGTGTCCGGGTTGCCGCTATCTACGCCTGCCATCCTCGCTGTCCACGCCTGGAGGAGCGTCCAGCCCCACGTCGAATCGAGCCCTAGTAGCCACCGACGTCGCCGCCCGTCTCAAGCCCAGGCCTACGCTGCGCTATGCCCCAGGTCCTGCCGCCCGCTATGCATAGCCCAGGCCCCATGGAGAACCTCGCCGTCTCCGCTGCATCGCTCCGCAGCACCGCGACACGCTCACGTAAGTTCTCAGAAACAAACACAGCTACTCGAATCTAGTTCGCAGGAACCAACACATGCGAGTGAAGACAGACGCCGCCGCCGTCTGCCCCTACGTCCAGCTCACTGCGAGGAGGAAGACGCCACACAGGCTGCCTCCACGTACGCTGCTGCTCCCATGTCCAGAAGCACGCACCCTTCCACAGGCGCCGTCGCCGCCTACACCTACGTCCAGCTCACTGCGAGGAAGATGCCGCCACACAGGCCGCCTCCACGTACGCTGCCGCTCCTATGTCAGGAAGCTCGCAACACGCCAAAGACGCCACCGCCGTCTACATGTACCCCCCAACCTCCACAGAGGGGAATCGCCGCCAAGCGACGCCGCTCGCTTGCGCTACCAGCTGACGCCGTTCAGCCCCGCCGCCACTGCACCCATAGCAGAAAGCAGCCCCACACCACCTCCATGGAGGAAGCCATTCGCCGCCGCCGCAGCTGCATCCATAGCAGAAGGCCGCCCGACACCGCTTCCATAGAGGAAACCAATCATCGCCGCCGCCGCAGCATCCACGAAGGACGCTCGCCGCCGCCCCCTTGTAGCCAAAAGCTACGCAATGCCAACCTAGAGCCCACGCCTTCCAGCGGGGCCTAGCCATCGATCATCGAGGAAGAGGAGGATGGACAGCCGCCGCCCGAATTCGACGCCCGCCGTCCGCAAGCTCGAGGTTCGCTGCAGCAGCCCGCCCCTGGAGTGTGCTGTCGTCAGACGCGTTCTGCTCGGCCCCAAGGCGCCCCAAGCTTCAGAGAGACGCTAGCTGCTTGCGAACCAGAGAGCGCTCCGGCCCGTCGCGCATCATCCGGCTCGACGCCATCCCCAGGTCGCCCTTGAAACACCAGAAACTCCGCGCCACGAAGAGGACTTCGCCTGAGCTCGCGCTTTCAAGCACCGTCGCCCCGGCTTCGCACAGCTCCGCCGAGGACGCACCTGCCACGGCAATGACGCCTCAAGCCTCCGCCGCCGCCCCCTTGGCCTGCCGCCGAGGTGTGTCATCCTGCCTCCAGGTCGTCCGGAACGTGGACACCGCCCCGCCCCCAAAGGGCCTCGCTAGGACGCGAGCCCTAGGTCTAAGAAGTCCTGGCCGAAGTGTTCCTGCTGCCAGGTCGACCGCCACCATCCGCTTCTCGCCCTCGGAGATGCCCTCCACCGGGCACACACACGGCGTATTTTACTTTATTGTTTTTATATATATATTTTTGGGAGTAATTATATAACATTGTACATAGTAATTGTAAATAAACGCACACTTAAAAACCAATCATGATCTTCTTCAGGAGCGCCAATAGCCGTCTTTCGTGGACATCCCTACCGTGAGCTAGCTTGGTAAATGGTCGTAAAAAGCCATTTTTAACCTTCGACACGCCCTCAAGTGTGAGGCCAGTGTCGTATTGTGTTAATTGGCGCCCATCTAACGTGTGGCTTTCCTCTGGTGGATACCTAAGGACGAACGCACCCCACCTGGTGAAAACGAAGGACAAGAGCACTCCTGAAGATCAACAACGATAGATGACACACCGCCGTGCGAATCTATCAACAGCATCAACACCATTTCTGGGAATGGTTCAACAACACCCAGTGGCGTCCAAAGCAAGAAACCAGAAGAAGCTGCAGCCCAGCGACACCAACGAGCCCCAAACAAGAAGGAGCTTCACCCACAGCTACTTCAACTGCTCCTACACCTGAAGAGAAATCACATGCGGGTCGAGGACGCCGAAGGAGGGTGGATTTGATATGACTCACACGTGCATAATTGCCGCTTGTCGCCTATTCGTCAAGATAGCGGCCCAATTAAAAATCACATGTGAGTTAACGCCCTCAAACCTCGCATTCAATTTCTCAAGGAGCAGAAAAACACGTAATTACAACCATGTTATTCTTTTGGCTAAACAAAATCCGAACGCCTAAGTTTTAAAAACAGCATTCTTAGGGCAAACGGCCCTAAAAACCCAGGCCAACAACCCGAGTTATTAGAATGTCATCGGCCGCTCGGACTAACAAAGACGGCTTAAAACTTTCCCTTTCACGGGGTTAAATAAGGTAAATAAGAACGAAGGTGTCAACTCAGAGAACTGGGCCAGCGCCGGAAAGAATTATCCATAAGGAGGTCAATGCAGACATGCCACGCAACAATTAAAGAAATAGCAAATAGCGCGAACCAATTAAATTACAAGTAATTTTAATAAGACTATAGGCATGCGTGGTATGTAAAGAAGCATAATTTAATAAGGAAAACGATGGGCCAGATAAAAAAAGCCGCCGTACGAAAATAAGGACGCTAAATGCAAAAATCGATAAAATGCTTCAAATCAACCCCCGTAAGCGAAATTAGTTCATCCCACCCCAAACAAACGGACATCCGAGAGAAAGCGGTGGGAGTAAAAATCCCTTTAAAAAGAGCCGCAGCCGCCAGAATAACCATCTTATCGAGCTCTGCTCTAAGATCAAAAACCATCTTATCGAGCTCTGCTCTAAGACCAAAAAACTCTCTCAGCTTGGGCCCTCCGGCCACTAGAGAACTCCACAAACGGCCCAAAACCTTCTGTTCGAGCTTTGCTCACAGAAGTCAGCCCAGTGACTCCTGGGGATAACTCGAGCTATGCTCGTTATTGCTAAAGGGTGTCCGGGTTGCCGCTATCTACGCCTGCCATCCTCGCTGTCCACGCCTGGAGGAGCGTCCAGCCCCACGTCGAATCGAGCCCTAGTAGCCACCGACGTCGCCGCCCGTCTCAAGCCCAGGCCTACGCTGCGCTATGCCCCAGGTCCTGCCGCCCGCTATGCATAGCCCAGGCCCCATGGAGAACCTCGCCGTCTCCGCTGCATCGCTCCGCAGCACCGCGACACGCTCACGTAAGTTCTCAGAAACAAACACAGCTACTCGAATCTAGTTCGCAGGAACCAACACATGCGAGTGAAGACAGACGCCGCCGCCGTCTGCCCCTACGTCCAGCTCACTGCGAGGAGGAAGACGCCACACAGGCCGCCTCCACGTACGCTGCTGCTCCCATGTCCAGAAGCACGCACCCTTCCACAGGCGCCGTCGCCGCCTACACCTACGTCCAGCTCACTGCGAGGAAGATGCCGCCACACAGGCCGCCTCCACGTACGCTGCCGCTCCTATGTCAGGAAGCTCGCAACACGCCAAAGACGCCACCGCCGTCTACATGTACCCCCCAACCTCCACAGAGGGGAATCGCCGCCAAGCGACGCCGCTCGCTTGCGCTACCAGCTGACGCCGTTCAGCCCCGCCGCCACTGCACCCATAGCAGAAAGCAGCCCCACACCACCTCCATGGAGGAAGCCATTCGCCGCCGCCGCAGCTGCATCCATAGCAGAAGGCCGCCCGACACCGCTTCCATAGAGGAAACCAATCATCGCCGCCGCCGCAGCATCCACGAAGGACGCTCGCCGCCGCCCCCTTGTAGCCAAAAGCTACGCAATGCCAACCTAGAGCCCACGCCTTCCAGCGGGGCCTAGCCATCGATCATCGAGGAAGAGGAGGATGGACAGCCGCCGCCCGAATTCGACGCCCGCCGTCCGCAAGCTCGAGGTTCGCTGCAGCAGCCCGCCCCTGGAGTGTGCTGTCGTCAGACGCGTTCTGCTCGGCCCCAAGGCGCCCCAAGCTTCAGAGAGACGCTAGCTGCTTGCGAACCAGAGAGCGCTCCGGCCCGTCGCGCATCACCCGGCTCGACGCCATCCCCAGGTCGCCCTTGAAACACCAGAAACTCCGCGCCACGAAGAGGACTTCGCCTGAGCTCGCGCTTTCAAGCACCGTCGCCCCGGCTTCGCACAGCTCCGCCGAGGACGCACCTGCCACGGCAATGACGCCTCAAGCCTCCGCCGCCGCCCCCCCCCCTTGGCCTGCCGCCGAGGTGTGTCATCCTGCCTCCAGGTCGTCCGGAACGTGGACACCGCCCCGCCCCCAAAGGGCCTCGCTAGGACGCGAGCCCTAGGTCTAAGAAGTCCTGGCCGAAGTGTTCCTGCTGCCAGGTCGACCGCCACCATCCGCTTCTCGCCCTCGGAGATGCCCTCCACCGGGCACACACACGGCGTAGTTTACTTTATTGTTTTTATATATATATTTTTTTTGGAGTAATTATATAACATTGTACATAGTAATTGTAAATAAACGCACACTTAACAACCAATCAGGATCTTCTCCAGGAGCGCCAATAGCCGTCTTTCGTGGACATCCCTACCGTGAGCTAGCTTGGTAAATGGTCGTAAAAAGCCATTTTTAACCTTCGACACGCCCTCAAGTGTGAGGCCAGTGTCGTATTGTGTTAAGGTTTTGGGCCGTTTGTGGAGTTCTCTAGTGGCCGGAGGGCCCAAGCTGAGAGAGTTTTTTGGTCTTAGAGCAGAGCTCGATAAGATGGTTTTTGATCTTAGAGCAGAGCTCGATAAGATGGTTATTCTGGCGGCTGCGGCTCTTTTTAAAGGGATTTTTACTCCCACCGCTTTCTCTCGGATGTCCGTTTGTTTGGGGTGGGATGAACTAATTTCGCTTACGGGGGTTGATTTGAAGCATTTTATCGATTTTTGCATTTAGCGTCCTTATTTTCGTACGGCGGCTTTTTTTATCTGGCCCATCGTTTTCCTTATTAAATTATGCTTCTTTACATACCACGCATGCCTATAGTCTTATTAAAATTACTTGTAATTTAATTGGTTCGCGCTATTTGCTATTTCTTTAATTGTTGCGTGGCATGTCTGCATTGACCTCCTTATGGATAATTCTTTCCGGCGCTGGCCCAGTTCTCTGAGTTGACACCTTCGTTCTTATTTACCTTATTTAACCCCGTGAAAGGGAAAGTTTTAAGCCGTCTTTGTTAGTCCGAGCGGCCGATGACATTCTAATAACTCGGGTTGTTGGCCTGGGTTTTTAGGGCCGTTTGCCCTAAGAATGCTGTTTTTAAAACTTAGGCGTTCGGATTTTGTTTAGCCAAAAGAATAACATGGTTGTAATTACGTGTTTTTCTGCTCCTTGAGAAATTGCATGCGAGGTTTGAGGGCGTTAACTCACATGTGATTTTTAATTGGGCCGCTATCTTGACGAATAGGCGACAAGCGGCAATTATGCACGTGTGAGTCATATCAACCTTCTGTTCGAGCTTTGCTCACAGAAGTCAGCCCAGTGACTCCTGGGGATAACTCGAGCTATGCTCGTTATTGCTAAAGGGTGTCCGGGTTGCCGCTATCTACGCCTGCCATCCTCGCTGTCCACGCCTGGAGGAGCGTCCAGCCCCACGTCGAATCGAGCCCTAGTAGCCACCGACGTCGCCGCCCGTCTCAAGCCCAGGCCTACGCTGCGCTATGCCCCAGGTCCTGCCGCCCGCTATGCATAGCCCAGGCCCCATGGAGAACCTCGCCGTCTCCGCTGCATCGCTCCGCAGCACCGCGACACGCTCACGTAAGTTCTCAGAAACAAACACAGCTACTCGAATCTAGTTCGCAGGAACCAACACATGCGAGTGAAGACAGACGCCGCCGCCGTCTGCCCCTACGTCCAGCTCACTGCGAGGAGGAAGACGCCACACAGGCCGCCTCCACGTACGCTGCTGCTCCCATGTCCAGAAGCACGCACCCTTCCACAGGCGCCGTCGCCGCCTACACCTACGTCCAGCTCACTGCGAGGAAGATGCCGCCACACAGGCCGCCTCCACGTACGCTGCCGCTCCTATGTCAGGAAGCTCGCAACACGCCAAAGACGCCACCGCCGTCTACATGTACCCCCCAACCTCCACAGAGGGGAATCGCCGCCAAGCGACGCCGCTCGCTTGCGCTACCAGCTGACGCCGTTCAGCCCCGCCGCCACTGCACCCATAGCAGAAAGCAGCCCCACACCACCTCCATGGAGGAAGCCATTCGCCGCCGCCGCAGCTGCATCCATAGCAGAAGGCCGCCCGACACCGCTTCCATAGAGGAAACCAATCATCGCCGCCGCCGCAGCATCCACGAAGGACGCTCGCCGCCGCCCCCTTGTAGCCAAAAGCTACGCAATGCCAACCTAGAGCCCACGCCTTCCAGCGGGGCCTAGCCATCGATCATCGAGGAAGAGGAGGATGGACAGCCGCCGCCCGAATTCGACGCCCGCCGTCCGCAAGCTCGAGGTTCGCTGCAGCAGCCCGCCCCTGGAGTGTGCTGTCGTCAGACGCGTTCTGCTCGGCCCCAAGGCGCCCCAAGCTTCAGAGAGACGCTAGCTGCTTGCGAACCAGAGAGCGCTCCGGCCCGTCGCGCATCACCCGGCTCGACGCCATCCCCAGGTCGCCCTTGAAACACCAGAAACTCCGCGCCACGAAGAGGACTTCGCCTGAGCTCGCGCTTTCAAGCACCGTCGCCCCGGCTTCGCACAGCTCCGCCGAGGACGCACCTGCCACGGCAATGACGCCTCAAGCCTCCGCCGCCGCCCCCCCCTTGGCCTGCCGCCGAGGTGTGTCATCCTGCCTCCAGGTCGTCCGGAACGTGGACACCGCCCCGCCCCCAAAGGGCCTCGCTAGGACGCGAGCCCTAGGTCTAAGAAGTCCTGGCCGAAGTGTTCCTGCTGCCAGGTCGACCGCCACCATCCGCTTCTCGCCCTCGGAGATGCCCTCCACCGGGCACACACACGGCGTAGTTTACTTTATTGTTTTTATATATATATTTTTTTTGGAGTAATTATATAACATTGTACATAGTAATTGTAAATAAACGCACACTTAACAACCAATCAGGATCTTCTCCAGGAGCGCCAATAGCCGTCTTTCGTGGACATCCCTACCGTGAGCTAGCTTGGTAAATGGTCGTAAAAAGCCATTTTTAACCTTCGACACGCCCTCAAGTGTGAGGCCAGTGTCGTATTGTGTTAATTGGCGCCCAACGTGGGGCGTGGCTTTCCTCTGGTGGATACCTAAGGACGAACGCACCCCACCTGGTGAAAACGAAGGACAAGAGCACTCCTGAAGATCAACAACGATAGATGACACACCGCCGTGCGAATCTATCAACAGCATCAACACCATTTCTGGGAATGGTTCAACAACACCCAGTGGCGTCCAAAGCAACAAACCAGAAGAAGCTGCAGCCCAGCGACACCAACGAGCCCCAAACAAGAAGGAGCTTCACCCACAGCTACTTCAACTGCTCCTACACCTGAAGAGAAATCACATGCGGGTCGAGGACGCCGAAGGAGGGTGGATTTGATATGACTCACACGTGCATAATTGCCGCTTGTCGCCTATTCGTCAAGATAGCGGCCCAATTAAAAATCACATGTGAGTTAACGCCCTCAAACCTCGCATGCAATTTCTCAAGGAGCAGAAAAACACGTAATTACAACCATGTTATTCTTTTGGCTAAACAAAAGCCGAACGCCTAAGTTTTAAAAACAGCATTCTTAGGGCAAACGGCCCTAAAAACCCAGGCCAACAACCCGAGTTATTAGAATGTCAGCGACCGCTCCGTCTAACAAAGACGGCTTAAAACTTTCCATTTCACGGGGTTAAGTAAGGTAAATAAGAACGAAGGTGTCAACTCAGAGAACTGGGCCAGCGCCGGAAAGAATTATCCATAAGGAGGTCAATGCAGACATGCCACGCAACAATTAAAGAAATAGCAAATAGCGCGAACCAATTAAATTACAAGTAATTTTAATAAGACTATAGGCATGCGTGGTATGTAAAGAAGCATAATTTAATAAGGAAAACGATGGGCCAGATAAAAAAAGCCGCCGTACGAAAATAAGGACGCTAAATGCAAAAATCGATAAAATGCTTCAAATCAACCCCCGTAAGCGAAATTAGTTCATCCCACCCCAAACAAACGGACATCCGAGAGAAAGCGGTGGGAGTAAAAATCCCTTTAAAAAGAGCCGCAGCCGCCAGAATAACCATCTTATCGAGCTCTGCTCTAAGATCAAAAACCATCTTATCGAGCTCTGCTCTAAGACCAAAAAACTCTCTCAGCTTGGGCCCTCCGGCCACTAGAGAACTCCACAAACGGCCCAAAACCTTCTGTTCGAGCTTTGCTCACAGAAGTCAGCCCAGTGACTCCTGGGGATAACTCGAGCTATGCTCGTTATTGCTAAAGGGTGTCCGGGTTGCCGCTATCTACGCCTGCCATCCTCGCTGTCCACGCCTGGAGGAGCGTCCAGCCCCACGTCGAATCGAGCCCTAGTAGCCACCGACGTCGCCGCCCGTCTCAAGCCCAGGCCTACGCTGCGCTATGCCCCAGGTCCTGCCGCCCGCTATGCATAGCCCAGGCCCCATGGAGAACCTCGCCGTCTCCGCTGCATCGCTCCGCAGCACCGCGACACGCTCACGTAAGTTCTCAGAAACAAACACAGCTACTCGAATCTAGTTCGCAGGAACCAACACATGCGAGTGAAGACAGACGCCGCCGCCGTCTGCCCCTACGTCCAGCTCACTGCGAGGAGGAAGACGCCACACAGGCCGCCTCCACGTACGCTGCTGCTCCCATGTCCAGAAGCACGCACCCTTCCACAGGCGCCGTCGCCGCCTACACCTACGTCCAGCTCACTGCGAGGAAGATGCCGCCACACAGGCCGCCTCCACGTACGCTGCCGCTCCTATGTCAGGAAGCTCGCAACACGCCAAAGACGCCACCGCCGTCTACATGTACCCCCCAACCTCCACAGAGGGGAATCGCCGCCAAGCGACGCCGCTCGCTTGCGCTACCAGCTGACGCCGTTCAGCCCCGCCGCCACTGCACCCATAGCAGAAAGCAGCCCCACACCACCTCCATGGAGGAAGCCATTCGCCGCCGCCGCAGCTGCATCCATAGCAGAAGGCCGCCCGACACCGCTTCCATAGAGGAAACCAATCATCGCCGCCGCCGCAGCATCCACGAAGGACGCTCGCCGCCGCCCCCTTGTAGCCAAAAGCTACGCAATGCCAACCTAGAGCCCACGCCTTCCAGCGGGGCCTAGCCATCGATCATCGAGGAAGAGGAGGATGGACAGCCGCCGCCCGAATTCGACGCCCGCCGTCCGCAAGCTCGAGGTTCGCTGCAGCAGCCCGCCCCTGGAGTGTGCTGTCGTCAGACGCGTTCTGCTCGGCCCCAAGGCGCCCCAAGCTTCAGAGAGACGCTAGCTGCTTGCGAACCAGAGAGCGCTCCGGCCCGTCGCGCATCACCCGGCTCGACGCCATCCCCAGGTCGCCCTTGAAACACCAGAAACTCCGCGCCACGAAGAGGACTTCGCTTGAGCTCGCGCTTTCAAGCACCGTCGCCCCGGCTTCGCACAGCTCCGCCGAGGACGCACCTGCCACGGCAATGACGCCTCAAGCCTCCGCCGCCGCCCCCCCCTTGGCCTGCCGCCGAGGTGTGTCATCCTGCCTCCAGGTCGTCCGGAACGTGGACACCGCCCCGCCCCCAAAGGGCCTCGCTAGGACGCGAGCCCTAGGTCTAAGAAGTCCTGGCCGAAGTGTTCCTGCTGCCAGGTCGACCGCCACCATCCGCTTCTCGCCCTCGGAGATGCCCTCCACCGGGCACACACACGGCGTAGTTTACTTTATTGTTTTTATATATATATTTTTTTTGGAGTAATTATATAACATTGTACATAGTAATTGTAAATAAACGCACACTTAACAACCAATCAGGATCTTCTCCAGGAGCGCCAATAGCCGTCTTTCGTGGACATCCCTACCGTGAGCTAGCTTGGTAAATGGTCGTAAAAAGCCATTTTTAACCTTCGACACGCCCTCAAGTGTGAGGCCAGTGTCGTATTGTGTTAAGATAATCCCGGATTATATCCCTTAAACTTAGGAAACGTAGTGCTTAAACAAAGCGAATGGACGCTTATTAGAAATATAGACTATACCCCTATATTTGTTAATTATGACACACTTAGAATTAATTTAATGAAAATAATACCGTTACTTGAAAATAAAAGTTACGTTATTGAATATACAAAATTTAAAAGAATTGACGATGTTATTATCAATCATAACAATTTACTCATAATATTAAAACAATATCTTGAAAAAGCAGATAAACTCTTAAGTCAATTATTTCCTGATGTTAAACACAAAATTAATAAGAGAGGAATTTTCGACGGACTTGGATCCGCCTTCAAATTTTTAACTGGCAACCTCGACGCCAACGATGGAGTCAGATATGAATCTATGATTACTAAATTACAAGAAAGCAATAAAATTCAAAATGACGTTATATTAGAACAAACTAAAATTTTAAATGATACCATCTCAGTAATCAATGATATAGCAAAGAGTCAAGAATTATTAGACAGAAATATAAATAAAATAATTTTACAAAATGAGGAATTAGGCAAAAATCTCCCTACATACTCCTTAAAAACAGTCTTGCTAGAAGCAATTCAATTTTTACAACTACTTATTAACAGTTGTTTGGAACTAGAAAATGCATTAACTTTTGCCCAAAATCAACAGATGCATATGTCATTAATTGATAATGACGATTTAATTGAAAATCTAAATGAAATTTCGACGTATCTCAATAGCATATCAGAAAAAGCTTTAACTATTCCATATCCTGCAGAGTTACAGTATTTACATTTATACGAATCAATTATCATTACAAAAGTTTATCAAGTTAAAAACAGAATTACATTTATATTCGAAATACCTCTTACTTCCAAAACTAACGATTATCAAATGATACAATTAATACCATTTCCGATTTTTATCCAAAATTATCAATTTCGTATGATTATACCTACTTATAGTACTTTATTATTTAACGTTAAAAACAGCATTCCCATTGAAATAAGTCATTGTAAACTTATAACTTTAGACACCTACTTTTGTAATCAAAATAACTACTTTGAAATCCCCAACGACAAATTGTGCGAAACACAGCTTCTGTCATTTAATAAAAATAAAACATGTATCCCTTATTTATTCAATTTAACAGAGATCAAAATATCACAAATAAATCCTGCGACATGGTTAATATCTTCCCCATCTGAAGCAATATTGGACGTCAAATGTAAAAATCAGAATTCTAGAAAAGGAATATCTGGCACTAACCTCTTACACCTCAGTTCAGACTGTCTTGTTTCAATAAATCAAAAACACATGTTATTCACCGCAAAAAGAACCTCAAATGAAATTGTTAATTTAAAAATTTCAAACATTGACCGCTTAATAATTCCTGAATCAAACCACATAAATGTTTCAAAGATTGACTTGATACCTCTTGACACCCAGAAATTGGTTGAGGACCGAATTAAGCTTAATAAATATGAGAATTTGTTAAAACCTGTTAATTATATTAAATCTGATAATTTAAGTGTGTCTGCAATTATATTTACTCTGTGTACTATTCTTATGTTAATAATTTTTATATTGTATTTGTATTATAATAGAAACACAATGAAGATTAAACTTATTAGATTTTTAAATAAAGATTTTGAACCAGTTAACGTAAATGCATAAGTTTAATTTTCTTTTCTCTTTGTAAGTTCAATGGAGGCATATTTGAATACCACCCATTGAACATTTTATCGGCGGACGTGTTATGTTATGACTAGACAATGGCCCCCTGTGTAAAACTGCAAGCTTGCAACCTTGAACGATAAATAGCTTCTTTGTATGAATTGCAAGTCTGCAACCTTGAACGCACGTGGCTTCCTGTCTCACGCTCCCTTTTAGAGATAACGCTTATCTTAGTTGATTAGACATAGTATATATACAAGTAGCTTGCACCTCTAAGATAAGTTCGAGTTAGTTCGTAGCTAGATGTAAGAAATTGTCTGGCAGCTAATCTGTGTGCTTCCAATGTTATATTTCATTGTAAAATAAAACTAAACGTTTTTTAAGTCGTTTCGGCGGCCTTTTAATAAAACTCGGTCATATTATGTAATCGCTACATAAATTGCTAGCATCTAGACATGCGAATATTAATATTCTAACATTTATATCGAGCTAATTGGAATGACGACATGCATAAGCTTTAGGTTATATTTACACTTATAAATGTTTCAGTTCGCTCATGCAGGACTTTATATAACATATATTTACAATATTTACAAAACTTACTGTACAACTCCTTAAAAGCAACTTCAATAATTATAATCCTTTGCTAGATTTTGCATTTTATTCAAGTAGTAAAATTCTCATTTATGAATGTATTATATACTATTAAACAGTTACATATTAAGGAAATATACACTCCAAACTCTAGTTTGACTGACCACTGGTATAGATAATAACAGATCATAAATACATTTTAAAACTATTATATAACTTTTTAATAGAAGCATTTCTCAAGAAGCCGTGCAAAATAATTGCAAAAATAACTTCTATTTTATATAGTACTAGCAAGATACCCGTTCTTCGTACGGACTACAAATGTTTTTTCTTGTAAATCTTAAACGAATTCTAGAATGCTCCCCTCCTCCCTCACTCAATACGCTAAACTAACAAACGCGACAAAACAATATTGTAGGTAAAACGAAATAGTTATTTGTTTCATTAGTACAAAAAATGCATGATTTTGGGACAAGTAAGACAGATCGCCGGACGACGCGCAGCGGAGTCCGGTGAGTCTTACGCGTCCCGAAAACGCATTTTTTGTACGAATGAAACATACTATTTTTTCTCCAACTACTCATAAATTCGGTAATATGACTTATTATTTAGAATCAAACATTGTAGGTTATATTGTAGAACTGTTATGGCGCAAATAAATAATCACTGTACAGGAAAAATAAACAACGACGGCGACTGCAAAATATTGACGAAGCATTTGCTTTTTATTTAAAATTTACCATGTAAAACCCTATCTTGCGTCCGTTTTTGTACTAGTGCAAATATGAATTGAAAAGTGTACAATTGCCAAGGTAATTTGTGAACATCTCGAAATGACTTACTTTTTATACAAAATTATTCGACAATATGGCGTCTTATTCGTGTGGTTGGAGCAAAACAATATTCTTCCGAAAAAAGTTCTCCATACCCCTTTTATGCTTCACGTATCCCTTGGAAATGTGTATGTAACTGTCGTTCTCCTTATATAGATTGAGAAAACTATAGGTTTAGTATAACAGTGAGAATAAAAATAATAAATGTACTTATTAATTGTTGTATTCATAAATTGTAGCAACATACCAGGTTCTATCACTTGGAGGTGGAATTTCAGAAATCCTTCTATTTTATTCTAAACTGGTCACACGGAGAAAAATCAATTGCTTTAATCTCTTTTTTAACTGCTTTTTACTTTTACCCCATTTTTACTCCTTTCACAACGAAATTTAGAATAAAAACTTTAAACCATTTTATAAAGATTTAAAAAACACATATGCACAAAAACCATGGTCATCAGGAACCACAGGAAATACCAAAGGTTTTATAATTCAACTCTGAATCCAAATTCGCACCCTAAGGAGTTGATCTGTACACAATCCTGAATTACGTTTTGCGGAATTTGTATAGGTAACTTTTTTTAAGTAAAAACCAAATCGATATATTATAGGGCCTGAAGAGATGTTGAGAAATTCGTGAAAAGACATATTACCTGTTTCCTTCCCTTTAGGGGTGAAATTTCGAAAACTCCTTTCCTAACACTTCGCTACGTAACTAAAAAAAAAATAAAATAAAAGACTGCTTGCTAAATTTCAAGTTCCTGGTACCAAGGATTACTACAGATCCACATTGTTGAGTTGGTGCTTTATCTTTTATACATATAGATTATAGCGGAATACCCGTTTCATCCTCTTGTGGGTGAAATTTCTAAAAACCTTTTCTACCTCATTCTAGTCTAAAATGCACCCATAAGAAAAAAATCTATAATTTTAACCCCATACCCCTTTTCAGTTTTGCCTCTTTTTTACCCCTTTAGGGGTAATATTTAAAAAAAAAATTTAATATTTTAAAAATACATCTATATGCGAAAAAGAATGTTCTAGCTCAATAAACATAGGAGATACGAAGAGTTCTTTAATTCACCTCGAATCCAGATTTGCATCTTTAGAGGTTGATTAGGACAAAATCCTGAAATACGTTTCTTGGTATTTGCATTGACAATCTTTGGAAGTAAACACCAAGTCGCTATCTCAGCGGGTCTAAGAGATATTGAGGAACTCGTGAAAACACATTTTACCTCCTGTCACCCCGTAGGGGTGCAATTTAAAAAATCCCTTTTAACCCATTTTATTGTGAATGGAACTCACAGCGAAAAAAAATTATAATTTTAACCCCATGCTCCTTTTCAGTTTTTTCTCCTTTTGTCCCTTTAGGGTTAAGATTTTCAAATTCCCTTAAACCTATTTCCAAATATTTTAAAAACACATCTATACACCAAAAAATAATGTTCTAACTCAATAAACATAGGAGATACGAATGGTTCTTTAATTCACTTCCAATCCAGATTTGCACCTTTAGGGGTTGATTAGGGCAAAATCCTAAAATACGTTTCTAGGTATTTATATTGATAATGTTTGCAAGTAAACAGCAAGTCGGTATCTCATCGGATCTAAGATATATTGAAGAACTCGTGAAAACACATTTTACCCCTTTTCACCCCCTTAGGGGTCGAATTTCACAAAATCTCTTCTTAGCACTACCTTACGTAACATATTGAACCTTCCACCCAAATTTCAAGTTTCTTGTACCAGTGGTTTCGGCTCTGCGTTGATTAGTCAGCGTTGTGACTTTCCTTTACATAGGTATATACAGAGTGGTTAAAAAAGAGCTACATCTAGTTGACCGTGAATTTCCCATAATGCAATACCAATAGCAATCTAGCTGCACATAAAAATTTACAAGCAAACAAATTTCAAAGCCAACTAGATGTAGCTGTTTTTTAACCACTCTGTATACCGGGTGAATATTCCGAAACCGAACATAGGCAATTAACATGGGAAAAAGGTTTTTCGCAGATTTCTGCTCCCCATTTTAACTTAGAGGGTTTATAATCACACCAATCGAAAGAAGATTTTTTTCTCATCTAGTGATATGCGAATTAGTTAATTTTCAAGGGTAATGCCACAAGTAATTATTGCGTTTAAATTTCACGATACAAAATTACATTAAAAATGTCACGAGCCGAAGGCGAGTGACATTTAAATGTGATTTTGTTGAGTGAAATTTGCAATAATTTCTATGGAAATTGCAAAATATTTTTTTTTAAATATCCACTTCGAGTGGTATATTTGGGACGACTATTTAACAATATTAGTACATAACGGTTAACTTTATTGAAAAATAATCCAACAATTAATATAATTCATTCTCAATTAAATTCAGCGGAATACTTCCAAAACACAATATTTTAAATTTTTTAATGCAAGCCAAACTTTGTTCACACTCTTTGTTAGTGTTTAGTTTTACGTAACCTGGCGGTATCACTAAGGACATAACATCGTTGCTAAGCGATATTTAGCAACAAGGCTGTTTAGTTTTTGAGTAGGTACATTGTTTTGTGAATATTTTGCATGGTGCCCAATATTCACTGATATACTGCTGTTATTGGTCGAAAAAAGCAAATGTCTGCAATATGAATGGCTTATATGTTATAGTGTTGAATAGTCAGTTGTATTTCTCATTATGTTATCAAAAATTCGCAATCAATTCAATTCGGAAAATCATGTTGAGCCATGACTCGTAAGACAATAAACAGATTCAAACGTCATTCAAGTGACAGATTCATTATGCCGTTGGCGACTATAATTTCAAGATTTCCAATTTTCTTTATTGAAATCAATTGGAGGGCCCTCTGAAGAGAAGCGGAGCGCCGAGGGCCCCCCTGGAGAGGGGAGGAGCCCCGAGGGCCCCCTTGGAGAAGGGCGGCGCTCCGAGGCCCCCCTTGGAGAGGAGCGGAGATCCGAGGGCCCCCTTGGTAAGGGGTGAAGCCCCGGGGGCCCCTTGGAGAGGGGTGGAGCCCCGAGGGCTCCACTGGAAAGGGGCGGAGCCCCGAGGGCCCCCTTCTTTGGTCAGGTGGACGGCAGATGGAGGCAGGGGCGGAGTGTGTAACAGAACGGAATGGCCCAACGTAATAAGCCTAAAAATGGTGGTAAATAGATTATTTTCGATAAAATAACAAAGAAATACAACTGATTATTCAACACTATAATGAACAAACCAATGAAAATTGTTCAATTTGTCTGAAACGGCCAATCAAAATTGACTGCCATTGAAAACACCTAATGTCACAGTGTTTTCACGCGAGCCCAATTGGTTTCAATGATTTCGATTTAATGAGTAGCCTTTGACTGACATTTCACCAAAACATCAAAGTCAAAGTTTGCAAATCAGCGTCCTTCTAAAAACTCATAATAATTGTGTTGGGAGCTCCAATATTGAACTATAGTGGAAAATGTTAAAAGTGTGTGCTGTCGAACATATTAAAAGTCATCTACGCATATTGTTGAATAATCTTTCCAAATACCACTCAAGACAACATTTTTTAAGAGAATTTTTTTCGTCAACATGCAAATTATTGCAAATTTCTCTCAACAAGAACTGCTCAAATTCCACTCGACCTGCGGTCTCGCGGAATTTTTAACGCAGTTTTGGTTTCGAGAAATTTCAACGCAATAATTTGCATGTGAACAAAAAAATTCTCAAAAAATTTTCACCTTTTGTGGTATTACCCTTGAAAATTAACTAATTCGCATATCATTTAGTTGAGAAAAAAAATCTTCTTTCGATTGGTGCCCTTATAAACCCTCTAAGTTTAAATGGGGAGCAGCAATCTGCGAAAAACCTTTTTCCCACGTTAATTGCCTATGTTCGGTTTTCGGAATATTCACCCGGTATATAGATTTATACAAAAGTTTTAGTCTACGTAGTGGTATGTATCGGGCTCTGACTACTCGTACAATATTTACCATTTTATTATAAAGCAATAATCGCTGCAGTAAATTCTTAATTCATAATAACATTTCACACTTATTTAATAACCATGAACTGAATTATGTGGCGTTTAATAATAATACGAAGTGGTAATTACAATAAAGGTGGTAATTACAAGTAATCTTGAGGTGTTATTTCAAATACCTACATTAAATTAAATGGTTTTGGGCGTAAATATAATTGTTGAACTTAACATTATGAAGTAGAAAAGTGAAAACATATTAATATATTATTGTTAGTCAGCTACCTACTTATATGAATAATGTGGTGTAGTTACATTTCAAACAGTGTTCTCTTTAAGTTGTTTCTTCCACATCGTGGTTTTTCTACTAAATATAGTCTCTCTTCTTTTGTAAAATAGAGCTACCTACATTTTTTCTTACCAACACAATTATTTTCTCCATTGCTATGCCACCAGTGGCATCTTTCGGTAAATACTCCACAAAAATTACATATACATATACAAAGCAGGGATACATTCTAGAACAGAATCTAAAACATTTTTGTCATTCATATCTTGTATTCAAAAAAAAAAAAACTCATTCGCAGCATGACATGATCAAATTGAAGTTTTCCGTAACTTGAGCTATACCCATTGATGCAAATGAACTACCATAAGTCAGAGAGAACTAAATTTCATCTCGACCTTAAACTATTTTCCTAAAAATATACAAAACACTTAACAAACACAATTTTTATTGACCGTTATGATTATTACAGTCGTTGTTGTTGTGTACATGCCATCTTATTTCCCTTTTTGCTTGGTACAATTAAAATTAATGCAGTGTAAACTTTTACCTGTCACAGTGACAAATGTTTTCATAGGCCTACTAAGGCCTACCCTAAATGAGTTTTTTCTTTAAACACACGAAATCTATAGTAGTATCCAACTGCAGATACGTAATCTGGGTATAAATCGTGTACTCCACGCTATAGTTTTAACATATTCCAGCCAACTGCAGCACTACCTACTTCACCAGTATTCCGCAAAAAATGATCTTTCAGAATAGGACTAGCACCGTGTATTATGTGTCCGTTGTTGTAATATGTTAAAATAAGAAACGAATTAAAGGAAGTTCTATTTAAATATTTCAAATTTTCGCAATTGTGGATGTTTAAGGAGATGATATTTAAATACGTGCTAATGTAGTATAAGCTACACACAGATACAAATTAATAATTGATGCTTTGTAATTGTTTATAATTACTGATTTATGTAACAGACTTTTGGTAACAAAATTAAAGGCGGCTATAATACAAAACGAACAAAAACAAAATATATATACATATATATTTACAAAAAATACTTGTGCTATACAACAGGAGGGACACACAACCATGTCTAATTCCGTGAAGCTTCTTCATTAGTTAAATTAAAATCTCGGTTGGGGAGTTCTTTCTCAGGATTTGAAGTATTCGCCCTAAACAATAAGTTATCCCCAGATCCCTTAACTTAAGCTGGTTGCTCTCAATTGAAGGAGCTAAAGCACCCTCCTACACGTAGTCATTTGCAGACAGTAGCAGGGAAGCGAAGGAATTTTAATTAGCCAATTAATGAGCTGCACTAACACCACTTTGATCCTTGCTAAAGCCGCCCTGCTGCTGCACTGCAATAGCACTGTTCGACATTCAGTCCAACAAGGTAAATCGAAATACATCCTGTCTCGCATTTTGCAGTTGCGTCGAACGTAACTAGTTCGCATCTGGATCAGATCAACTTGTCTAACTTGAAAAAGCAGCCGTCGACACATAATTAACGTACTTAAAGAATAAAATTATCCTTGTTTTTCTATTTTATATGAGGATAATTTATTTTCAACAACATCCAAAAACTTGAGTATACCATTATCTACTTGTTAGTAGCCATACGACCTAACGCCTCGCATATGTCATGATATATATGTATGGTATTGAATTATATATATTTATGAAACCACGGTACAGTAATAGCGTCACGATAAGAAGCTAATTCTTTATGTTCATAATTGCTACCACTATTTATGTAAAAAAATAGATAAAATAGAGCTCTACGAGCGGTATTTAGATAGTTATATACTGTCTTGGATATCCCATAAGCTTTCATTCAGTACACGTTGTAACAGTAATCTGCAGACTTTGCCTGGATTGTTTATGTTATAGGTCACACCCTACAAGGTATGGTGACTCAAATCCAGTCCAAGGACCAGGATGCAGTTCTGAGGCCCGTGAATTACAAGGTAAATTGATACCGAAAATGTTTTCAGCTTAAACGATAAGTGGTAGCTCCAGCTATGTTGTGGAAATCGCACGAATTGAAAGAAATGTGCTCCATAAACAAGTAAGACCGTCCGCTCCGGACCGACGCGATTACGAAGCAACTGACAAGAAACTCATAAGCGATAATCGCGCGATGATTGTTCTATGGGTTTATGTACTTCACTGCACACTGCTACGATTGCAATGCGATCGCGATGCAACTTGCACATAATAATTCCTTGCGACTGTCAGTGCCAATCGCGAAGCGATTAGTTGCATTGAAGTTGCTGGGTGAAATGCAAGGAATGCTAAGTTAGTACAAAAATACCTGTGTATTGATGATGCCTCTTTCAATCGACGACTTAACCTTTTCTAATAATATCTACATTAAAGCTCTTTTTTGACATTCAGTAACATGATTTTGCTCATGTTGGGAGAGCTCTGTTGCTAAGCTAAAATAAAAGTCTTTATTATTTTCCATGTATGAGTGAACGTGGACTTCATTTTCGGTTTCCTGTCCTTATTTCGTATGTATCAGTACGCTACAATCACGTCATCACTCGAAAACATTTTGCACCAGACTGAGAACAAATTGCTTTGATGTGATGTGCATAACGCAAGTTGCCGTCGCGATCGCATCGTAGGTATGTAGTAGTTGCATCGTAATCGCATCGCAGTCGCGTCGGGCCAGTGGGCGGAGAGCCTTAATGTGTAAATTCAGAACCCGATACACGAAATCCGACAGCAGGCTTTCATGTATTTTAATGTTGTTGTTTAAATGAACCTGTTTGGCAGATAACCAATAATTTGTCCGCTACTGTTTTTAATTTAAACGCAAGTAGCCCCGATCTATTGCGCGTAGATTATTCATTCTTATTTAATGATGCTGTGTTTAGGAATGGCCATTCCATTTTAAGGTTTAATTCTATTTTCTTTTGTTTTATGTGTGTTATATGTGCGTTTTAAAGATCAATATATCTGTGTAATTAAATTGGTGTTTCTTGTGCATGTTATTTGAAGTCAGTTTCAGGACGAGGACAAAACAGGCAAGTCGGTTTCCTGGTTTTGGCAATTGGTAATAGTTAGTAACCACAACTGAGGTATGGCTTTAGGACGTTCTCTGGTATTTAGAAGTTCTCTGCTATTAAAAAGTCCATTGCTACAGCTAATCGATGAACCTCTACAAGGTCACAGCAACTCCTTCCATTAATATACACGAATTTGTTGACCCACTCTAATTACTATATTAGTGTAAGTTACTTTTGAAATGTTGACTTTTCATAAATTCTTCTCATAAATAACTCCATAACAATTCCATTCATCACTCTCAACACCAAACTTAGCACCTTCCAATAACGCCCACAATTCTACACATTTCCTTTACCGCTTGACATCAAAAGTCCATATGCTAAATCTCCTTTTCATTTCCATTACTACTTTATCACACTAAATTCAACATTCCACAACATTTTCATTTAGTGCTTTTGTTATACCTTATGCATGTAGTTTAGTTGCAGGTCATTCAGCTGTTTGTACATACCTTTGCTGATTAATTGAACTACCTGCCGTTATGAGAATGAACAGAAGATAAAGTGGCTTATTGTCACTTTCCAGTAAAAAGAAAATTTGTAATTTCAGTCCGATTCTAAACTAAGATTTCCAGTGTAAGTTCTATTTATTAATTATGATCGAAATAATATCGTGTTAATGAAATCGTATTATTATTTATAGATTGTAACATACTTAGAATGCAGCATGGAAAGCATACGCCAATGTTTTTTAATGGAGAAAGGTGACACAGCGTTGCCGCTGCACATTTACCTATATTTGCCCTAGAGAAGGGTTAAGGTGGCGAATTCATTATTCTCAAACAATGTTATTATACTGAATGCAAAGAAGTTTGTATACAACTAAAACGGAATGCCCCACCCCCTTTTATTCACAGAAGATGCCATATTATTGGATATATGATAGTTAAATGAGATTCGCAATTGCTTCATAAAATTTCAAAGAGCCACACAAATTTGTTATTTGGTTGGGTAATATTATTAATGAATTAAAAAAGCACTTTACCAAACCAAATAGCTTTCAATAACCAATAGTACCATAAATTAATGGATACTTTATCATTTGAATGTTAGTAATTTATTTTTAATGTTGATTTTAATCTGAAACTTATGGCTACCTATAAACGATCCTCTTGATTTTTATAAACCAAGTACTTCTCAATGACCAACAGTGCAATTAAAGAATTTTTAATCATTTGTGTTTAAATCATTTGTAAAATATTGCAAAGTTTTATTTTTAGTATGGAATTCCATTTTTAATTTTCAGCTTATTTATTTTATTTTATTTTTTTATAATTTACTAATTAATAAATGGATTGTGATAAATTCGACTTTATTTTTGTGTGCACTTTTATTTGTAGTTCAGTTTTTTATTTTAGGTCAATTAGACTCATGGATTTGAAATTAATTAATGGAGTGACACTCTGTGCATTTATGTTAAATTAGTGCGAGAAATAAATTTGGATGTCATTGTTAGCCTACACAAGAGCACAATGAGGGTACTACGAGCGATTGATGGATTTACAGGAAAGAGTTTCTTTTATCCAAGCAAACAATTTTTTAGAGTATAACTAGCAACAACGATCTCCACAAGACCAATGCTGCACTTTTAAGTATATTGCAATCGATAAAATTACCAAATCTCAAAAATATTAGCTGTTCCTACCCATTAATATAATTATTCATTTAATATTAGTTTCCAAAGCACAGAACCATCGCAATATTTTTACACCTGTATTCTTCACTATATTTAGAACCATTTTACGCACTAAATTCAAAGTTTAAAATTCTCGTTCTGCCACATAGTTTTCTACGTTTTGCAATTACTTCAAACATTGCTACATGTTAATTTCGTACTGATTGAAGAGAACTAATCTATGTATAATTATTGTTGGCATCGGCCATTCGCATAGTACGAGCAATTATAAAAAAGCTCCCTAGAAAACCACTTATTGGACTATGTTTCTCGGAATACGTGCAGTAAAAGTCTGGACATACACCTCACGCCAGATCATTTATCACCCAAGAATGAGCCTGACGCCTATATATTTACCTGTACCTATTTTAATTAGTTTGTTTAATTGCTGGAACAAGTTGCATGCATGAATAGGGTATATTTCAAAGTTATCCCGGATTATTTATTACAAGTGGTTTGCGTGTTTTTCTGCTCATCTTATTAGGTACGATTTAGATCTTGCATCGATAAATTATGTCAGTTGAGGAAACCTTCCTTACTGGCTCCTTTTAAGCACTGTTCGCATAATAGAACGCATTGCAGTACATCACCCTCCCAATTAACAAATAATTCGGTTTATCCTTGCACTTGCACCCCAAACTAAGTTTCTCCGAAAGCAAAGTTAGGCAACGCTCTAATAGAATTTAAAGTAGGATTAAGACACTAGTTAATACCTAATTCGATACCATCTCAGAGCTAATCTTAAGTAGTTTACTAACTTCTGTAACCCATTGTTACTAAATTTACTTATTCAGCTGGAAACCGTGTCTCGGGGTCTTATCTGATGCCATTTACGATTCTTCCCTTTAAAATTCCAGATTTATCTACTGCACACAATGCAGAGAGAATGCGTCGTACTCCACAATGCGCAATGGTATTGCATGGATTCTAAATACGCCATCCTAATTGGAACATTTTCTCTATGTTTAATTAACAGTTATATTGCAGTTTTAACTTTGTGATATTTTGGGCAAACTAGAAAATTCGCACATTCACAAATTCTAAATATTAAGTTTTTAGTAATAACTTAGCGATTAATCTGTTAAACTTGACTTTAAATATAAGTAGACCGTGTCTGAACATTATCATGTAGACTAATTTCTCAAACGTACAGTCATTTATTGTTCCAACCATCAAGCCCATAATTATTTATTTCATTTTCGAACCGCAATCTTGTTTATCGACCCGCGGTAGCGGGCGTAAAATAGATTTTCTAGCCCTATGGCCTATAAAATTGCTAAGCAGTATAACAAGCACCAACATACTAGTATATCAACCCCAACAATCTGCATAGTAACCATAGCACACCAAAAATTCACAGCGTCAGCACAACGATGACACAGTAATCTGTCGCCAAAGTAGTGAATCCTCTCGGGAAATTTAAAGCTCTCCGCTTCGTTTCGCGCTTTAAAGATTTCCTCGTGCTATAACCTATTGATTATGTCGTTAATACATAAATAACTATTATCTACCAAGGGCGTAAGAACGCCTTTAAGGCCGGCGGCGTGAAAACAACAGCCCAAGGCGTAGCCCCGACAAAGACCATAAACGCTAGTTACGCACGAGGTATATGCAATATTTTATGTACAGACCGGAATACTCACAAAGCCAGATTTATAATTTTAGCAGCTTACAATGTCATGGTTTGTCAATTTGACAAACAAGACCCTGAGCGCTCTATAAAGTACTTTATGGCCCTTGGGCTGTAAAATAACACATTGCGCCCCCCAAAGATAAGGTATAAAGTGACCAATTCCGCCCGGTCGTACATACATTTGTTTAATTTTCGAAGCAATACGAAATATTCTACATCTAGCTTCAAAACAAATGTTGTTATCAGCTTACAAATGTTTTATTCAACCCTGTATCACACCAAACGTAAACTCCAGTACCTAGGGCATGTAATGAGAGGAAAGAGATACCAGCTACTTTAAATTATTATACAGGGCAAAATTATAGGAAAACGCAGCATTGGACGAAGAAGAATGTCGTGGCTTCGCAACTTAAGAGAATGGTTCAATTGCTCAACAAACCAACTTTTCAGAGCAGCAGTTAACAAGACGCAAATAATCATGATGATTGCCAACCTTCCAAAGAAGACGGCACCTTAAGAAGAAGTATCACACCATGCGTAAATATCAGAAGTTAGATTATGTTATATCCCAGTTCCTTAATATAGCGTATTCAATTGTGTTGCATTATCTTTATTACTTTTTTGCATTACTATTGGAGTAATAGGAAACCTCCAATAGAGTAAGCTATATTTTCTGATTTTTTCAAGTTTCCGTTATGATTCTAGTGTATTTTTACTTGTAAACACGAAAAAATTCACCTTCCGAGATTTCTTCAGATCTTCACGTTTCAGGGTCCCTAGATAACGAAAAACAGGTTGTCTCAATTCCGTCTGTCTGTCTGTCTGTCCTGCTGTTGGCGGTATAACTCAAAAAAATATTGTCGGAGGAAGACGATATTTTGCATACACATTATATATATACGCACCTGGAATGAAAACCGGGAAAATTTGAGACAAATATATGCAGGGTGAGCACCTTAAAAAATAAAATTTTGTTTATTTTTCATTCAAATTAGTAATAGATACAAGTAATAATTTGTACATAGTGCAGGCTTATTCTTACCAAAAATGGGGAGCCAATAGATACAGAATAACTGTTTTACAATAAAAAAAACGAGGCACAAATTAGCGCGTCACTAAATATAGCTGCGAAGCAGGAATGTGAGAGGTCGGTACTCGTGGCGCATGTAGAAATTGCCCGGTCCCTTAAAAATCTCACAAAACGTGCTGGGCTGCACACGCCATCCGCCTGCCGTCGAATTCGACCACTGGTACCGTTTTTTTATTTGAAAATTATTTAATTTATTAGAAACGTGAAGATAGTTTTACTCCTAACTTAATTTGATTTTAAAGTTATTTATTGTCACAATGTCGATGAGGGAAGTTCTGGGTAAAGCCTTTTACAGAGTTTTTCTATTTTGTTTTTTGCTTCCGAATCACGCCGCGAAAGGCTATTTAAAATACTAAACTGTCACAATAAAGGTACGTATAATAATAATAATGGACTTTATTGCCAAAAAATAAATAATACATTCAGATATAGGAAGTAAAAAATAATGTGACAACGGCGGAGTCCAAATGCAATAAATTACATCTGCTCTTACACTCAACCGATTTTTCAATTGTGTGCTGTAAGTCATCATATATTACTAGGTGAGACGATTCATTGTTCATTTGTTTGCGCTAAGTAGAAATATATATAAGGAAATTTTTTTATCAATAAACCAGTATTAATCTTGAAGATTCTGCTCACTCAACATTAACAAGGGTGTACTGCTCTGGGTTTGCAAGTATCTGGCACTGTTTGTGGTAAATGTTAGTTAAAAGATATTGCCGGTCTCCAGTCTCAGACACCAAGTAGTTATGGCTTGAAAAGCGCTCTCCTGTAGTGAATGGTGGAGGGCTATGCTATTGCCCAGCTTCAGAGACTAATTTTATAGCTGTAAATGCATACCCTTTGGTGTTGACTGAGTTAAATAGTCAAGATTAATACTGGTTTATTGATCAAAATCTTTTCCTTATTTATGTTTCTACTTAGTTAGCGCAAACAAATAAACAATGAACCTCTTAACCTAGTAATATATTATGACTTAAAGTACACAAATAAATAGCAAAAAACTTTGCAGTTAGTTCATGCGTTCTGTAAATAAATTCCGCTGAAATTATTGTGAAACGAGATCGATCGATGGCCTAGAACAGGGCTGTCCAACATGTGGCCCGCGGGCCGCATGCCGCCCACCAGAATATTATACAAAAATATATCATGAGTAAAAGACTTTAACTGGCAACATTGTGTTTAGAGTCCTGCCCACTACCGGAGCAACGCTTGTCTTGTCCGTTGTCTCAGTCTGGCAGTCACCACCGCCACGAAGGCTACTGTTGTAGCAATCCGACACGTGTTTTAAATTGTTTTTTCGTAGTGTTTAGTTCTTGTGTGCGGTACGCGGCTACGGAATATTTTCAGAGTCAAATAAGTGTTCACAAAAAAAAATAACGGACGAACATCGAGTGTATAACGACTGATGGAAATCAGACTAGTTGGTCACAAACAACAATAATAAACTGCAGATCTTTGTTTGTATGCAAGTACTACTTAGTTTCTAAAGAATATCATTTAAAATGTCATTACACTTCGTTGCATGAGAAAAAGTTTCACCAGTATACTGGCGAGTCTAGAAACAAACACATTGTTTTCAAGAAATCTTCTAATACCGATCAAAAATGCAGTCTTAGTCTTGCGGCTTCTTATTAAGTAGCACTGGAGATTGCCAACGCAAAAAAAAATTATTTAGTGATGGAGTGCTTATAAAGAATTGTGCAATCAAAATGGCAAGAAAATTTAATGAACAAAAATTGCCCAGAAATCCAAAACAGTGGCAGTAAGTATCTCATCAAACAATTGCAAAACGTGTGGAACACATTGAGCAATATGTTTCTAAGAAGTTGTACGACACAATTGAAAAATGTAAGTATATTTCACTATGTCTGGACGAAAGTACCGATCAATCCTACATCAGCCAACTTGTGATTTTTTTTTGTTCAAACTATTCAAGAGGACTTAGCTGTAGCAGAGGAGAGGCTTAGTCTTATTTCTTTGAATGGTACAACCATTATATGGTCAAATAAACGGATTTAAAAATAAAATTTTCTAGTCTATATTAGAGAAGCAAGATTTCACATTATTTCCAAAATGTAAAGAGCATTTTGAAGAAATGAAGAATTTTGATAAAATTTCATTTTCAACTCATGTGAGATACATTGAAACAATCATAGAAAAATTCGAAAACCGATTTTATGACATCAAGAAAATTGAAGGAGATATTTCAGTTGCTGGGCAACGGCTCACCATTTCCATTGAGAATATGAGGGCTGACCTTCAACTGGAACTGTGTGCTTTGCAGTCAGATCCTTTTTACCAGGGAAGAACCTAAACGGGATTAGACTTTTTCAAGAGGAACGTTCTGCCAAATTGAGAAACTTTAACCTTAGAATGACTTCTGTGCTTGGAAGCACTTATATGCGAAAGCAGCTTTTCCAACATGAAATTTATAAAGTCCAAATATAGATCTTCGCTATTTGATAAAACACTTTCTCAGTTGCTTTGTTTGTCAACAACAAATATTGAAGTTCATATTGATACCCAGTGAAAATCAGCATCCGCAAACGTCCCATTAAATTCGCCCGGACTTGTCCGACTACCTAGCGCTCGTCAGTCAACGCGTCCGATCTCGCACAACAAAGTATTACTTTTACTCCAAATAACATAAGATGTTATTATTCACAACCATATATGTAATGAGGTCATTACTGACTTTTAAAAGTTGAAAAATGAGAAACTACTAATTTTTACTCCCATACCGATTGAGAAGTGGGTTACCATGACAGCGGGTGGAGAGTAGTCGTTTCCCGACCGCCGCCATGGCAACGGATGTGCCCCGCCTTGTATTATTATTTGCTGCTTAACATCAGTTTTGAGGAACTGTCGAATCCATTTTTTCCAGTTCTTGTTTGGAATAAAGTGGTTATGAATAAAATGGTATACATACCTCAGTGAAAAGTTTCATTCCTGTTTCGAGATAAAGTTAACCTCGATGCTTCCCGTCTCGGTTAGCTAATACTTAATCTCTCGACAGTAATGCAACACTTTCCACCTCGGTATATAATATACTATTGCATTGTTTTTTGTTATAGACTGTCACGGCATTTTTCTAATTAATTTCACATTCGTGCAATAGGTCTTTTAATCTTAGGTGTAGATATATCATTGCCAAGAGAAAATAATAGGCTGTTAAAGACTATCTTGGTTTCATTTTAAAGAAATATACGTGCTTTTTATATCTCAGACACAAAATAAAATCATATTTAAATACTATATTGCTGTTGTACTTATAAATTATCGCAATTTTGTAATATTGTCGCGAGACGCCTAAAGTCGGGGAAACTGGCAATCCTTTTAGTTAAAATACACTTGGACACGAAGACTAAAGCTACTGTTGCGAGATTAATGAGAACACTTAAGTACAAATACTTGCATTTACTTTTCTGCCGTTTACAGAACACTTAAGTTTAATACCGTTGCTTCTTAACTTTACTTATTAACTTCTTATTAACTACCTAAATTATAAGTCCAGTTTGACCAAGAAAACTCGGGAGGCGTTTACAAATTTCCAAATAAGCCTATCAGAGCAGTTCTAATTTTTGGACTTTTAGCACGTACATACTGACGTGACAGTTCATAATACTTCTATGAATTTGACAAATTTGAAGCTTTGACACGATGAGATTTGTCAAGCTCGATCCCTCGCAAATTATTGCTAATAAAGTTTTACAATGCTCCTACAAGAATTTGCCCCCGCCGGGACGAAATTTTTACGATCGAGTTGCAACAGTTGCACTTCTGATCACGTTTTGGCCATATACCTTTGCCTAATTTTTCGGCGTACGAAGTAAACTCTGCATAAATTTACTCTAATCTATTCGTGAGATTGAAATATCTCCAGCTTCCCAGAGAAAGGCACGTTTCTAAACACCGGCTAACATTCGCTTGTTGTAATTTTAATATTACATTTTGCCTACGAATTCTACCTTAAAATATTACAATTACAAATGGCTTATAGTTAACTAAAGTACAGTTTCCTACAACCGCGTGTAGTTCATTTCATTAAAGAACGCAAATCGTAACAATATACACACAATAATAATAACGAAAGTATAGAGGAGTGAAAACCTGCATAATTTTAAATGTCTGCATTTATATAGTGTACCGTGCATTGTTATTTAAAACCGAAGCATCGTCAAATTTCTCGCTTATTTAGACAACTTTTGTCCCATTTAATCGACCCTTAGTGTTCAATATTCCAATAGCGGCATATCAAATTTGTAACACACTGTAAACGATAGTTTACTAGCATATACACCGCCATGACGCCTCATTTGTTTCAAATAGTGTGTACATCCTGGATTATATTCACGAAAACACTATAGATTAAAATATTAAATTTGGATGGGATGATGTCTATTAATGCATAACCACTTTAAACAAACAAGTTGTTGAATAAAATCAAGTTATTTAATATATCTACCACGCTCAATGTGATGTAACCGCTAAAAATATTATTATAAATAATATTTTAGCAGCTTATTTTTTTTCTGTGCTACTTATGTTTGCCTCAATATTTAATTATCATGAACGCTACTACGCTACACCAAGCTTTGCATAATTTTATAGTAATAACAAATGATGGAGTTGCTCGGGAATGGTTGGAATGAACGAAGACGACAGGTAGCCTACTTCGAAGAAAACTTAACTATTGCTACATCAGCTCGGTGTTCAAACACATCTTACTAGTTTTTCAAACTCAATCACGTGCACATCAATCATAGAAGTTTAATTATAAGCCGCAAGCGATCACTCCGCATTAAAAATATGATTTCTTATTCATTAATGTTTTTATGCATGTTGTATAACCAGACTTGACTTTAAGACCGTATCAATTTTGATTACTGAACTATGCAGGCGATTGACGGTCGTACACATAATCAGTCGGCCGCGACCCGTGGATTAGGGATCGTGTTAGAGCGTATTAAATTAACACACTTTGACGGACGGCAAAAAATTGAGCTGTTGGACAAGATATGCGTATATAAGTTCAGAAAAAGAAGACGAGCATTACAAAAGATACATCAGATATGCGGACACCTTTCCTCAAATACATTTGAAAGATGAGATTTATGTACAACTTTGACAGTTTGAAAAGATTCTATCTCATCATATTATTCACCTTGGAATTTTTCAAATAAAATACACTTCTTGGTTCTCCATGCCTAATAACGTCAACTACACAAATAAATAATGAAAATAATAATTCCCATAATTTTAAAATGTTCAGACCACATCGATTTATTTAATTTAACGTGATAAGACAAACTAGTTATTCTAACAAAATAAAATTAGCTATGCTCGTACAATTTTGTAACACATAAGGGAAGTTTGGTTATGTTTGTAAAAGCCAAGCCTGGATTCAAATTTAAAAAATCTGTAAATGAGTTTACAGCAAACTTCCCTCGCGCGAATTAATCAATTTGCAAATTTAAAAAAAATTTATCCCGCTGGGGTTTGAACCCGCCGCATCTGCATAGCGATCGTAACCGCATCTGCGTAGCGATCATAACCGCATCGATAAGTCGAACTGCGCCATCCAGCCTTCTTCAAATGAGTGCGGCGTGCACCTCTATTTAACGAAACGGTGTTATTGTTGAAAAGTTTCGGCTATTTTGTGACATTATCCTGTATCTGTTGAATCCAATTTTCAAGTGTAAAGCCTGACCTATGTGAAAAATATTACTTCCTTCTATTTCAAAATTAACGCAAAGATAAACAAAATTTTATTTTTCTGGTGTTCACCCTGTATATATTTGTCTGAAATTTTCATGGTTTCATGCCAGATTTGTATAATGTGTATACAAAATATCATCTTCCTCCGACAAATAGTTTTTGAGTTGTACCGCCAACAGACCCACAGACAGAAAGACAGACAGACAAACAGACACACAGATGGAATTGAGAAAAACTGTTTTTCCTACGGTCACCTTTAAAACTGACTATTAAGTGCTCACTGTCAATGCGAAAAGTTAGCGATTCACACATTTTTTCTCTAGTAACCATTTTAGCATCGCAACCACGTAAACAATGTCTTAATGAAATAATCGCGTCACTTCATTTTACTTTACGCATCGCCATGGCTAACCTGATTATTAATTTAATTCGTCATTTTTCTGGAACTGGCTAAAATTATTGACAATTGCATCACGGTAAGTCCATCTCATGACGCAACAGATTTATTGAGTTTGTGAGTTTTTGTGAAGTTGAAGATGGAATCTAAAGGTAATTGCACCCCGCCTGAAGTATTTGAAGCGACCCAGACAGCAACCAACGAGTGTTGTTGCCGGCCAAATCGCGCGGCCTTTATGAACGGCGGTACGACTGCATCAAATGGTGTGTATCGAAATTTCAATTATTTAACAATTTTGTTATTTATTTAGGACCGTAGAAATTTTTTTTTATGTATTTCGAGTGTAAAGAGCCATTTTGGTATTCGGTTGCTTTTTCGCGCCTCGCTACCGTTCGGCACGAAACTCGCATCCTCATACCAAAATGGCTCTCTTTACACACTAAATACATAAATATCTATTTCATCATCTAGGGACCCTGAAACGTGAACATATCTGGGAAGGTGATTTTTTCGTGATTACAATACTTCCTTTGTCTTTCAGGGAAGTAAAAATGTGAATTAAGACAATTCTTAAATAAATAAAATTACATTAAACCCATACAACAGTTATTTTTAGTTGTTTTAGAACTGTTGCGGGCGTGAGATGTGTTTAAATGAGCTTCTGAAATAAGGTGATAAAATTTGCATAAAAGCATTCTCTTCACGGTCAGTATTTACAACGATATGTAAGTTCGTTCGTTCATTGGTGTCGGCAAAGCTGAAGCAACAGGATCATCTTTACTGCACAATAAAGGCACAGAGCTTTACGTAACCCTAAAAATTACAAACTAACGAAAGTAAATAAACTGAAGTTTTAAAAGCAACGTTCTTACCTCAAATAAGGTTTCTTTAATTGTAAAACTTTCTATGTAATTTCATTTAAGTAAAATATGTGTTTAGTTTGTGAGAACCCACAAATCCTCGACACAATAAGCACTGTATATAAAACTGTATTCAACACAGTCACAAACATGTCACAGAAGAAAATTGACAAGGCATTTTAAAGTATGCATCATTGTGTGTTATATAAGGAGGAACTTATTCCACATATTATATAAAAAAACTTTTTACAACAAAATATTGAATTCGTCTTTAAGGTAAAATTATTATGCTTGAATTGTCTCATTAAAAGCTCTGTTCAATAAAATTACAATCTTATAAAAAATAAAGCAAAAAATTACGCTCAACGTAGATGCCACCATTAATACTTACATTGCATAATTAAATGGAGTGAAACGTGAGGCAGACCAGTACATTGCAATAATTCCCAAAATACTATTTTTTCTACTCCTGTAACTAAAATCCCATTTAACATACTAACATACACGTCGCTAAGTGACCTTTTAATCATGCCTTCATAACCTATGACTAAAGAGCCTCTTAGTCATGAGCTGAAGTTGGCAACGATGTTTTAGTCATGGGGTGAAGTTAGGTTCAAATAGTATTTGCTTTATTAGCCACAGCCAAAGCTAAAATCAAGTTAGTTTTCAACCGTCACTTTGACGTTTGTTAAGCATAATTTAACCTGATATAATAAATGTCAAAATTTTAATGAAATAATATGGTGTTATATTCTCTAAATTTGTGGTCCTAGAAAAAGTATAGTATGCAACTCGTTTTATAAACTTATTAGTCACTCATTGTATTAAACACTCGCTTCCCTGCGCTTCGCTCGTGATTAATAAAACTCGTGACTAAAATGACGTTTATAAAACTTGATACATAATATACTATTAAAAGGTGATTCACAACTTTTTAATAGTATATTAAATATCAAGTTTTATAATCGTCATTTTAGTCACGAGTTTTATTAATCACGAGCGAAGCGCAGCGGAGCGAGTGTTTAATAAAATGAGTGACTAATAAGTTTATAAAACGAGTTGCATACTATACTTTTTCTACGACCACAAATTTAGAGAATATAACATCATATTGTTTCATTAAAATTTTGACATTTATTATATTACGTTAAATTACGCTTGACAAACGTCAAAGTGACGGTTGAAAACTAACTTGATTTTAGTTTTGGCTGTGGCTAATAAAGCAAATACTATTTGAACCTAACTTCACCCCATGACTAAAACATCGTTGCCAACTTCAGCTCATGACTAAGAAGCTCTTTAGTCATAGCTAATGAAAGCATGATTAAAAGGTCACTTAGCGACGTGTATGTTAGTATGTTAAATGGCATTTTAGTTACAGGAGTAGAAAAACAAAATTAAGTGTAAATTCTGTAGCCACAAATAAGGAAAAAATTAGATATTGAGTTGTTACGGAATTGTAGCATTCAAAATGAAGGGACTGGTTTTCGAGATATTTCAGTTTTTATTAATAATTCAGTTGCAATCAGTATCAAAGAAGGGAGTGTTGTTAAAAACAGATATCTCACATTCAGATATTTCCACCATTTTGGTTTATATTAGTGATTTCTCGTTTTCGGAGTGGTAACAGTTTACAGGTAATACTACTGTACTTTTTAATTTGTTCTTACAATACCAATTCAAAAAATAAAAATTTGGTGTGTTACACCCACACAACTTCCTTTTACAGTGATTTTGCAATTAACCAAAAATTTCATTTTAAATTTTTAAGCATTTGTCAAAATTTTTCAAAAATTACAAATTCTACAAAAACGGTACAAAATAGAGCGTTAGCTAAAGAGCCAAATTTTCTCTAAAATTTGAAGCTGAATTCAAAAATGTACTAATATACCGGGTGTTCTATTTAAAATAGGAGTTAATAAAAAAAATAGAAAAGAACACAAAAGAAACCCATTTTAGAGGTATTCAACTAGAAATCATTTATCTCACATCAATACACATTATAAATGTAATAAAAATGTAAAGTTTGAAAAAAAATCGTTAGAGCCGTTTTAGAAAAAATGGAAAAAAACTGAAAAATCACAAGAGTAAACACCTACTTCCGGTTATGAGATTTTTTTTTCATAAGCTTGCTGTCGCATCTACATAGTCCACAAAACTTATATTGCGATGGATGTCTCTTAATTGTTTATTATTAATTTCCTTTTGCTCCGCGTTGCGGAGCCAATTATTTTGGTATGGTATCTGAGCCGTATAACGTTTGTAATATTCATATAATTGCTCTAATATTAGCCACTATTTGCAATTTTTTATAAAATGAATTTTTAGACTGATTAAAATCTAATTTATTTATTTATTTAGATGCAAAATAAATGATAGTATGCCCTTTTTGTATTCTATTTATCTGCAATCAATTATCATAAAACGCTAGCTCGGTAGAACAAGAAAAACTCATTAATCCCAGGTGAGTTCCTATTAAGTTGTAATTTACAATTTATCTGGTGCGCCACTGCACACCGGAATTAGTTCAAATGCTTCGGCAAAAGGCTGTCAAAAATCTCACAAATCAGTTTAAATCGTGCCGTCCGCGTTATGGCGTGAGAATAAGTGAAATTATAAACATTACATAAAGGTATTTATTCAAATTCTTGCACTTTGGCGGTTATTACTAGTTTTTGTTTCAACAGGTGTTTGTTTCGTTACGTCGAGACCGTTCCTTAACTGTTAACCGACGCTAGTTAAAGGCATTTGTTTTTATCTTCGCCTAACCTCAAAACTGGACTGTGGTTAATAATTTGAAATTCACCCTCACTGGAGGCCTGGATACGCTTGAATCTTGTTCAGCAAGGTATTGTCTCGCGTACACCCAAATTTCCGGCGACTAATACAGTTACTTCTAGGTTAACGCAATACCTTAAGTTTGAAGGTCTGCATTGCAATGTTCGGAAGGGGCCCCTGCTGGTACCTGCCTCTGGGACAGTTTTCCCCGGTGATGATGCTGTTGGTTGGTCTCCTGCAGCCCTGTCTGATGCGTCGCAGTGGAGATCGCTGGCTCAGAAACCTCGGTTTGGCCGGAATCGATGCTCAAAATCCCGATATGATCGGCTGACGGAGATCCTCGAAAGCACTCTTGGTGAAAATTCACTTTTTGTTGCGGAAAAAGCCACAAACATTCACACATGGAGTAGACCACTTGGTGAACACAATGATATAATTTTTGTAGGTAAAAATGATTATTTATTAGGTAAAAACTTCGATTAAATATGGAGCACAAATCTACATGTCAATCTTATCATTTATTCAGTTGTTATCTGCTGAAGTCCGTTATAAGCAAATGCTAATCTAATACTACACAAACGGAAATTAACCAGTTCAAATCAAGTTCATTTTGAAATAAATTTACTTATAAATTATTATTTTTACAAATTTCTTGTATCTAAAATGTTGTCTACATTTCTAATTGTTAAAATGTCTCTTTGCGCCACCATTAATTTTTTTATGTCCTACCAGTACATTAATTGAAATTAATGACTCTATTTTAAGGTATCTTAGAAACAAAATAACGCTCCAGGGCAATTATTTTCTTCATAAGAACACTAGGGTTATTATGAAAAATTAACAGTATTTATTTCCATGGATACAACTTTTATTTCAAAAATTATGCACCGCTGTCACAATGAAAATTAATGACAGTTCATCTAATGTCACATATCTAACTTAGATCAGCTAACTAGATCAATCTTAAATACTATATCATAGTAATTATATGAATTGAATATGAATATAAATTAGGTAAGAAAATTGGTAGGACATAAAACCTTGAAGGCACCGCGGGCATTATGAACTAAGAGCCAGCGATTGTTGTACACACCTCGTGCCAAAGGCCCTCGGTTAGTACACTAACAATCTTGGGCTCTTATTTTACTCATAATGCCCCTTGGTACCTTAATAACTATAGAGTTCACTTCCTGCACAATTCCGCTTTCCTGTCTCTGTTTGCTTTTCACTCGCTTTTCCATGTCTTGTTTACTTTTCACCATTGCTATTCCCTGTTCATTATGCCTGCCTTCTGATTGCTCTTTGCAACGTATAATTAGTTTATTCTGGCTTATTATACCTTTTTAAGACTGCTCACAAATTTCCTTGCTTAGTTATTTTGAAATCTACGCTCAATGACATGCGCATAGCAAACCTTTCTGTGACTATTCTTTCTATCGGTTCGGCTTTGATTCTGCACAAACCTAATATTTAATTAACTTTGAAATTCAACTAAAATCTTGTGAAAAAAGGAGCTTTGCCCTTTGCGTTCCTTACTCAAATCATTTATTTTAATACAAGCATCTCCTTTTCAATGCATTTACTGATTGACATTTAAGCTTAGCATTGCAGCTAGATGAAACACCCCAACTCTGTGCTTATTGACTTGTTTTCTTAAACTGTACTGCAAGCAGAGTAGAGCCTCAGGCATAAGACCATTACAATATATGAAGTTTAAATGCCATACCTCTTTTCGTTTTTGAGATATTTTGTTCACGGACAGAAAGACACACACAGACAGACCAATGAACAAAAACATGTTTTTTTGGGTTCCGGGAACTCTAAAACATGAAGATGTGTTGAAAACTCAATTTCGAATTTTTGAGGTGAATCCACTACTTCCTTTATTGTAAAAGGAAGTAAAAAGCAAAAGTAAATTAAATAATCAATTAATTATTTGTAAATTCTAAAGGTTGCAGCTTCGTAACAAAGCAAGATTGGATACATAATTATAAAAACTGTTTTCTTGGGTCACAGAATCTGCCCTTATATTATTTTAACAACTTTGTGAATCACAGAGTATAAGTATTTTTTTATTTTTAATGGAAAATTATACAATTAAATAAATATTAGTAACCTTATCAATCCAATATGATATAAACTGTTAATAATGTAGTGAAATTGAATATCTGGAAACAAAATATACATATACTTACAGATAAAGTGGAAACAACTTTTCTCCTTTATTAAGCTTTACCTGAAAATAAAAAGCAATGGATTAACCAAATTGTAAACTTGTTGATATTGTATATTTAAAACCAATAACCTACTATATATTTATTAGCTGGCAAAGTTATACATACTGTAACCATTCCTGTATAAGTTATTGACCTAGCGGTAGTTAACACAGCAAGACTACGCATAAATATGCAGAAAAACGGAAACTTCGTTAAGTAAATACACAGTATTTAAGTAATCACGTATAAACACTTTAATTAAGATGCAAATTCAACTGCCACTGTAAATATTTACAGAGGCAAACAACCTACGCAAGTACGTGAGAATGCACAAGTGCATCTTGGGTATCCATTAATTGTGGAAGTTGTTTATATACCGCCAGCGATTCTATTCAAGTTTTTCAATTTAAGAGTAAAATAAAAGGCGGAAAAGGCTTTTATAATTGCGGATTACTATAGAATATACAATAGAATTAAGTATGGGGTAAAACTGAGGAGTGTTAATATGCATTAGTGTATACTGTAGAGCACTATAGCTATCAAAGCAGGCATCCATTGAAACATAAACTATTATTATTAGAGGATACTTTAATGCCACCGAACGTATTCAAATTCATATAAAAATTATACACAAAAGCAGATTGTTGCAAGGATAATATTTCACAAACGATTAATTTTACGATGTCAATTCAGTATGTACAATACTATTATCTGTTTTATGTTCGTAAATAATAAAAATAAATGTATAACAAAACACATTTTCATAAAATGTGAATATAATAGTAGCGATTCCAAGTTTCAAATATTTAAAATAGTTTGAAAAGGACAACCTCTGTATTTTAAATGTTTTCTGCATGGTCAAAAATCTTAATTGAGTTGCGAGTGGTTTATGAAATGTTGTTGCCAAATCCTACATTCTTATGTTTTTTTAAATTGAGAAGGGGTAGGGAATATATGGATAGGTTTAATTTATTTCACATTTTTAAACACTTCTAACGCAAGCAAGAAAAGCTTAAATTACATTTTTTTCAATTTCATATACTTATACTTGTAGTTCAATATTGATATACCAATAATATGATCACATGAAATCAGATAAATGAGGTATAACCTCAGGACGTCTTCATACACAATTTTTATGTTTTATAAACGCCTTACACCGCACGGTAGAAAGGCTTAGGATTATGTATGTACGTATGTACGAGTATGTATAAACGCAGGTTATCCCGTTGCTTCCCCATTGCTTTTATAGTTTCACACTAACCGTTTGCGAATCATGATTACTGTTGTATAATAAGCCTATATATTTGCCTTTGTTTTCATATTACATAATGTAATGTGTTCGTTTCTTCCTTAATTTCCGAACATGACAAACTTTATTATGGGAGACTAAGCTCAATATTTTATGACAAGTTTTAAACTTTTCCTGTTTTCAAGAGCGTGTAGAATTGAAATGTTATTCCCCAGTATTACAAGTTGGTATGTTTGTCATTAAGTATAGGTTTGTATACATGCTATACCATTACATTTTTTTAGACAAGAGCAGCTATGGACAGCAAAATAAGTGCCTACATTTAGTTCACAAACTCACAATTAATTGTCAACTTAAGTTGTTTAATAAAGGTTTATTTATTAGAATGGTTGTCTAGCGCAAGGATTATTTCAATTTCATCTAATTTTAAATGGAGTTCAAGAAAATGAATTGAAATACAACAATTATATCAACAAATTTACGTAGATAACAAATTATTACGATTAAGGTCAAATGACAACTGATTACATTGTTTATTATGGTACATGCTGTTCGTACTTTATCTTTTCATTTGCTTCTTGACCTTCCCCTTTTATTTTTTCCATCTTTTTTGCTTGAAAACCTGTCTTGGTAATCTATCGTCCTGCATTCTCATAAAATGTTCTAGCTTACGCGGTTTTTCATGTTGTATTGTTGTTTCAACTATATTTATCTATATAATTATAGTCTGCTTCTCTGTCTTTACGTAGTTTCCCAAGAGCACCATGCACAATGTAAGTACAAGTTTTACTATATTTTGCTTAACACACTGGATTTTACGCTGTTAAATATTTCACCAGATTCTTTTATTAATTTCGCCATTCTGATTTCCTTATTTATTTACTACTCGTCTCCTTCCAAATATTTATATTTGTCTACTTGTTTTAATTTTTCTCCCTCTACTAGTATATTATGCTTGATGTCAGGCTTTCCTATTACCATTGTTTTTGTCTTTTCTATTTTCATGTTCCTCTATTAATATACAGGTGTTTTGTTACAAATGATTTACTGTTTCTCCCAATATTATCAGATCGTATACATTACCCATTTAAGATATTTTTATCGTCAGCATCTCCAGTTTCCAGTCACATAACGTTGTATATTATCAGTATTTTTTATATTCCCTTATTATTTCATTCAGTAGCACATTGAAAAGCAGAGGGCTCAAAATACATCCCTGTTGTAGTACACTTTTCATTTCTTACCCTTACATAGCTTTATGTATTTTCCTAACGACTTTGTATACAACCTATTAGGTGCGTTAACATTTCTCTGTGTTTCAGTATTTTCCATATTTCTCCTCTTCGTATTCTATCAACTGCTTTTTCCATATCTACAAAATATATATGTACTGGTCTTCCCATGCAATTGCTTTTTCGCATAGTTGTTTTAATATAGAAATCTAGTTGTTAGTTCCTCTATTTTTTTATTTTCTAAGGCTTCCTTCCATTGCCTGATCGAATTTTGCCCTTACTCGATTCTTCAATATTCTTGCATACATCTTCCTCGCCATACTTCCCAGTTATTTCTCTAATTTTATAACATTCCTTGCTATTTCCCTTCTTACAAATCGGTGAAATAATTCCCACCTGCTAATATTTTGGTATCTCTTCAAAAGAAATCTGACAAATGTATTCCCTTATTTTTATGCATATGGATAATTGATTCAATTTGTTATCTTTTTAACTAATTTTATCCGTTCGTTCGTTTGTTCGTCGTTATCCTTGTTACAACCCCATTGCAGAAACATCAACCTCTCCTCTTTGAGGGGTTTTAGGAATTAAGACCTCACGGTTGTCAAAACCGGATTGGGGAATCGAAATTGAGGCAGTTTGAAGTTGCCACCTCCACTAGCATTATAGTACTTTATAGTTTTAATTCAAACGTTTATTTATTTCCACCGTTTTTAAATGTACCTAGCAAAAAACACAATGCAGTAGAGCTTAATTTGTTACACATAGAGATTTTTTACCTTCTACCTATTTTATATTTCAGTTTTTAATATTCTCATTGATTCATTTGATGGCAAATATGAAAGTCTATTAAAATGTTTAATCGTTAATTATTTATGCAGATAATATAAACAACACCCAAAATCGAGAAATACTCGACAAGCAATGCACACTTTAAGTTGGTACAGCAATTACAACCGCCTGATTTTTCGAAGAGATTAGAATTTTGTGATCTTGTTAGATCTCAATTAACAGTGAATCCAATTGTTTTTAAAGTACGTACTATTTTCTGATAAAGCAGCATTTTCCAAACCCGGAAAAATGAACAGACACAATTTCCATTTTTACACCCAACAGAATTCCCACTGAGTTCTGACATCCCACCATCAAAGAGTTTTAAATTGAACGTATGGTGTGAAATGATTAGAAACTTCATTATTGGACCACAAGAGAAATGTAGATACTTATTTTTTGTAAGAGATGATCTACTAAAACTTCTTGACGATGTCCCATTAAAAATAAAGCGAAAACTTAACTTTGGTTTCAAAAAGATGGGGCACCTCCCCATTATCATAGGAATGTTAGGACGTACCTGTCTGGAACGTTTGGAAAAAAATTATAGGCCGAGGTGCTCGGCATGCTTGGCCGCCCCGTAGCCCTGACTGAAATTCCTGTTACTTTCTTCTTTTGGGAAAGGTGAAAAATGTTATTTGCCAGTAGCCCATTGAAACCCCGAACTAATTACGACAACGAATTATTGAATCGTGCAGGTCAGTTACTCCTGCAATGTTATCCTCTAACAGCAGGTAATTTGAAACGAAGACTGATACTATGTACTGAAAATAATGTTTGAGCACTTGCTTTAATTTGCAATTAGTGTTGTTACTTCTGTTGCTCTGTTGTTCCTATAGATGCAATTATCCGATTGTTATTGGTTAACGTTTAAAATTAGAAAGACTACTACGTTGCTTAATATTTATTAAATTAATATATTGAAAAGTTACCTTTGGAATGCAATATGTGTTGCCTACCATGAAATTGGTAGGCGTCAGCTTTTAATATGAACACCCCTACATAAAAATTTCGTAATCAAAATTACTTTTGTACTTCGAATGCTGATTTTGTTTAATTCTGATTATCTCTTGTTTAGAATTTTTGCTCATCCATTGACCCATACATTCGCGGCAATAAAAGTTATTATCTTTTATGATCTATTCATACACCCACCTAATTTCCAGAGGAACCACTCGCTGGCCCACCCAAAAAGTTATCTTTAGTGCATATAAATGGAGGAGGGGCATTATGTGTAGCAATTGATGTATTTCATTGCAGTTTCTGGGATTTATAACAATATACCAAAGGCAAGCATGAGCCTATCATTATAATACAGATGTGTATAAATAAACAATTTTTTGTTTTTGAACAGGTTGGTCATGGCCACTAAAAGGACTTGTCGTCACATAGTTCCACAACCTCGATGTGCTACACAATATTCAAGCAAAATATCAAACAAGAAACGGATTTAAACTTAACACAACCAATTGTACAAATAGCAATAACAGTTTACAATAAATGTTTAAGGCGTCCACCATTTTCTGGAATGGATTTTTGAACTCTTCTTTTGATGATGTTGAAGACAATTCTTAAATTTAGCTCTTATATGTGTTTTGGTTCTACTAAGTCGCCAATGGGTACTTATGAATTTAATTATATACAGTGTCCGCCAAAAAGTCGGCATAATATGGGAAAAAATTTTATTTTTGATTTTTCAAAAAAGCTTTTTACGTCAATAATTTGTGCTTGTCTAAAAACCTATTTAGCCCCTATCATATATACCGAGTAAGTTTTACTTATTTAGAAAATGGAGTTTTTCGAAATTATCTAAATCCAAAAGTGCTATTTTTCGGAAATTAAGCAATATTTCAATGAAATTTTTTATGGTGTGTTATTTCTTGCTAACTAAACAATCGCAAGGCTATAAAACCCCTAATTTTTTTTAACTTTAGCTAAAAGTTAATTTTCAATGTTTTAAATATTTTTCAAAATTTCACATACAAGGACTTAATATTAAAGTTCAATTTTTTTTATGTGAACACTTTAAAAAATTATAATTGGTGAATATAATATAAAATGTTAATTACTACTTTAGATTTATTATAATTTAGCGAAAAGTAGTATGTTTGCATAATTTTTACGCTTTCTATGCAAGACGTTTTTTAGGAGAAATATTTTTCAATTCTAATTAATATCGATCTAAATGGCTTCAAGAAACTTTAATCTAGTCCTGTTAATGAATTACTGTTACAAAAATTCTGTAAATGTTCTTTTACAGTTGTCTAAATAAGGAGATTTTTTGTAACAGTAATTCATTAACAGGGTTATATTAGAGTTTCTTGAAGCCATTTAAATAGAAATTAATCAGAATTAAAAAAGATTTCTCCTAAAAACGCCTTGCATAGAAAACGAATAAATTATGCAAACATACTACTTTTCGGTAAATAATAAAAAATCTAAAGAAGTAATTAACATTTTATATTATATTCACCAATTATAATTCTTTAAAGGGTTCACATAAAAAAAATTAACTTTAATATTAAGTCTTTGTATGTGAAATTTTGAAAAATATTTAAAAAATTTAAATTTTTTTTAGCTAAAGTTAAAAAAATTAGGGGTTTTCTGGCCTTGAGATTATTTAATTAGCTAAAAATAATACACTCTAAAAAAATCTCATTGAAATGTTACTTAATTTCCGAAAAATAGCACTTTTTCGATTTTAACAATTTCGAAAAACTCCATTTTCTAAACAGTAAAAATCACTCGGTATATAATTATGATGGGGGCTAAATAGGTTTTTAGACAAGCACAAATTATTGACGTGAAAAATTTTTTGAAAATCAAAAATTTAAATTTTTCCCATATTATGCCGACTTTTTGGCGGACACTGTATAAATACCATAGACGTGGAGGCTAATAATGGGATTTTTAAACATGTAGAATGAGGCCTAGAGCCATTTAGAAATAATCCATTTTGCACTTCTTTTGTCCCAGTATCAATAGAGGAGGTGGCAAACTGCATTAGAGATATTAAAAGTAATGCAACGGGATCTGATGGCCTAAATATTAAAATGATAACATTGTGCTGTCCATTTATTCATAATTATTTAACGCATATCATTAATTGTTGTTTAGCGGAGAATATTTTTCCGAACAGTTGGAAACACGCTGTTATAACTCCAATACCGAAAATTTGTAAACCAGTTGTATACTCAGACCTAAGACCAATCAGCATTTTACCTACCTTTTCAAAAATTCTTGAAAAAATTATGAGCAGCCAAATAATGAATTATCTAAATAAACATGAACTGCTTCCTGATGTACAATCGGGTTTTAGACCTTTCCACAGTTGTACCACTGCGTTGATGAATATAACAGATGACATAATTGAGGCAACGGATACTGGAAAATTAACAATTCTTGCACTCTTGGATTACAGTAAAGCGTTCGACTCCATTAATCACGAGTTATTATTTTCAATTCTCCACTCTATCGGCTTTTCTTCAAATGCGTTAGAATTATTTAAAAGTTATTTCAATGGACGGACTCAAAAAGTAAAAGTTGATGGCAACCTGTCCTTGTCACGGTTAATTTCACAAGGAGTGCCTCAAGGTTGGATTTTGGGTCCGCTATTATACACGTTATATACTTCAAAATTTTATCAATTCGTCAAATATAGTAAAATTCATATGTATGCTGACGATACGCAAGTTTATTATTCTTTTCAGCCCATGTGTTTTGACCGGGCATTGGAGGAAATAACAATTGATTTAAATAACTTGTTTGGAATGGCAACCAAACATACATTACAACTAAATCCTTCTAAATCTTGTGTACTTCTTTTTGGTAGAAATTCTGATTGTGAGAGTGTAAAACCATTAATACAATTATCAATTAACGGGTCGAGCATATTGTTGAAAGACAGTGCTAAAAATTTAGGCATGGTCCTAGATAATAGTTTTAGATACAGAACTTATGTAAATAAATGTATCCAAAAAGCTTATCTGAATCTAAAGCTATTACTATATCCACACAGAAGGTATCTAAGTGAAGCACACAAAAAAATGTTGTGCGATGTTTTGGTACTTTCGCAATTTTCATATTGCTCAGAAATATATGCTCCATGTTTAGATTATGATTCTTCTATGCGAATACAAAGAGTTCAAAATTCTTGCTTAAGGTATATTTATGGCATTCGAAAATTCGACCATATTTCACATAAATTAGTAGAAGCCAATTGGCTAAATATGGAGAACAGGCGTTTATTACACACAGCTTCCTTATATCACAAAATAATAATTTACAAAAAGCCGCCATACCTATATAACAAAATAGAATTTCGAACTGATGTGCATAATCTAAATTTAAGATTCAACGGTCTAATTACACCTCCGCAGCACAAATCTTCTCTCTTTGAACGATCGTTTCGGTATAATATTAGCAAAGTTTACAATAATTTACCAAATTTTTTGAAAAATACATCTTGTACAGCTTTCCGAAAACATTATCTCAAATATCTTTTATCGGAATAGCCTTAAGTGTGCCAAGACAAGTTTCTAATTAATGGCAGTTAGTTTCTTGTGTTCATATGAATCTGCTGCCATCAGGTTAATTTTTGAATTTAATTTAAGTCATTTATTGCATTTATTTAGGGTTTAGGTATTACATTGTAAATTATATTTTCAATATCCTCAAGGTCCAGTTGAAAAACGGTATATCTGAACTGCGCCTTGTGATTTTCGATGTAAACTGTGTACTTAATTTTAAGTTTGATTTATGTTTATTGTAATATGTTTTATACATCGAAAATAAAGCCATTATTATTATTATTATTATTATTATACATATGTAATTCCAAAATTACTTTCCGATAGAGGAAGTCATGGGAATGGTGTTAGTGTTTTCGTTAGCAAAAATTTTTAAGTTGAGGTTATTAACTTTTATTTGAATACAAGACCTTATTTGGAGCGTTTATGGATAAAAATTAAAATTAGTAATCAAATGTTCACACTTTATAGGCCACCATGTCAAAAACTAAAAGGTTCAGGGTCATTTCAATTCCCCCAACTGGGGGCGGCCGCCATAAGGCCCTTGCACCCCTCTTTCGCCAAGAACGGGAATTTCAGGATGGGCGAGAGAAAGGAGGGGTGAAGACTGGAAAAGAGACCAGGAAATGTAGAGAAGTACTGCCCCGCCATTCGCCTCAGAAAAGGTACTCTGTTGACTCAGGAAAATCGCCTAAAAACCTGAATCAGAGCAGACGGCCGCGGGAATCGAACCCACGACTAGAGATGGGCGCGTGACTGATTTTTCGCTCACGTCACGCACGTTTCACGCTGGCTTTAAACAGTCACGTTCACGCACGATCACGTTCACGTTCACTCACGTTCACGGCGTGACACGCCACTCACGACGTGACACGCAGCTTTTATTTCAATATTTAAATTCAGATAGAACAGAATGTTCAAATTTAAAACCAATGAAAAAACCCTAAAGGGAACTAAAAATATGTTTTACACCTGACATAATTTACGTGATATGTTGCAATCAGAATACTTGACGTAAAAAGAAAAAAATCAAAATTGACTACAATAACTTCGACAAGGGATAAATACTGATTTCTCGCAAATATATTTCTTGCAGCTGTCTTCAAAGACATTACTTTTAATACTAAAAGCTGTCATTGGAATTGACGTTTCCCTTATTGGTATGAGTACATACGGTATACTAGACAATACTTTTAATTCGTAGGTTTGAAAGTACTTTTACGTACAACGATCAACATTTTCAGCGTTAAGGTGAGTATACAAAACAAAACATTAGGTACTACTTTTCTAAAAATAGGTTCATCTACACATCTACACAATTCATTTTTGGTTTAATAATAAAACGTAATTAACATTTTCAGCGTTAGCCGAGTATAAAAAACAAACCATTACTTTTATTAGAATAATAAGTTCATCTACACATCTAAACATTAAAATGTTGATTTAAAAATAATATGTAATCAACATTTTCAGCGTTAAGTCGGATTCTGCGCTCTTCTAAAATTCGCCCAGCTACAGCTGTAGAAAATACTCTTTCGCTTGTAGCGGAACTTGCCGGTATGTTTAAAATTTCTCAAGTTTTTTTAACAGTGGCGTATTTACACTGTTTTTCCAAAATACTAAAATGTCATCTACATTTCGGAATTTTAATATAACATACTAATTTAATTCTGTTTCGACATCATCCTAATTACATATGTCATCGTCAGAGTGTAGAAAGATAAGAATCTGATGATGATGTACCAGTTTTGAGTCGTTTGCTAGGTATTTCATCATTATCATCTATAGATTTATTTGCATTATAATCTTCTCTTTTATGTGAAGGTATGAACTTTAAGAATTTATATTTAGGGTCCAAAAATAAAACCACATAATGTAACTCGTTTGGCACAATTTGTGATTTAATGAATTTAAAAGTTGCTGCACCCTGCAGTTTTTTATTCGTTACTAAATATTTAACGTGAAATTAACGTGAAACGTGAATCACGCCTTGGAAATTTTCAGTCATTGCAACTTGTTTTACCTGTTAATATTAAATTCACCACGGTTCGTTGGCTCGTCAACATGTAATCTACGGCGAGGCATTTTTGTTACCACTCAATGCGCTTGACACCGAATGTTTGGTGAAACTAATTACTTGCAATACTCAAAATTTGCAGTAACTACCAGTCATTAGTCGACTCGTATTATTGATCTATGTTTAACTTTTACCAAAGAAATATTGTAATGAGGTGGTTAATTCAGTGTTGGAAACTAAAAATGGCGCAGTGCATAATTTAGTCTAATAACTGAGCCATTTCGAAGCTAACTCCAGTATAATGGAATTTTAGGGGCTAGAGTTTTATATTTGCTAGACGTACTCTATTTTGTGATTTTCAAAATTTTATGAACCTTCTTTCTTACAAAATTTGACTCATACTAATCTAACCGAAATTATTTTTAAGTACAATATACATGAAAAAGTAAAATTGCTGAATAGATAATTAATTGAGTTCTATAATAAACCATCACCTATAAGGAAGATACGAGTAACTAAACCTAAAGCTTCATGGTTGACTTATGCACTCCAACGGATTCTGAAACAAAAAAGAAAGCTTATGCCGTTTACAAAGCAAATAAAACTACACAACGTTTTGACTTTAAAAGCTTAAGAAATTTTTCTCTGACATAAATTAGACTAAATTATCTGGAACAACAAAATAACTCAAAACAACTTTGGTCTGATTTCAAAAACTTTCGTGTAAATCCTAATCAAGAAGTTGCCTTCCAAATAATCTAAATAATTTTACACCATGAAATGATTACTTTATGTATGTGTAAGATCCAGATACCTACTACCTATTATAACAGGAACACATTTAATAATAATAATATTTTCAACTTTAAACCTGTAGCAGTGTGCGTCATTAGCAATGTTATTAAAAGTTTTAAATCAAATGCCAAAGGCATTGACGACATAAGTCATTTATATTACAACTTAGTTTGCCACTTACCCTACTATATATCACACACATTCTTAATATATTCCTAGAAAAACGAATATTTTTCCAAAGCTTGATGGTAAGCTTTAGTTATGCCAATTCCAAAGGTACTCAACCCTACAGAGATGACTGATCTAAGACCAATTAGTCTTTTCTCAGTTTTGTCAAAGGTCTTGGAAAAAGTTAACACAACACGCTACAGGCCTCACACCTGAGGACGTGGCGACGGTTAAAAATGGCTTTTTATGGCCATTACCAAACTAGCTCAAGGTAGGAATGTCAACTAAAGACGACGATTGGAGCTCCTGTAGAAGATCATGATTGGTTTTAAGCATTTGTTTATTTACAATTAATATTTACAATGTTATAAAATTAACCTAGAGATAAACAAAATAGAATAAGCTATACAATGCGCGTGCCCGGTGGAGGGCGTCTCCATGGGCGAGAAGCGGAGGGGGCGGTAGACCTGGAGGCCGGAAAACTTTGGCCAGGACTCCTTGAATCAGGGGCGCGCGTCCTAGCGAGGCCCTTTGGGGGCGAAGAGGTGTCCACGTTCCGGATGACCTGAAGGCAGGATGACACACCTCGGCGGCAGGCACGGGCTGCGGCGGAGGCTTGAGGCGTCATTGCCGTGGCCAGGGGCATCCTCGGCGGAGCTGTGCAAAGCCGGGGCGTCGATCCCTGGGATCGCGAGTTCAGGTGAAGTCCTCTTCGTAGCGTGGAGTTTCTGGATTCCTGGGAGCGACCTGGTGGCGACCAAGCAGCTATCGTCGCTCTGGAACTTGAGGAGCCTTGGGGCCGAGCAGAACGCGCCTAACGACAGCACACTCCAGGTGCGGGCCTCGTGCGAACGTCGAGTTTGGGGACGGCGGCGGGCGGCGAATCTGGGCGTCGGCTGTCCATCCTTCTCGCCCTCTACAAGGGGGCGGCGGCGAGCGTCCTCTGCGGGTGCTGCGGCGGAGAACGTGGTGAGGGGCTCTCTCTATGGAGGTGGTGTCGGGCGGCCTTCTGCTATGGCTGCGGCGGCGAAGGGGCTGAACGGTGTCGGTCGGCGACGCGAGCGGACGGCGTCGCTGGGCTGCGATCATCTTCTGTGGAGACGGCGTGTGCGTGTAGACGAGACGGCGGTGCCGTCTTTGGAAAGATGCGTGCTTCCGGACATGAGAGCGGCAGCGCCTGTGTGACGGCGTCCTCCTCGCAGTGGGCTGGACGTATGGGCAGACGGCGGCGGCGTCTGCATTCAATCGAATGTGTTTGTTTCTGGCTCCTTCGATGGAAGGCAGCGTGTATGCGGCAGATTTCTTAGCTGCAGGTGGCGGCGGAGGCGTTTCGGGCTTCTCGGTAGCTGGGATAGCGACTTGGAGGAAGCGGAGTTGGATTGCGGCGGCATGCAGCAGGCTTCCTGGTGGAAGGCGATTAGCTTCGTAGGTGGCGGCAGGGGCCTAGTGCACCACGGCGCTCCGGCTTAAGTGTCGATGAGCGATGCTCCGGGTGGAGGCGAGACGCAGTGGCTTCTGCGATCAAAGGTCGAGCAGGAGATGGCGGCGAGACGCGCTGGCTTCTGCGATCAGAGATCGAGCAGGCGACGGCGGCGAGACGTGGTGGCTTCTGCGATCAGAGATCGAGCAGACGACGACGGCGAGACGTGGTGGCTTCTGCGATCACAGATCTAGCTGAAGACGACGGCGGGACGTGGTGGCTTCTGCAATCAGAGATCTAGCAGAAGATGCAAGAGTTGCTTCGAGAATAGGATTCAATCGAATGCATTTGTGGCTGGCTCCTTCGATGGAGGACGGCGTGTATGCGGCAGCTTTTTTAGCTGCAGGTTGTGGCTTCGGCGTGGAACGTCGGCAAGCAGCGAGCTTCCAAGTGAAAGGCGAACGGAGGTGGCGAGCGGGACAACGGACGGCTTTCTCGCAGCTGGGGCGGAAGAGCGACGGTCTCGGGGGCATACAGCGGTCCCGGTCGAGCTGCGACGGCCTTCCCCAGAGCGGATGCTAGGTTTCAACTCCACGGAGGTTTCTAAGACCATGAGTCTATTCGCAGGAGAGGAGCTGATCCTAGAATAAGATTCAATCGAATGCCGTTTTCTGCGGCGTTCCCTTCTTTTAAAGGCATTTTACTACCACTGCTTTCCCCCGCACGGCTGGTTGCTGGGGGTTGTAACGTGATCATTTCTTTCGAAGGATGATTTTGTGAATTTTAATTATGTTTGCTTCTGGCGTTTTTAATTGAGCGTGGCGGCTTTTTAAGGTTGCCTATCGTCTTCCTTTTCAAAATCCGCGTTCAGGGATACCCTACATGCTTATATATATATTAAGATTAACTGAGATTGATTCGCGATATGCGTTTGTAATCAAAGCGCGGCTCGCCGGTGTGGATTTAATTGCGGTTAGTCCGAGCCGGCGCTTTAACTTTACGAGGTGACATCTCCGCTTTGGCAGGTACCTGCTCAATCCTTTCTAATCTGGTCGGCTGGAAGCCTCGTTCCTTTGTGTTTTCGGAGCTCGCGACCGTTATGTTTTGAAAGCCTAAGTTGCAAATTCCAGTCCGGCGTGCTTTTGGCATCCGGCCGCTAACCTTCCTTGGGCGTTTATTAGTTTGCTGGAATCGGGGTTCGCAGATTTCTTTGTTTCGTTAAAAACTAGGTGCTCTATTTTTGGTCAAATAAAACGGCTGGAATTTCTTGGTTTTTCTGCTCCTTGGAAAAATTGAACGCGAGGATCGAGGGCGTTACTCACATGTGATAATTAATTACATGTGTGAATCATGTCGAAGTGGTACAGCTCCAGATTATTGAATAGTTGAAAATAAATAGATTTTTGCTGTAAATCAATCAGGTATTTGGAAATATTACAGTAGAACATCAGCTGTGATTAATTTATGGGACAGCATTTCCGGGGAAATTGATTGTGACATTGGTATCGGTTGACTATTCCATGGTGTTTGATAAGATTAAGCATGATCTACTCTGTGCTAAACTTAAATTCTTTTAATTTCACGACCGGCTAATCAAATTATTTAAGAACTATTTGAACAATGCACAACAGTGTGTAATTGTGAGTGGCGAAAGGTCTAATGCACAAACTATTAACAATTAACAGTACGAAATCCAGAATTACACTTGTTTCATCAGAAAATATTAGACAATTGATACAATCAGTTCTAAAAATAAATATAGAAACCCAGACACATCAATATCAAGATGCTGTCAAAATGTTAGGTGTGTTTGTTGTTGACGAGAGACTAAAATTTATAAATCATGTAACAAATTTAATTTAAAAAAACATACTTAAAATGGTGGACCTTATACGCACACAAACGCAAAAAGCTTATAGAATCATTGGTACTGTCAGTCTGTAATTATTGTAATATTGCATTTTTTCCTTTTATTGACCATCAACCTAAAAACCGAATACAAATTATTCAAAATAATTGTGTAAGATTTATTTTTAATCTAAGAACATTTGATCGTGTAACAGAAAGTTACACTGTGCTAAAATTGTTAAGTATGTCAGAATTAGTCAAATATCACTATTTATAGTTTTTATCCATAATACTGCTAACATCAAAGCCGAAGTACACTGGCTTGAAAAAATCTTGATTTTTCATTTGCCAGTATCAAAAACGTTAAATTACAAGATTGGCAGAAAAAGAGAAAATTCTTATCGTTTCTAAGTTAAAGAAGGGATGTAAGAGCAGTAGCAAACAATTATGGTCTAAATGAAAGTACTTGATTTTTAAACTGCAAGCCAGTATACTTAAGGGAGGAACTCGTGTATCTAAGACATACCCACAATAGACAAACTAGAAACCATTTTACTTTGTTAATTCCTTATCATAAGACTGCTGCATTCGAGCGATGTTTTTCATATATTTCTGTTAACTTACATAATAACGTAAATGATCGTTATAAAGGTTATTCTTTATGTAGATTTAAAAAAATATGTCAAAATATCTTACTTGCAAAATGCAACCCATTTTTAGTTTTTCTAAATTTGTACATGTTTATTAAGTTTGATATGTGTTTATTTGTAAGTAATTATATTTAACATATTTTTATTATATCTTATTATATTTAGTCATTTGGCTGAACTTCGCCTACAAAGGCCCACCTTGTACTTATATAGCTACCTATTTTTTTCGAATCAAATGGTTGTTATTATTATTATTATCATTATTATTATATATTTCCACATTTAAGAATCACCTGCTATTTTTGGGGGATGAAATAGTGTTTTGCGTAAGTGCCGATTTTTTGCTAACCAGAGTTTGGTTTGATATTTTACGAATTCGCATAACAAAAAAAGTCACTCGTCTGAGAAGAAAGTTCTGTCTCACTGTTGTCATCCATGCTGTTAATCTAAAAAATTCTATGCGAACAGAAGGTATGTAATAGTTATTTACGTGGCAAGCTTAATAAATTAGCCATTATGGGCGAGCCGGATAATTTGCAGGGAGAGCGACGTAGGAGCGAGCCCTGTATCTAATTCGGTGAGCCCCAATAAAGGCTAATTGCAAACGAGCCTCGTACAATGCTTTATTTCCACTTGGGGAACATCCTAAAAATTAATATTAGTGATTAATGAAGGATGTGATTATTAGAATACAAGCTGCCTGTAAAGTTACCATGGTAACATTTTACAGGCACCTGGCCTGTAAAGACTCTTTTACCGGTCAGTTCAAACGACAGTAATGACCGTTTAACAAGTCAAGAGGAAATAAACATTTGTAGATCTTTTTCTGAATATTATAAGTGCTACGACAGAGGTTAACTCTTTCGAAAAGTGTCAAATGGTAACAGATGGTGTATTATCGATATTTTCACTGCCCGTTTAGTAGATCGACCTCCGTTATGTTTCCTTGTAACACTAAATGTTTCACGAAAAGATAGCACCGAGTTCAATAAATTGGACGACTGAATAATTCTCATAAAAATCTACTAGACATTCAGGAATGTGTGGCAAGTTCCATTAACCTTTTAATTCAAAAAATAAAGCAAAACTAAAAGAATGTCTAATTATATTTAGAATGTTTTTTATCAAAAGATACATCAAAACTAAGCACTTTGTTTTTATACTCTAATAACTGTGCCCATCTTTTATCCCCACGCCTCAGATTGAACAGCAATAATAATAACATTAATAGTTATTCTGATCCCACAATTAATTACTGATTGAGCAAATATATTTATTTCGTCAGAGAAGGCGTGAAGAACACCATAAAAATATTTTGGGCGTGCACGTGTACGTAACCTGTAATAGATTAAATAACACATTAAAAGAACAATTCCTAAAGCTTTTTAACATTACTCGCTGAAAAACTGTCCATAAGGTCTAATTTTGATCAAAATGAACTAATACGCTTTATCCGTAGCAATAAAAAATAAGCTTGACTATTCAATTCACCTGTCATCTGTCAAAAAGTGACCAATGAAAATCCAGAATTCTGACGTTTCTTGACCAATAAAAAAAATATCAGTGGATATATCTTCCTAGAAGGTATTCAAGTGACTATTTTAAACAAATGTGATTTTTATTAGAAAAGTCAATATTAGTGTTCTGTTACTATAGAAATAGCATAGTTTGTTGCTAGATTTACTGAAAACTAATTTGAAAAGGTAGTTTGGTTCATTAAATAGTCCCTCGAATACCATTCTTAGTCAAAGTTAAGTAGATTATTTTTGCGGTGGTATCACTACTCATGTCCATTGCGCTTGGGATTAGGACTCGTGCTATCGCACTCGTCCTAATCGTACCAAAGCGCAATGGACATTCGTGACACCACCACAAAAATAGTCGACATAACTTTGACTACTCATGGTATTATAAGTGAATAATTTAATGGAAAATTCTATTACCTGAACACAAACAACTTGATTACAAACTTTACGGTCGGCTGGCGTTAACACAACAGGAAAATCAACAACAATAAACAACTTTTTATGCCAAGTTTTATCCCATTATAAATACTCTATCGCAAATAGCAATAAAAAATTAAATAATGAACCGTGGCTTACTATTCATTCACCCACCGCAATCGCCAACCTAAAGTGCAAATTGTAATCCCTAGTGGAATTTCACTGAAACAAATCATGGCAGATAAAACAAGGGTATTTTTCTTTAAGCCAATTAATATTTTTACCTGCCTCTTTAAAAGGCACTAATGAGTCGTTGATAAATCCGAATCGCTTACGATAATTGCAGATTCCTCTGGATCGGCCAAAAATTTATATCCTCTCCTCAGAAGACCTAAATAATGATGCTGATATTTAGTTTTGCTCTTCTTACACTGCCATTAAAGCTACACGAACTGGGAGGGAGCATTATCTAAATTACCGGCATTTAAATTCAAAATCCTTTGAATCCTGTATTAATTAGTGCTAGCGATAGTGAGCAAAATTAATGCTTTCAGATACAATCGGCTCTGAAAAATTGACCATTCTTGTTCTATACGCAATTACTGGGCTTCGTGAAGGCCAGGACCGTCCAGAGAAGCAAATTGCTTACCGGCCGAAAGTGTCCAAATTATGAAATATCGATTGAGCACGCCTCCTTGCGGCTGTGGTATCCATTATCCAAATAACAGACACGGCTTTGTTTTGATGAAGGTTTTCTTTATTGAATAGGTGCAGACGTGTGCTGTTGCTATTTGTACCTGCCACACTGGAAACCGATACCCGAGTTGATCTCACGATGGTGGCGAAAGTTTGCCATCGTGAGAACTTGACACCCTTAGGGACAGATGGTCCGTTGTGTTACTTTAGGAGATGTATAATGACCTAATTTTGAATTAGTGCAAATTACTACATAATTGACTCTTTTCTTGATAATCTAAACTTTAGCATTTTTAGGTTAAAAGGATTAAAGGGGTATCACAAATAGTATGCTACCGCACGCAGAAAAGTTCCTGTATTCAAGTGTGTTATGTAAAATCTTAAATGATGCAATGCGCGCTGAAAAATATGAATAGAACCCAGTTTACACCAAAACATAAGGGATTGAAATGCATTTCTACGGAAAAGAGACCAACATAAAATCAGTCAGTCTTTTTCCGACAGCAAATTAAACTGGAAAATTTTACCATAATTGGTTTACGTGTATTCTAATTGATAAGATATCTCGAAATAGACCAAATATACAGCAATCCACACAAGAATAGAAAGAACAAGTTAGTCGATGGTTAACTATTCCAACAAAGTACTCAGTCAGAAAACGAAGTATATTCCGACCCTGTATCAAAAACAATAATGTGCTCAAATTTGCAACGAAACGGGATTTTCAAATTTATTTCCCTCGGTTGCACATGCCCTTTGTAGCTGAAATTCAAAATTTGAAATTTGCCTGATTAATTACATTGACTATTCAATTCACCTGTCATCTGTCAAAAAGTGACCAATAAAATTTGGAGAATTTGACATTTCTTGGCCAATCAAAAAATATCAGTGGATATATCTTCCTAGAAGGTATTCAAGTGACTATGTTAAACAATTGTGATTTTTATTAGAAAAAGTCAATACGTATTAGTGTTCTGTTACTATAGAAATTGCGTAGTTTGTTGCTAGATTTACTGAAAACTAATTTGAAAAAGTAGTTTGGTTCATTGAATAGTCCCTCGAATGCCATTCTTAGTCAAAGTTAAGTAGAATATTTTTGAGGTGGTATCACTACTCATGTCCATTGCGCTTAGGTAGCGCACTCGTCCTAATTGAACCTAAGCTCAATGGACATTCGTGATACCACAGCAAAAATATTCGACATAACTTTGACTACTCATGGTATTATAAATGAAAATATAGAATAAATATGGTTTATTACAAACTATTACATGTCACATACTAGTAAACTGTATTGCTTAAGTAATATATGTGCAATCAAAATATAAAACTAAAACTAATATTTGAGATAATTGTTCTATGCTCGATCCAAGTAGGGTCGGTAGGCAGCTCCATGCACACCGCTGCGACACTCCTAGGCTGTAATTGGCAATAACGTTGGCACCACCGGGGTCCCAGAACCTGTGAGTTGGAGCCAGATTTCTCTAAACAAACATATAATGGCGGACAGGTAATTCGTGATGATTAAATCGTGGTGGACTGAACTTAATTTATGTGTAAGCACTCTTCCTCAACAGCATGCGATTTCCTTTTGCCTGTTCTACGCCCATCCGACAATTTGTCGCTGACCTCGTTCCGGCGTTAATTAAAGACCCTTGGCTGAGCCGTAGACCATCCTGTATGCATGTGGGGGACCGTCACGGCGGCTGTAAATGCACCCTTTCACCATGTAAGTTGAACTCTTTAAGTACGGTTGCGGTTGTTTGCTGTCAGAAATCAAAATTAGCTCGACGAGGGGGTGCAGGCTAAGGGCAGATCCCTGCTGAATATCTGGTGGAGTCCTCGACTCAAGTTTTCTCGGACTGACAGAAGCTCGCTTCTTGCGATGAAGCAAGCTTGGGGGGAGGGGGGGGGGGGTCAAGTACCCATCTGAATAAAGTTTGAGTCAAGAGCGGGCTCAAAAGTGACCTGAACCGGTCAATTATTCTCCTTTTATACCCGTTCGAAACTCCTTCGACTTCGTTAATGTTCTAGGGGCACCAAAGTTGGAATGCGCTGCAAATACTTACTACATAAACACGAGCATCGAGAGTCTTCCATTAATCACCAAGCGCGTCGAAAGGCAAATGACTTTTGTGGCGAAGATAGCGACATTATTGTGCAATGTTCAAATTTAATTTGCACGGACGCAAGCGTCACAAATAAATAAAAACGATAACTCAAATATGACTCCAAGATAAAGAAAAACGTAAACTACCTAGATACAGGAAACGAGGTATGACCGCAGACAATACATTTTAGTTTATAGTTATTTCTTTAGTGAACATAGACTTTGGATATATATTGCTGTGTTATTGGTTTTCACGGTAGACATTTATTTTATTTTTTTATTTTATTTTTTACTTATTTTTATTTATTAAAGCTGCGACCAACAGTTACACGAAACCAATTACAGGCCACAGCATATGTGTATATTGTATGTAGCATGTGTTGTGTGTGGTCAGGTTACTATTTCCCATAGACCAGTCTTCCGGGAAGAGCGCCGTTAATTCTATCTCAACGGCGAATGGTGACCGGGACCGATACCGATCCAATGGGCTGAGGAAAAATCCCGCCTTCCCATGCATTCGAACCGAAGAGTCGCTTATTGCAAACCTGACGCCCTTACCACTGCGCCACCCGGTACTTATGAGATAATTTAATTAATAACTAACAAAGTTATTTGCCCAAGGCACAAACATATTTTTGCGGTAGAATTTATTGGACTCATGTAAATAATCACATTTAAGGCTTAAGTTGTTTCAAGAGTAAATATAGGATATTATTGTACGTAGTAGCCATACAACTCATACATAGTTTGAACCAAGTTAGGCACACATGTAAAGTGCATTTCACACAGAACCAAGTACAATCGAGGTTCTCCCATATCCGTCGACAAAATGTGGGGTATGTTTTGGGAAACTAGGGAAAATTAGCCACACAAAGAGCCAGCATACGTATAGGGCATATGTTAATATTAGTTGGCACAGAATAAAACATTTTGAACACGTTTATGTACGATTCAATGTTCACATCAAAGTGGCATCTTAAATCTACACATGCAGTGTATTTACGGTTGAAGTGGGTATAAAACCGATTCAGAACACCAAAACTTTATAGACCAATGCACTGGCGAAGCAGATTGGGCTGTTGGTGTATACTGGAGCCTCAAGTAGCATGAAAGCCCGGATCGTTGGCAAAACAAATTGCAAGCAGAGAAAATTGGTTATTGTGCACATTAAAGCAATGAACATACGTACCAGTGACATTAGAATTGTTGCAAGTAAATCATTGAAACCCAACAAGCTTCAGAGGAGTACGTGCAGTTTATAAAGCATGCAGATAGTTAGAGGAAGTGCTGTTGGACATATAAGGGCCTTCAACCAGCAGAACTGTAGGGCACCACGGCTTTGTGCGAAGTTGCAAGATGCACATATAATGTTGACCTATGTGGACAAATCTTCGTTAATTCCATTTCCCTTCTGTAGATAACGTTCAAACACGTACAGTGGGACTGTGAAACCACCTATCAAGCATAACATCTGGGTTGTGTGTGAAGCGAACCCCGTACATGCTAAAACCTTTCCTTCACTACACCGCCATGAATCTGGGAGAGATTTGGAACATTTATGCAGTGAAATACGCTGCAGACGATGGTGTTATTAATTAAACGTAAAGCATTTTTACAAATAGTATAAGCATTTTCGTAATTGGCGATGGGAACTTGTTAAGAAAATTATTTTATATTTGCTTGAGACCTAAAATTCGCCCAACTAAAGGCCCAGAATTAAAAGTACCCCTTTTGCTTTTCGGCAGCTATATAAGAGCAGATCGCCGAGATATCAAAAACTCCTGAAATTTCCCCGTCGTTTTGAAGTTAAAAATCTGTATTTGATCTGACGTATGTGTAAATCTGTTTTGAAGCGTTTACTTACTTCAAAAAATTTAAATAGCAGTCTTTCGTTAACAGCGTTTTGATTTTTAATAATTCTTTGTTTATTCCTTTTGGTCCAACCATACAATTATTTGGAAAGAACTGTGTTGTTTCGAGCTGAAGCCAGTAACCAGCTTGATCAGACTCCAGAGGTGTTTCCACAGTGACGCGAAAAACAGGTTAGCGAAAAATTATGTGCGTGTGTTTATTCTTTAGTTCGCGTAATTATTGTAAATATTGAGTCCTACTAAAATAATTAATTGTTTGAAAAAGTTAGGAACAAAACAAAGTTCTTTTTTAATTTTTGAATAATTTATTATTATTTACTACCATGAACCCACGAACCAATTCATTTGTGTGTTGTTTATTATAACCCTTGCTACGTGTGTAAAACAAGAGTATAAAATAATTTGTACTATTGGAAACCTTGCTAGGTATGCCCGTAATAAATAATTTAAATGCAAAGTCAAGTACTACGAAAACATTGTAGGTGCAAGGGTATCTGTTCAGCAATAAATTCTTTAAAAATAATTACTATATTATAATAAGAATTCGGGGGCGTAGTTCTTATCACTATATTGCTATGAACACATTTAGTAGCCTTATAGTAACCTTAATAAATATTAGTGGCAGGCTTAGCATTTCAAGCAACAAAAACATAAACTGTAAACAAAATAATTAGGGTAACTTCTGCAAGAGGTTTGGTTGTGTTTTGCGAAGCTCCCCTAGAAAATCAGTTATTTCTATGTGCTATTAAATACCCAGGTTAACGAAAAGTAGTGTTTTATTGAGAGGTTGTGTCCTGGGTTATTTGTGGAAGCTTTCCCTTGCATTGGGCTTCCGTACAGGTATATACGAGGCGTGGATTTGGTCCAGTGGAAGCCATGGTATTTGAATGTTATTCTACGGCGGTCCAGCCAGTTTTATAAGTTCGTTTACAAATGTATAAGCAAGCAACGTACGAGTAGTGCAGCGCAACCCTACATTTAAGGTCCCCAGCTTCAGTGAAATGCTGAATCAACTGAAAAAGAGAAATGAAATTCCATGCATAAACAAACAATATCCGAATTCAAAACCGAGAAGAATATAAACATTTGATTAAAGAAAATGGAAGAATAATGTGAATAGAACAGAAGATATCTGTTCGTTGCAGTTTGTGTGGCATACAGGTTGCAAATAGTGATACAATGAACTAAAGAAAGACGATAAGGATGAAATTGCCACATTTTTGTATGGCTGTGAAAAAGAATTAGAAATCTCACGCTTCAATGCATGTGCATCTAACATTTATATTTTATCATAGAAATTCTTCATTTTTTAGAAAGAATATATAGCGAAAGAGATATCTACCTTACCACTATTTTTATATCTGTCCACATTCCAAATTTTATATAAGTTAATTCAAGAGAAAGGAATGTATTGTAT